>JASTUK010000025.1:0-179266 GCA_031125475.1 Saccharomycopsis lassenensis
TTTTCTAGAATATTCCAGTGAATTCTTCACCAATCCTCTAGAATGTTCTGGACCGACCTTCAATGATATACATCCTAGCACCAACTGACATCCCAACATCATTTGAAGTGGTTCAGGGCAAACATCCTGACACCAAGTGACATCCTAACATTTTTAGTATATCACAACACAAGCCACTGTCAAAATTTACGAAGCCGAATGCAGAAGGTGTGCTCGAGGTGCAAGTTGATCTTATTATATAATGGCTGCATGTCATTCAAAATAAATCAATACTCAATATATGACAGTTATGGACTCATATGACACAGGTTAAATGTCTGCTCATAACGAACCTAACGTCAAAAGAGTCATAACGAAGTGAACATCATAGAATATTCTAAATACAATCTTATAAAAATAGAATGACTCAATGGATCACTCAAGTGGTACACACGGAGTCGCGAACCATGTTGGCCAGTGGGTGACCAAAAGATGAATATCTAGAAAGTTTTAGTATATACGATAATGCCTTAAAACTTATATAGAATCGTTCACCACCGAAAAGGATAGTAGGACGGAAAAATATATAAAGACTCGATCGAGAAGCCAAAAAGGCATCGGATCATCGTTTCATAAAAATTTTAATGGCTGCTAAACAGCTTGATGCTATTGAAATACGTGTTTGTTGTAAATTCAGAATCCTAGCTTCGGACATTTTCACACTTTATATCACTATAAGATACTATATATTTTTTTTAACTAACTAACTTCAAAAGTGGGTAGGTCCACCTTTTTATTTAGACCTCTGAGTTATATAAGGTTTCTACTAGAACATTCCTTGCCACCCGGAATTTGTCTAGAATGTTCTATGTATTTCTTCATGAATATTCTAGAATGTTCCAGGGAATTCTTCACCAATTTTCTAAAATGTTCCAAAGAATTCTTCAACAGTTTTTCTAGAATATTCCAGTGAATTCTTCATCAATCCTCTAGAATGTTCTGATTTGACCTTCAATGATGTATACATCCTAACACCAAGTGACATCCCAACATTTTAGTATATCACAACAGTGTTGTCTTACAAATCGTCAGTTTGTCGCTGCACCAGAGGTTTCTGTCAGTTCTGGACTCAAGTGACTCAGATTCATCGATGGAGAATTTAGAGCGAAGAGAGTCAGAAAAAGAATTCTTAAGATGATTTATTCAAAGATAATCGGCGGAGCTGAGTTGAAACAAAAAAATCAGTGGCAAAGGTCTCAATTTCTCGACATCTTCAATACTTGGTGTGTCTGCATTTTGAGTATGTTCTGAGTATGGTTTGTCCTACAAATAGCGAGTTTCGTATAGCTGTTTAAATAACTTGTATATCAAAATAATCTTCTGATTATTGGTTGCGTTGCCTTTCCATTAAGCGCAACCCAGCCTAATATATTGCTGTAGTCCTATCTCACACAATCTCTGACAATCTCTGGCAACTCCTTTACATTCCCCAAAACCATGTAACATTCCATAATGCATTCCTGATTCGGTATCAGATCATTGTGTTGCCTCATCTCACATCTCAGATCGCGACTCCTGTATGCGGCGATGGTGTTATTCTTAGTAACCACAACTCCTGAGATTATATTTGAACTGTCGTTATTTTCTGACTCTCTTCATTCCGGATCTCCTATTTATAATTGGTGAACCCGAGGAATTTGATTCCAGAACCGAGAAAGGGTACTAGGAGTTGCGATTCCGAGTACAGACGGTGAAAAAAAAATGCTCAGAGTCCAGTATACAACTAAGTGAACAATGCAAAACCAAAATCAAACACTTCAAATATAACATAAAAAATTTTATTCGATCAACAGATAGCTAAATCGGTACACCGGATTTGCGCCCCGCATATACCGGTGGGTTGACCAATAGACAAATCTCTAAATGGACAAAGTCTTTCCGTGTATACCCTCAAACAAGTGGTAGTATAAAAAAGCCGTTTACTCCGGAAATAATATATAAAGTCTCGGAAAGAACCGCGAAGAGGCATCGAACTGACAGGCTTATCATCATAACAATCTTTGCCACCCAATTTTTATAGGAAATGCTCCAGATGGCTCATCACCAGAATACCGGGACTCACGACCCATTTGGGAGAGTTGGTACCGTAAACAGTCCGAAAAAGATGTTAATGCAAGGGCTTTAACTGGTTTTATAAAAACAACTCACCAATCACCCTCGAGTTATAGGTACAGTAAATTAACGGAGTCGTACAAAAGGAGAAGTGAGTAAAATAGCCAATTTTACATAAAAGGAGCGAGGAAGCAGTGATAAAAGTTATTGATGTTATCTGATAATTTGCAGTAGAAACTATAAGTAGACGTCTATTCAATATGACTGACGCTGGATCCCCAACTATGAGGATGTCGAAAATATTGACAAATGATTTTGATGATCAAAACATGCTTTAGAGTAGTATCCATAATAAAACATTTGAAACAAATGGTTCTCAACACAATAATGATAATATTAATAATAATAATAATACAACTTCAAATTAAAACAAATAACAAAAGCGTGGATGGTTTAGTGGTAAAATTGATCGTTGCCATCGATCAGCCCCGGGTTCGATTCCCGGTCTACGCATTTTTTTGAATGTATTCACTATACAATAGTCCTAATATACTAAGCCAATCACGTGATCAATCATAAAACTTAACACATTGATTAGCTAAGCCATTTTTTAAAATTTTTCTTGGACTATAGACCGTAATTTGGATTTATAATTTATTTATAAGTTTGAGAGTAAATTTAACAGCATACACCGTACGTATCCTGTAGTCTGACCCTAGAAACTTTGAGCGTCGCAATAGTTGCAAGTCACGTGCATAATCACGTGACTACTACATTTTTCACCGTATTGCTTCGCCACACACCTTAAATATCATTAAATGACATATGTTATACTACTACAATGTTATTAATTCAGTTAACTGAAGTTGTTGAATTGAGTAAACTTTATAACATAATTGCAAAACATGTGACATCAGTCACGTGACACAACATACAACAGTATGTAACTACATAACGTGACGATCACATGCCTAAAAGTTTTTTATTCTTTTTATGAGCTTCCATTGATGCACATGCAAATGTTAATATGACAAACAGCACACTTTCCAACATAGACCATATCACGTGATATACACGTGATATTGAATTTGAGCTGATACCTACAAAGTTCGCAAATATTTAGCGTAACTTGAAATGAGTATGTTTAGTGGTCCCTAAATTCTATTGTATCTGTCACTGGTGTCCACATGGGCCTTCGATGTTTCCATTCACGGTTTCGCAGATTTGCGGGCACCAATGGAGTAAAAAAGTTTGAAGCAAATTTTAAGTAACAAAAATTAAGACAGTTGGTATTTTTTTAACTCTTGAGGTACAAAGAAAGCACCGACTATTCTACGATCAAAAAAAAAAAAATTAACTGTACAATAAAAACTAATAAGCAAAAAGAATATTTAAATTTGTGTGAACAGAAGGTACACATGAATAAAACCTGGCTGTAAGCTAATTGACAAAAATACAGCAGTCAGATGTCCAAAATCATTGTTCTTCTTTTTTCAATCTTTGAAGTGACGGCTAACCCTTCTTGTTCTCCATTGTTGTTCAAACTTTCAAGTTTCTCAGACTCAATTTCCAACAAACCGTCTTTTTCACACAAAGGCTTGCCGTCTAAGACAAAGTAGTCGTCAACAATGAAAACACCGCACTTGATACAGGTCAAACACTTTGGATGGAATCTTTCATTATTATTGTTTTCCAAGCACTTGCCCTCGATACCTTCGTCACAGATTTTGCAAATGGAGTTGTTCAAAAAGTGGAAGTCGTAATTGCAGTATGGTTTGTCGTTCTTGACGTAACAGTTGGTACCTTTCAAGAAAACCTGGTCGCATCTGTAGCATCTGAAACAGGCACGGTGCCAGCGTCCAGACATTTGATTGTCCTTGGACCATATGGACTTGCCAACAATCTCTTTGCCGCACTTTCTGCATGGTCCTTCGCCACTCTTGTATTTGATCTCCAAAGGCTCTGTGGTGATATCGCTGACATCTGACTGTGTGTTAAACGACTCTGGGGTGTGCATTGCCGAATTGTTTGATTGTCCAAGCTGCTCAGGCTCGTCTGTACTGTCGTTTTTCGTGCCTGCGGAAGCGGCCTTGGCTGCGTTGACGGCATTGGTAGCAGAGTTGTTAACGTCCTGCGAAAGTTCATCGTTGACATCCTTTAATTGGACACGGCCTGCCTGAATTCTCTCAGACACAGGCAATTGGGGTAACTGTGGCAATTGAGGCAATTGAGGCAATTGTGGTTCAGCCGGCGCAGCAGATTCTGTCTTGGCTTGCAAGTCCTTCAATAGCAGACTGGCTTCGATCGAGGCAGACTCCTCACTGACTGTGATGATAGGCAACGATGGTGACTGTTGCTTCTGGGTGGCCGACGTACTCTTAACCACAGAAGTCTCCGGAATTCCATACAATGTACTTCTGGCGTTGATATCTTTCAATAAATCATCATCACTGTCACTTTCTGCTTCAGCATCGGTGTCAGCCGCGGCCTGGTCCTTCTTCACGTCTTTCAAAAGATCCATCGTGTACACGCTGGACGCCAAGGATCCATGTTTCACACCAAACTGGCCAGAGACTCTGTTGAGCTTTGTGGTCAACTTTCTTCTGAGATTGTTCTCGTTTCTTTCAGATAGAGAGGCATAGACGTGCTGCAGCAGCAGAGAAAGATCTGGCGACTCCTGAGACGTGGCCGAGCTCAACGAGTGGCTGGATCTGGCTCCTGGCGAAGATGGAGGCAGAATAGGCACCAGCTCACTGGACAACGGCTTCTGCTCAATGACAGAGAAGTCGGATTCTGTCAGCTGCCTTTGAGTGAAGAAGCGTGGCAAAGTGGCACTGTTTTCTTTGGCTTCTAAAACCTCATCACTGTCTTTGTGCAAATTGTCGTGCTCGTCGCGTTTGATGTCCTTTTCCAAGTCCAGAGCCAGGTCGACATCAGAACTGTTGCCAAACTTGTAGCCAAGATTGATGTCTGAGCTGTCAAATTTGGCAACTTGCTCTAATTCCACGTCGTTTTTTTGCACGTCATTCAACATACTCTGCAAGCTTTGGGTACTTCTCATCTTTTGGGTATCGATGGGTGGGGTCATATTGACAGAAACAGCGCTTGGCTGTCTGCCTTGTGAATGGCCCAAGGTATTTTCGTTTTTGGCCCTGGTGGTTGGCGGTGTCACGTTAGCCGATACCAGCGTGGAGTCGGCTGGGTCTTTTTGCAAGGCCTTTTTAGCAAAGAAGCCGTTGTACTGAACCGAGTTCGTGTTGTGATTTGCGTGGCTGTTAGAGCTCTTGACGATGGACTCGTTAAACCCTGCTGATTGAGGCGTAGAAACGTTAGAGTCCGAAAAATTTCTGTTCATTGGGGAGAAAACGGAGCTCTGCATCGACACAGGCGAGACCACATCATCAAAAGCCAGCTTTGAAGGATTCAATGGGGACTGTGCTCGGACGGAAATTGAGATGGGTGGTTTTTGGAATGATTCCGAGTTCAACGCTGGCGTTGACGGAGCACTGTTGGAAGTTGGACCAGATTTGACGTCGTTTGTCCCTTTCTTGAACGGCTTAAAAAAAGCACTTCTCAACGAGTTTCTGGAAAAAACCGAGTTTTGCGGTGACTGCGGCAAGTTGGCGTTGCTACCTGACGGCAGCAGAAGCAGCGACTGCGATAGTGGCTGCTGCAAGCGTCTTGTGTCATCTAAATTAGGCAAGCTAGGTCTTTTCTTCAAGTCTTTGGCAAACAACTTGTTTGGTTGTGACAAACTTGTGACGGAGCCAGTGGCAGGCTTTTGCTTGCGTTTGTCAGATTCACTTCCCTTGTACACTTCAAAACCACATCTCTCGTAGACACCCTTGTAGTGCTTACGTGGATCCAACGGCGGAAAGTGGCTGTTTATTCTGTTGAACTGAACTGGCGAGAGTGGTTGGATGTACTCAGGAAACGAGTTTAACTTCAGCGTTTGTTGGGCCATAATTTGATCTTGTGTTACTTTGAAAACTGAGAGTCAGTAGTGAATGTGCACAGAATGAGCTTAGTAACGTTGGGTATTTGAAGTATCGTTTGACTTTGTAGATCTGGTTCACTTCTTGGATCTGGTTTGTCTCGTGAATACCTGTTTGTTCTGAGTCGTGGTTGAGGGAGTGTGTTCGTTTTGATCTTTTCCAATATTTTCTGTTTTTTGTTTTAGGGGAAAAATGCGATCTTAAATTTCATTCGGTGTCGCACAATAGGGGTAGAAAAACTTCCACAAAAAGAGTTCGCGATCTGCGCTCCGTGTGACACTAGCGTGCGCGTGCGCTTGGGCGTTCAGAATGTTTGGAACAAATCTGGCAAGTAGGTGCACGGATGCTACTTTGACTCTGCGATTAGGTTGGGCTGCAGAGCCTAAAGTAAATCAGGGAGGCACGAAGGGAGCGACGAAGATTAGATCAAACGATTGTGGAGCTAGAGAGTTGCAGAAAGTGCAGAAACAGAAAAATTGCAAAATTGCAGAGTTGCAGAATTGCAGAATCGCAGAATCGCAGAATCGCAGAATTGCAGAATTGCAGACTCGCACAACCTGCAGGAACAGAAATTTTGGAAAGTTTTAAATTTTGCAAAATTGCAGAAATACAGAAATTGCACAAAGTGAAGAACTGAACAACACAACACTATGCGGGCGCCAGAGAACAACGCAGAGTACGACAAGATGGTCAGCGGACAGCCTTACAACCCACTCGACCCGCAGCTCTACTTCTTGCGCAACTTTGTCAACGCTTACGTCAAGCGGTACAACGAGTTGGTCATCAACGAGACCCAGGGCGAGCTTGCGTACGCGGCTGCTCTTAGCGCGCAGGCGTTTGAGCCGCTCAACAAGTTTCTGGCCGAGTTGCAGCGCAGCAGAAACGAGATCCTCAGACACAAGATTTTGGGCAAAATGGGCAGCAACGTCTTTATCGAGCCGCCGTTCAGCGTGGACTATGGGTTCAACACCGAGGTTGGAGACAACTTCTACTGCAATTTCAACTGCGTGTTCCTCGACTGCGCCAAAATCAGCATCGGAAACGACGTCATGTTTGGGCCTGGCGTCAGCATTTTGACGGCGACTCATCCGCTAGACGACGTTGAACGCTGCGACCAAGGCACCGAGCTCTGCAAGCCCATCACCATCGGCGACAGGTGCTGGCTTGGCGCCAACTGCACAGTTCTCCCGGGCGTTGAGTTGGGCGCCAGGTGCGTTGTGGCCGCTGGTTCTGTAGTCACCAAGAGTTTTGGGCTGGGTAAGTTGCTTGGTGGCGTGCCGGCAAAGGTGCTCAGGGACGTCACAGCCGGGGACCAGGCCGCGGCAGCCGGCACACAGAGCACTGTTCGGTAGCACGGGCGGCAGCCGGCGAAGCTGAAGAAACAAAACGAAAAACAAAACGAAAACGAAAACGAAAAACAACAAGTAGTACAGTAAAGAATAAAAAAAGGAATACCTATAAAAAAAAAAAAAAAAAAAAGAAAATGACCCGCGCTGTCGCGCGGCATTGTAAAGACTTTTTTCTCTCTTCCCGAATAGTCTCCCAGCCTTGTTTTGCACAATCAATAGTTTGAAAATGCGGTGGGTACTAGGACTCTTTTGCCTTTCACTTGTGGTGATTTTTTGGGTGCTTTCGTCGTTTCTTGTGAGCGACTTGTTTGAGGAGCCTGGCGTGTACTCGAAGCCGTTTTTCATCACATACTTAAACACGTCTTTGTTCACGTTGTACCTCACACCACTTGCTATCAAAATCATAAGGAAAAGATACAGAAAAGAAAAGTTCAAGTTGCAGGACCTCATACACAGCGGCAAGAGTGGCAGCTTGCACGGCAACATCTCGATCAGGGAAACGATCCAGTTGAGTTTCCAGTTTTGCATTCTATGGTACTTGGCAAACTTTGTGACGAACGCCAGCTTGATTTACACGAGTGTGTCGTCGCAGACGATATTGTCGACCACCTCGTCGTTTTTCACCTTGATATTGGGCTACTTTGCCAACGTCGACACCATCACAAGAACAAAGCTTTTTTCGTGCTTGTCTTCGTTTATTGGCATTGCCATCATCATCCACAGTACGACCCAGGAACGGGAAACCTCGTTTTTTGGCAACTTTTTGGCGCTTTTGGGCGCATTCTTTTACGGAACTTACACGATATTGTTGAAGCTCAGCGTTAAAGACGAAGCAAGACTCGACACAAAGTTTTTCTTTGGCTTTGTGGGCATATTCAATATGGTTTTAATATGGCCAACGTTGCTCATATGGAACTGGCTCGGCGTCGAAAAGTTTGAGCTACCCGACTCTAGCCATGTGTGGCTTGTTTTAGGTTTGAACTGTGCCATAACTTTCATAAGCGACTACTGTTGGGCAGTGGCCGTTTTGCTAACACTGCCTTTGACTGTGACGGTAGGGTTGACGTTCACAATACCCTTGGCTATCTGCGGCGACTTTATGTTCAAAAACGAGAAAATATCGCTTGGGTACTTGGTGGGCGCGTGCATCTTGTGCTGTGCATTCCTTGTGTTGAACAAACAGGAGGAAGAGTTAGAGCACGAAAGAGAAGGCCACGAGGACGGTGCAATCACTGAGCTGTTTGTATAAACAGGAGATATGGGACAAGAAAAAGTTGAAGGCTGAATATCGGTGCTGGTACCGATATTTGCCAACGCATATATGGAGCATGAGCTGGGTCGCTGAGCAGACCCTTACATTAGGTTACACTACGTTTAGGGCGATTTGATCGTGCCCACGCACCACGAGTGTGCGTGAAAGCAAATATATTACCTTTGGGAATGAAATCTTATAGCACTTGGGAGAACCCAAATGGATATCCCCCATCCTTCTTTAAGTACACGCTGGACAACAAACTCACTCCGTAATACAAGCCGCACACTCCAACAATTACCAAAACGTTTTGGAACAAAGGATCTGCAGCGCCGCGGACTTTCTTATTAGGAATCCAGTCAACCAAGAGGACCATCCAGAACCCAATAAACGCATAAATCGCGCCCACTAAGAACGTCTCAATGCCAATCTGGTACTGTGTGCCCCCGGAAAAGTAAAATGGCCCGTCGTCGTTTCTAGCGAACAATGGAACGCCTCTGACGACCGTGAACATGTAACCAGAAATGAAAAGTGTCATCAAGATCAAAGAGAGCCCCATCCAGATTCTCTTGCGCGCCAACTTCTCCAAAATTGTGCTTTCCTGGCTGCTCAAAACTTTCTTGACCATGATTATGATCGAAACAACGAAAACCACAATGGCTATCATGTTCTCGTCCATAAGACCGTCGCTGTCGGCCGGAAGCTCAAATGGCGTGTTGCTGGTTGTCGCAATAAACGACGCGAACTCCTGCGGGTTGGACCCTTCCAGAATCTTGTACTCAAAGTGACGCGAGGTCTCCAACTTGAAATGGCGCTCGTCCTTGACGTCGAGCCCGTCGTCCAAGAGCAACTCAACGGTTCTCTTGTGTGAAGGCACCACCCACACGTGCGGCACGTTGTTCATGCCAAGCTTCTGGAAAACCCCGTTGTTAGCTTGGAAATCAACATTGATGAAGAATATCTGCTCGCTGCCAGGCTGGCCGAGCTCCAAAAACTTTCTGGCTGTGGTCTCAAAGACCGGTCTGAAATCCGCACATGCGCTGCACCCGATCTGCTTCGAATTGGCCGTGAACAACACCACAATTGGTGTCTCAAACTTGGTAAACTCCAAGAGTGGGAAGTTGGCATGGGGTCCGTCAGTTTGGAGATCAATGATCCCACTTTGCGGGTCTCTGAGTGCCAAAAGCGCCAGCTTTGTCAACGCCAGCTGCTTTGCGCACGCAATGACAAGCAACGAGAAAAGAAGAACCAATTTTTGGAAGAACATTGTGGACTCGGGTCTCGAAGCAAAAGGAAGATATCTAAGTGAAGAGAACACTTGTGCGCAGCAGACAAACAACAACTATTTAGGTGTACGGGTGTTGTACGCGCAGCAGTGTTAATTCATATTTTTCAAAAAACACCCGTACACCACGAGCCCCAGATCGGCCATTTTTATTTTGGGTTAAATTTATTTCATTTTATTTTTTTTTTTTTTTTTGGTTCAACTCGTTCTGGCTCAAATTTTTGCAACAACATGCTGTCAAACTTTCTCTACGCCTTGGACAGCGGCAACTACAAGCAGGCAGAGGCGCTTGCGAGCAGACAGCTCAGCAAGCTGCCGCAGTCTGTGCTTGCGCAGTTGCAAAGTCTCTACTTCCGCATTCTTGTGAACAAGGAGTACGAGCCTTGTTTCCAAAAAGCCCTTGATCTTATCAGCGAGCCATTGAACTACAACCAGCTCGGCAACAGGGACGTGATCAACTTAGCGCTCAAGGTGTTTGAGAGCTCGGGTCACACCAGCGAGCTGTACCGGATCTTTGAGTTGCTTTTGAAGAAACAGCCGGCAAACACTGAGTTGGTCAATTTCTGGTCCTTGCAGGCATTGCGGAACTTGGACGTCGTTTCTGTGCAGAAGGCGTCGTTCCACTTGCAGAGGCTTGCAAAGACCAGCGAGAAACGGCACGCGGCGCTCAATGCGGCTTTCAATTACTACTTGTACTTGGTGCGAGGAAGCCCCAGTTTGGCTGAGAAGAAGCTATTGCCGCGACTCGGGCTTGGAATTTTGGGCAAGCTCGACACGAGCTCGAGCTCCAGCGAGATTTTCATTGCCCTGAAACTCATGCAGGCCTCTGGAGATTTGGCCAAATGTGCACAATTGTTGGAGACCACGCTTTTGAGCACCAAGAAGTTCAACGAGATTGATCTTACGATAACGAGGCTTTACGTTGAGGTCTTAGAGCAGCTCGGCAGCTGGGATGCGCTCTACGACTACTGTTCCAAGGTCGTGACCCTGTTTGATGATTACTATTTCTGGACAAAGCTTCTCAAGGCTGCCAAGGAAACAGGCAAACTTAGCACCATACTGGACTTGGTGCCGATCAAGGACACGCCAGCGGTGTCTCGAAACCGGCTTTTGGTTGAGATCGACATCGACGTTTTGCTCGGAAAAAGTGTTAAGCAAAACCTTGTTTCCTACTGCGAAAAATTCGCGTCAAAGCCGTGCTGTGAAAGGGACGTGCTAAGATACTTGGAAGATGGTCCTGAAGCTTTGGTCGAGACCGTTTTGCAAAAATTGGAGGACATTGCATCGAACAAGTTGCAAGGATACGACCAGTTTGTGGCGCAGGTCAACATACAGAAACTTGCGAATCATTTCAAGAAGATCGACATGGCAAAGAACGCGCAACTCATCAAGGAAATGCATGTCTTTGTGAACAAACAGCAGTTTGTGAACGACGCCTTTGTCGGGAGTGCGCTTTTGCTTTTGGATTTCGAGCACACGCATGATCCGGCTAGATTTTTGGCATTGTGCGAGCATTTCCTCAAATTCACACCAAAAGACTTCTACTTAAAGCTTTGGCTTATCCAGTTGTACAACTATTACAACAACAGCGACAAAATGATTGAGATATTCGAGAGTTTGAACATCAAAAACGTGCAAATAGACACTTTGGCGCACTTGATCTCTAACAGAGCACTGGTGATGTTCAAAAGCAACGATGCACAAGTTTTGAAGTTTTTGAAGCAAAAATTTGAGTTTTACAACAAAGAGAGCTACAACTATTGGTTGTGTTTCTTGGAGGAGTGCTACAATAACGAATCGTACACCAAAATAGAGAAATACTATGAGTTTATGCAGCAAATCAAAAACAGTTTGAACAAGCACCAGATGCTGCACGAGATTGCCGTGTTTGACGAAAAACATGAAGAGTTTGCCAAGAACTTCATAGAGAAAAACAACTTGACTGATAACCGTGACTTCATAGGGGATCTTGGCATCTGTGGACCACGAACCAACAAGCAGTACTATGTAGTCAATTGTCTCCAGGAGATTTTGATTCACAGGGGAATCAAGGAACCCTACAGCGGATCTTCATGGTACTTAACAAAGTTGGAGCATGAAATCAAGCAGTTTGCTGAGAGCAATGAGTTCACTGAGATTGAGAAGTTGCAAACTGAGTTTTTGCACAAATTGTGGCAAAATGTGGCAACTGAGGCAGCTGATCCAGAGTCTACCGAACATTTGAGTGCATTAATGGACAAAATAATAAGTTATGAAGCAAATAGTGACAATTTTTGGGAAGTTTGCCATTTGCAACATACCCGGGCCAAATTTTGCCAAGATGTCAATAGAACGATCAAAATTAATAAAAAGTGGTCCCAACAGTATTTCACCAACAACAAGGTGAAGTATAATGCGATCATGAAGAAAGTTGAGTTATTACAAAAGAAGTTGAGAAAACAGAGCATGAACTTAAAGAAGAAGACGAACGAAGAGTTGCGGGACGCCAGAACTCGCGTGAGCAATGAGCTTAAATCATAGTTACCAACACTAACACGTATATTACAAGAAACATCACAACATAAACCAAATGAGTAGCAGCCTATAGGCAAGCCCGCAAAATTAAAAATAAAGGAAACCAAATGAGATGAGATGGGTATTGAGAACCATCACATCAACTGTGCAGAAGTGCCACGGCCGTCATCTCTGCTCTCTACACTACTGTAGCTTTTGTAACTTGGCGGACTGTTGTTGCCAAGCAATGGTGTTCTTTCGTCGACTTTTTCGAGGGTGCGAGGACTCGATTTTTTGAAAATTGCGCCAAAGAAGTCTTCTTGCACGTAATTTGGTGGGATCGGCTCGCCTTCAGCAATCACGGTGTAGTCGTCCTCTTTGTCCTTGCCGTATGCTGGTGGGGCACCTAAAGTACCAAAATTTTTGGCTAAGCCCCACTTCTTCACGTTGGCCTCAATGTACACGAAGCCGATTTGGCCCAAGTTGACTTGAAACTTGTAGTTGGAGCAGAAGCGGGCGCCAATAGCGGGGTATAAGTTAAGCTTCATGCCGTGAATCACGTCGTAGAGCTTCTTGCCGTTGCGCGTGAAGAAGACTGTACCCGTTGAAGGTCTAAATCCGATACCCACGACATCGCCCTCCACGAGCTTTGGAAGGATATCGGAGGCGTCAAAGGGCAGGTCTAAACGGAAAAACCCCGAATTCTCGTACGCCACCGAGTGGTTGTTGTAGCCCGGGAGCCTGAACTGCGGGTACGGCTTGGTCACAAGCCCAATCGAAAAAACGCCCGGCTTCTCTGGCGCACCGGGGGTCTCAAAGACCTTGACCTCGTAGTACAAGGTATCACGCTCGCGGTTCTTGATGGGGAGCGGCAAGTTGAGCACGGCGCACAGCGGCGCGTCCGAAACAAACGTGATTTCTGTTTTGTCCTCCACAAGGTAATCCGGGCTAAATGGTTCGTTGGCCGCGTACTCAAACTGGAACGCGTCAAGCCCGCGATCGTCAATCTGCTGCTGCTGCAAAAGACTCATTGCCTTGCCCATCTTGCTCATGTCCGGCGGATTGAGCCGCTGGAACTCCTTGCCACGCAAGTAATCGCTGCGATCGATCTCCTTCATCTGTGGCAAGAAGATCTCCTCTTGCTCGGCCACGTACTCTGCACTGCTTTGTTTGCTGCTGATGTGGCTGAAATTCTGGTAGCTCAGCGCGAACCCAGTTACCAGCTCGCTGTCGCCGCTACTGATAACTATGCACACAAAGTAGATTCCCGCAATGAGCAACAGCAACGTGAGTCCCGCCAACGACGACGAAATGATCACTATGAGCGTGAGATCAAGCGGATTGTCGTTTGGAAATTCGCCCATATTTTATTTGTTTGTGTGTGTGTGTGTGTGTGTGTGGTTGTGTGTGGTTGTGTGTCTCAGGAGTTTCTTGTTAGGAGTGCGGATGGCCTGGCCCTGGGCTGCCTGCAACGAGATGGCGCAGTGGTGTACGGGTGTGCATGTGTAGAAACGTCCAAGACAGCACTTACTGGTGTATGGGTGTTGTAACTGGTAAAAAAAAATATCCGATCGGTACCTAATGTGCGTGTGCGTGTGCGTGTTTGTGGTGTGCAGTGCGTGTGCCCAAGCCCGAGCCCAAGCCCATGTGAAAACGCACACATGCAGCGCGCGTGCAATACATTCATACCATATACTACACACTACACCATATCGGATATATATCGGATATATCGTAATTGTTTTTTCCGATTTTGTTCGTTATTTTGTTTTGCTATGCGCACCGCCAAACACACCCCAATTTTTATTCTACTCCCACTCATGCCTATGCGCACTACAGGCGCGGCCCGTTGAAGGGCTCCAGAATTCGTTTTACTCACCGTAACACACGATGGAGATAGTCGAGACAATTGACAAGTTTTATGCACGAAATTCGCGGCCTGACGAGTTGGCCGCGCTCCAGAAACAGCTCCAGAAGTTTCAGCGCGACGCGTCGTCGTTGCAATTTGCCGACAAGGTGCTCCAGAGCCCGAAGAGCTACTCGCAAAACTGCCAATTTTTCAGTGCCTTGATATACACAACTCAGCTCCACCAGGCACTTGGGGCCACGGTGATCGAGGAAGATCCAATGGACGAAGACGAGGACAAGCTCTTGCAGGCGCTTGAGATCTCTAGGCGGATGTTGGGCCACTTGGAGCTCCAAACAAGGATTTACGAACAAGGCGGCGGGAACATGTTCATTGTGCGCAAAATGCTTGCGAACATCGCGTACCTCTACTCGCGGGTCTACTTGACATGGAAGGACCCAATGCAGGACCTTGTACAAATTTTCACAGAGGCCGCGGCCCTGCTGGGCACCCAGGTGGTTTTTTTACTCTTGTTCTCCCAGGTTTTGGTCGAGGACGTGCTCAAGGACAGCACGGCAAACAGCACTTTTGACAAAGAACTCTGCGCGGCGTTGCGGCAGTACGTGTGGCCGCGCACGCTGGACCTTGTGCTTCGAAACACAACCCCAGACTCCATCCAGCCTTCGGTCCAGTGTTTTGGCGCGTGGTGCAGCTACATTCTGTACTCGCAGTTCCAGACCCTCGAGAAGTTCGAGATTGCGCCCTTGTGTGAGGCGTTTCTCGCTTACCTCGTATCTGTGGACGATTTTGAAGACCCGGTCATTGGCACCATTGTCGAGTTGTTTACCAGCTTGTTTGAGACCAACGCAAACTTGGTCAGCCCGCAATTGAAAGACACGATGTTTGACTTCACCTTTGGCACGTGGAACAGAAGCTACTTGCAGCACTGCTTTGAAACTGAGGACTTTGGCGCGGTTTCCGAGTTTGCACTGCTTTTGATCGCGTTTATCGAGTACGACATGATGCAAATCCCCAGATTCATGCTGCGTGGCGAAGACCGGGTCATGGAGCTCATTATTGCCCTCACTGGCTGCTCGGGTGTCCCTGTGCTCGAGGAGGACATCAGCAAGAAGTTTATCGAATTTTGGCTAGAGTTGAGTGACTACTTAACTGCCGACACTGCAGTGTTGCTGGCCGTTTTCCGCGACGAGCTGAGCATGCTGGCGTTTCACCTGAGCTTTGAGCTGATTTTGCTCCAGATCGTAAAGATATACTTGCAAAAAATCCAATATCCGATACACGATACGCAAACCACAGCGCAATTGAGCAAAAACTCGGAGTTTCTTGGCTACAGAGTGGACGTTGCCGAGCTCTTGGAGATTGTGTTGCCCACGTTGGGTGACAAGCTCTTGAATTTGCTCTTTGACCAGATCTTGGCCCAGTGCCTGGGAAACGAGCATAATTTGGAGGTTGTTGAGTCGTGTGCTTATGCCTTGACGGCCATTGCCGGGGAGTTGCTGCTGGATTTGAACGCTTTGTACCAAAAACAGATGAAACTCTTGCTCACCCAGACCCAGTTTCTCGATATTTGCCGTCTCACGGGTGGAATTTTGACCCAAACATGCATACGGCTTCTCGGGGAGCTGCTGTTCTTGTACCACAAGGAGCCCCAAATCCTTTTTGAGGTCTTGGGCGTACTATTCCAGCTTGTGGAGCTGAAAAATGACCCGAAATTCGAGAGAAATAGCGGATTGGCAGCTAAAGCAGCTGCATTAATCTGTAAAGAGTGCCGCAATGAGCTCTCCGAGTCTGTGACACAGTTTGACACCATCTTGGCCGCCGCTTTGTTGGAAAGACTGCTTGAGTCATACATCAGAGTGGAATTGGTCAACTCAGTCGGTTTCATCATCCAGGGAATGGGGAACTTGGAAGAGCAGGCTCACCACACCTTCAAGACGCTCCAATTTATCTACGAAAAGTACACCGCAGTGATTTTGGAGTTGAAAAACTGCACCAGTGTCCAGGAATCTCTCGTTCTTGCAAAATACATTGCGCTGTTGACAAAATGCGTTGAAGCACTCTCAGAGTCGCTACAGCTTCCTGACGACCCAGAAAACTTGTTTGATAACGAGCAACAGCAGCAGAGGGTGGACGATTTTTGGCGGAACGACGAGCTAAACATCCATGGCTTGATTTTGCAATTGTTGGCGCCAACGTGTTTCCAAGACCCAGAATTGATGAAAATTTTGAGCCAGTTAAACGACGACGGTGTCAACGTGCTTGAAACGTGCTTTGAGACCTGCTGTAACTCGATCAAGGCTGGTTTGCGTGAAGAAATTTGCGGTCCGTTTGTTATTGGTGCTTCAGAGATCTTGCAGTTCTTCCAAGAGCTGTTGAACACCTTGATTGTGAGCCAGGGAGCCAGCGTGGGCAGAGTGATGAACGTGGTGCACTTGTTGGAGACTGTCAACGTCTTCACGCTGTCGAAATTAAAGCAAATTGGCGGATTGAAGCCAATGTACTTGAAGTTACTCAGCAGCTTGACTGGACGCGAGTACTTACGCGACTTGGACGTTTTTGTGGCTTACAACACCGTTATGACAAACATATTGCTGCTGAAACCCGAGATTTTCTTCGAGTGGGACGGGAGCCAAACGATGATTAAGTTGAATTTGACAGTTTTGGGCACATTCAAAGAGAAAATGACGATCCAGAGCAGCGTCAAGTTTTGGTCGCAATTGATCACAATGCGAAAAGGCACAATGAGTGACCACGAAAACTTGAAGAGAATGATGCAAGTAGAAGGTCTTGGATTGCTTTTGAGTAACAGTTTGATGACTGGGATGCTCAGCTCTACAAGAGGCAACGTCGAGTTGTACGCGGAGCTTTTCCGAGTGCTCTGGGGTAAGTTTTCGCAGGATTTTGAAAACTGGCTTGTTCAGGTCGTAAATAAAATGAACCAAAACAGACCAAACAACCCGCTAGACATTGATGGATTTGTTAAGAAAATAAAATTGTCCAGGGCAGATCGCAAAACTGTGCAAGCAGTGAAACAGTTCTGGGTCACATCCAACGGATTAATGAACATATAGGCTTGCGAGCTCTGGCGCCGCCGAATCTGGCAAGTGTGAGCAATTCTCCGCCCAGGCGCAGGCCGAAATGGCGAATACATTGGTACCAAAACTATGTGAATACTCGCTTACAGTTGATAATCAAAGCAAAATTGAGAAAATAACTCGGCATTTTGAAAAAGTACACCACCAGTTGCTCCAACTGAATAGCTGGCTGGGATCTTAGCGGCACCTAATTATATTCCTCAAGGTGAATTTGCCCTTTTGAGCTCGTGAATTGTGATAGCAATGGTGAGCCGCTAAAATCAGTGAAAATAATACGAACTAGCGTGTGCCGATCTATGCCAGTACACACACTGGCACCAACTGGCTGTATTTACATTGGCTGAGCTAAAAAAATATGACAAAATGCCAAAAAAAAAACTGCTGCTATTTGCATATCTTGCTCGTACTCGACTTCAATACTGTCAAGAATTAACACACTGATAAAGAGATGCACGGAGCCATCTGTCATGGACTGGTGTGCAATCAGCAAATCAAAAGCATGAAACAGTGCCTGGAGCTAGTTTCGTTTTTTGATGTGTCAAAGACCACGCCGTATTTTAAGTTTGAGTTAACCCACAATTTCAGCAGCTCAATATTGCCAAGCCGATAACAGGTTTGAACACCGAAATTACGAGTATGCAAAATAATCTCAGTGCAAAACCCAGGGGTTGCGTCGAACTAAATGTGCACTAGTGCACGCCCAAAGTTGTTCAAAAGCGATTGATTTACCCTCTGCGGAGAGGCGAATCCACCACAGGTGACAACACACTCGTCGTTTTTTGCACTGAGTATTTTCGCTTCCATTATGTCCATATTCGGACAGTTTAGCACGTCTTATCCGTGATACTGCTACTCAAATATTTCAAATGGGGCTGGAAGTGTATACACGACCGCTGCTAGTGGTGCTGACCAAGCTCCACAGCACGGGAGACTGGCATGGCTGCCGAAAGTGCCACAGGCTGTGGCTGTGGCTGTGGCTGGCTGTCAGCTGCGGCTCCGTTGGCGACAGAGGGAAACAGGCACAGCAAACAGTCTGAGGCCGCCCATTAAGGACCAGTCCAGCTTCCACGGTTCAATGGACGCATTCCCGAAATGAGGGACCAGCGCAGATCACAGGCGATATCCAAAATTATTTGTGAGTAACACCTCCGTTCAAATTAGCTCCAGCCTAAATTTAGAACCTCATCCACTGACAAAAGCTTGATTTTTTTGAAGTTTAACGCAGATCCCTCGTAACTTATTTCAGCAAGTCAGCGTTAGGTATAAAGCTGCCGTAATTCACAGAGTGTGCGTGGGCTTGCTATTCTTTTTCTCCAGGACCATAGTTTTTCTGCTTTACACACACCAGACCTTTGGCGATGTCGGAATTCAGCTTGAAAAACAACGAGATCGAATTTGCCATGAGCTTGAACGACAACAAGTCCGAGATTTGCCTTAGCAAAAGCATTCTCTACCTCGACGAAGAGTCCAAGAGACTCCGCGTTGAGGAGTTGTCCCAGCAGTACAACGTGGATCACAGAAGGCTTATTTGGAAGATTGACTTGTGTGTTTTGCCCGCGTTCATGATCTTGTACTACGTTGCGTTCTTGAACAGATCGCTGTTTGGGCTTGTGTTGCTTGACGGCATCACTGCTGCCTTGGATTGCACCCAGTTTGAGTTCTGTGCAACGTATGCGGCATTTCTTGTGCCGTACATTGTGCTCCAGTTCTGCTCCAACTTGTTGTTGAAAAAAATCAGACCGCATTTTTGGATCTCCATTGCCGTTCTCGCGTACGGGAGCTTGACGTTGGGCCTGGCGTTTGTGCACAAGTACAGCCACTATGTGGTGATCCAAGTGTTTCACGGGATCTTCCAAAGTGCCGCAGATACCGCCATTTTCTACATTTTGGCCCACTACTACGAGCGTTCAGAGTCCCAAAAACGCTTTGGCATCATTTTTTCGGTCAACGCGTTGGCCGCAATGACGGGCAACTTCATCAACTACAGAATCACAAGGGGCCACTTGTTGTTTTTCCACGACCTTGAGCCGTGGCGCTGGTTGCTTATCATTGAAAGCAGCATCTCGGTCGGCTGTGCATTTATCCTCTTCTTCATCATTCCTGACTTCCCCGAAGGCGCGCGGTTTTTCAACGACAACGAAACGCTATTTTTGATCAAGAAACTCGAGCTTTACGGCGGCAAAAGTGGCTACAACTTGGACTTTTCCAAAAAAGAGATTTTAGAAACCGCAATTGACCCACTAGTGTACCTCCCGGCCTTGAGCTCGTTTGGAATTTGGTACCTTTTCCACGGGTACTCGTTCTACGAGCCCATTATCGGCGTCAAGTGGGGCTACAGCTCCAAGTACGTCACTTTACTCAGCGCGTACATTTATATTGCCGCGTTTGTGTGGTGCAACTTGCAGAGCACCTTGAGTGACTATTTTGGCATGCGGTACCTCTTTGTGATGATCAACTTGGTGCTTGCTGCCGTGGGGATCTTGCTCATGTACTGCACAAACACAGACGATCCGAACAACAAGGCCAAGATAGTGGCGCTGAATTTTATGGCAAGTGGCCTGAACGCGGCAATCCCGCTTCTTTTGGGCTGGTCCACCTTGAATCTCGGCGGCCACTTGCGCAAAAGCATTGCAATTTCATTGGAAATCGCCCTTGGCAGCGTGGGCGGCTTGATTATCGTGTACGCGATGCAGCACAACGACGAGTACTACCACCGCGGAATGATGCTGACCCTCGTGTGCTGTATTCTCTCGATGCTCTTTGCCACGGCGTACTTTTTCCTCTTGCACAGGGAAAACAAAAAGAAACGGCTCAGCTTGTACAAGGACCAGTTTGAGCAGTTCAGTGAGCGCAAAAAGATGATCTTGGGAGACAAGAGCCCGCAGTACGACTACATGTACTAGGCAGTGGCACCGAAGCCCGCTGCTGTGGTGCTGGCTTGTTATATATGACCTACAGACCTGGAGGGGGGATCTGGAAGGGATCTGGAAAGGTCCTGGCCACTACCGGGTCTGTTTATACAACTAATGTTTAATGTGTACGCCGCTGTAGTCAGCGTGTCTATTCGCGGCCGCCTATATACAAAAAATGCAGCTCATACGCCTCACCGTCACTGGTATTTCCGCGCGTGCGCCAACTTGCTCTCCAAGGGGCTCAGCTTGCCCCGGAATGCGTAGTACAACAACCCACTCGAGACTATCGCCAACGAGTACCACGTCACCATGTACTCCAAGTGGTTGTTGCGCAAATTTGGGTCGATGTTGGACCCGATCGGCACGCCGTTCCTCAAAAGCACGTTCTTCGAGTACTCTCTGACCTTCTCGCTGACACCCGTGCTGCCACTGCCGCCAGCATCAGTTTGGCTGCGCCACAACTTTTTCACGCTCAGCAAAAAGCCTTGCCCAGCCGCTTTTGGTGGTCTCACAATAAACGCGTCCGTTGGGTCGTACACCTGCTGGATGTGCAACGCCGTGCTGCCCAGCCGTTCGGCCATGTCCTGGATGTCGTTGTACACCAAAAGCCTGATGTTCTTGGGGTTTTCAACGGCGCTCTTTCCCGGCGTGATCTTGCTGCGCAAAATGCCCTCTACACAAACCTCACCTTTAGGAACCGCAAGATGGGCCAAATGCGACTTGATTCGCGACTCAGGGGACACAAACTTCTCCAGAATGAACCCGCGCTCCACAATGACCTTTTTGCCCTTGTTGACACCTTCTTCAGTGATGCGCAACGGCGTGTACACGTAGTACCCACGCACGTCGTCTTTGAACTTGGGCCCAACAAAGAGCTCCTCCTCATGCACAAAAACGCCTTTAAGGCGGAATCGCGTGAACTCCATGACTTTCTCAAACTCCAGGAGCTCTTCATGGGTTTCAGGGATCCGATATTTGTTGATACTCACGGCCGGCGCGTTGATGCGGTCTTTCAACTTCTCAATCAAGTCCGTTTTCCACTTGAGCCGCCGGTACTGCCAGTTGCCGAGTTGGAAACAGAAAATCGGCATCAAAATCAACAACCCCGTCACCGTGATTCGCACCCCGTTCCACCTCTTGCGGCCACCTTTGGTGTCCTCCAGTTTGACTGTGAGATCTTCAACGTGCAACTTTCCACTGCTCTTGTGGCGTGTGCCCGTAACTGCGGCCACAGCTCTGGACAGAGGCATGCTGCTTTTCCAAGGTCCCAACAAGTTTGGGGCCCGCAACGTCCTCCACGGACGTGCTGTGCGAAACAATTGGCTCAGAAACATTTATCTTTATTTCGCTTTGTCGGGCTTTGTCTTCTCTGGCTTGGAACAAGTGCTGCCCTGGTGGGCGGTAAAATTGGCAACAAAGGGCCGGGTAACCACTTTCAGGAGCGGACAAGAAAGTCTGGCCCATGTCCTAGCATAGCTGTAATGCACGTGAGACCCAGAGTTTTGGCTGTAAGATACGTGAGTTCGAACCTCGCAGCGTCTGCAGATCTGTGATTTTATTGCAAGAATGATCTACATGCTATGCTGTAAATCTGACCAAATACGCTAGTGCGTAACAGCACATTTTGCAGAACGGTATCCTACTTGAGCTCGATACTCACTCATAATTAATGATTCCTACAATAGTAGACCAGGGTATGTTAGTAGTTTGATGCAGTATAAGGTAGCACAATATAGCACAAATATAGCTCAATAGAGTGCAATTGTGCAATGTAAATCTTGGACGAAACGGATTAGGTTCTAGCCCTGGCCGTGACAACTTGAAAGTCCCAAAATTTATATCCACTGAAGCCGTTGGCAAATCTTCTGGCCCTGTGACGCTCTTATTATTTACCACGCATCGGTGGTTTTGTCACTTTTAACTGCACTACGAGACCCAGAGTGTCAAAAAATAGCCAGAGTGCTGTAACCCACCATTTTTTGCTCCGGAATGTCCAGAAAATTTTGGTGCTATGAACCAGACAGAAACTGTTGAGGTTATTGGCACAAAATCTGGGCTGGACTCTCCGGAACACTAATGAGATCACCAAAGCAGGGTCTGGCCAACTAATCAAAATGCCCAACTTTTTAGTATCCCAAATTCCGCCCACGGAGATTGTGCTCTATGCAGCGAGAATTGTGACAGCAGATCCGCTGGTTGGATACGGGCTGAAAAGTGCGTGCTGGTGACATTCCAACATTCCCACCAAAGACGAAATATTCTTAAAAAAACAGTATGCAAAAGTTGGCAACCGCAATCCACTGAAACCTTTGAAGAGCTTTACTGAAAAGTTACCGTCATATAGCATTTGGTGCTTGTGTCAGCTTTGTGGGTCCTGGCTGCTGAGAATACCACAAAACGCCAGTTTCAATCAGGCATGGATTGTGGAAAAAGGATGGCTACGGATTTGGGGGTGCTGCCGCACTATACCTCAAACTCTATGGGTACGCTAAAAGCCAAGCCCCACTAAAAATTAAAGACAAAGGCAGAAAAAAAAAAGTAAAACAAAAAGTCACACATAATATGCACGATCTCCAGTGCACGAACTTCGGGTCCACAGTTGTATGCCGGATATAAAGACAAACGTGTGGCCGCGAGCTGTGTACAAGTTGGGCAGATATACAGATATACAGCGATATATAGCGATATACATATATACAGATATTCAACAACGATATATCGATTTAACGACATAGTGACATAGTGACACAGATATCATACGTTCACCTAGACCCAGATCAAACAGACTACTAGACTACAACAATCTAGTGACGACTACTCACTTACTCGCATAACTGCCAGTTTCATAGACCACACCACAAAATAGCACAAAACCGCACAACACAGCACAATATGTCCAAGTACGTGTACGAGATCACGGAGGCCTCGTACTCTGAGTCCGCATTCTCTGAGTCTGCATTCTCTGATGAGTCCAGCGACTACGAGGACGACGTCAACACACAGATTCTCAGCGAAGAGTCGCGCGTTTTGAAACAGCAAGAGTTGGCCGAACACTACGGTGTGCTGAACAGAAAACTCAAGTCCAAGATCGACTTGCACGTGGTGCCACCGTTTGCACTCATATTCGTGGTGGCGTACCTCAACCGCTCACTGTTGGGCATTTTACAAATTGAAGGAGTGTACCCACTGCTCCATATGAACCAGTTGATGTACTTCATGTCCTACTTGGCGTTTTTTGTGCCCTACGCGGTGCTCCAGTTTTTCTCCAACATCTTTTTGGGAGTCGTGAAACCGCACTTTTGGATCGCAGTTGGCGTGGCGGGTTACGGCACCATCACCTTGTGTCTGGCCTTCAGCAAACTGTATGTCGTGTACCTTGTTCTCCAATTCTTCCACGGCCTTTTCCAAAGCGGCAGTGAAACTGCACTTTTCTACATTTTGGGTCAGTATTACACGCGAAGGGAGTCCCAAAAACGGTTCCTGTTCATTTATTCGTGCAGCTGCTTGGCCAGTTTGCTCGCTACGGTGATCGCCTATGCCGTCGACAACACCTTGGCCGGGAGCCATGGCCTCGAGTCCTGGCGCTGGATCCAGATTATTGAAGGTGCCGTGACACTTGCACTGAGCGTTGTGCTCTTCTTCACAATCCCGGATTTCCCCGAAGGCGCCACATTCCTCCACAACAACGAGGCCGTTTTCCTCATGGAGAAGCTCCAGTTGTTCCAGGGCAACAGCGGTTACGATATCAAAGTGGCCTCACGCGACTATTTCAAAATGATCGTCGACCCCATGGTCTACGTTCCGGCGTTTATTGCCTTTGGCGTGTGCTACGCCACTTTCACCTACTCGTTCTTTGAGGCCGTTTTCATGTTCCAGATCATCGGCGGCGGGTCCTCCAAGGCCAACGAGTACTCCATATACCCCTGGGTCGTGGGGTTTGTGTGGTGCAACTTGTGTGCTGCCGTGAGTGATATGCTCGGCCAGCACAAGCTCGGCGTCCTCGTTGTTAACATCCTTCTAGCCCTCGTGAGCACCATCATCATCTCGACAAAAGTCACTACCGAGATCCCGGATCGCGTAAAGTATGCTGCTTGTTTCATGGCCGTGATGGGCTCTTTTGGCGCGGCACCCATCTTGTTTTGCTGGACAAACAACAACTTGGGCGGCCACTTGCGCAAGAGTTTTGGAATCTCGCTCCAAACGAGTTTCGGGTCCTTGGGCGGCATTTTCCTGATCTTCTCCTTCTACAGTCAAGACACCCACTACTACCGCGGCTTTGCCACGGCCATTGTGTGTCTTCTGTTGAGTCTTATTGCGAGCTTTGTGTACGTGTGGCTCATTCACCGTGCCAACTTGCAGAAGCGCACGAAACAGTACAAGCGCGAGTTCTTTGCCTTGAGCAACAACAAACAGGTGCTTCTCGGGGACCACCACCCAGCTTTGGACTACATCTGGTGATGCCACAAGGCATCCTTCATCATGTTTGCAAACGCAGACAGAAACAACAGGGTTGAAGCATAACCGAACAGCTTGGCGACACTTCAGTGGCCAAAGCAAGATTCGGGCCATTTCCCAGGCCCCACTTGAGTACAATCACCAGACTGGCTCAAAACACATGGCCCCACGGGGCAGCTCCAAGCATCTTTAGCTCCCGGCAGGAACTTGCTGCCGATTCAGGACACTGAAACACATGCGGTTCCTCACTACAGACTACAGCTGCTGGACTGACAAAATGACAAAATGACTGTTTATTCACACATCCACACGCCTGGCCCAAACTCAGGTCCCGGCCCAGGCCCAGACCTAAACCCAGAACCTGTTGCTCAGCTGGCACTGTGCCAGCGACCGGATCGCTGGTACAACTCGTGCACGTTGCGGAACATTGCGCGGCCGCTGGCGTCCAAGCACCCGTTTATATACCGCAATTCAGTTTCCGATACACAATCTAAGACGCAGAACATGGCCTTCTCGGTGAGCACGCTGTTGACCAGCGGCGCAAACTGCGCATTCAAACACATCTTAATATACTTTAGCAAAACGCTGGGGACGTGTTTTCTCACTTCCCGTTTGATGACCAAGATGTTTGTAGTTGTACTCAGCCGTAGCTTGCCCATCGACTTTGCTGCCTGGTCATTTGGTGCACACAAGTTGTCCATCAACCGGCCAAACTGCTCGGCACGTTCCACACTGTGGCCCAACTTCCCCAAGAGCTCGTTCATTATGTCCATAACCATATAGTAGCGTCCCAGAACCCTTTTCCGGTACAGTAAAAAAATCTTGAGCAAGATGCTGACAACTTGGTCGAACTCTGTGTCTTCAAGCACCGCGGCTTCCTTGCACACTGCATGCAACAACACCAACACCGTTTCAAACGAAAACTGGCACATGGCGTAGTTCATGGCAAGCGCCGTACTCAATAGCGGCAATAAAACCTGCGGAGCGTCGTTCGGCACCAAACGGGACAAAAGACTCGCCAACAACTTCTTTTTGTCGACGTTTGTTGCACTGGCAAGCTTTGGTTTGAGCGCCTTGAGCAACAAATTCAACGGCCGCAAAACCTGGCCACATTGGGGCACCTGCTTCACCAAGTACGTGTACAAGAGCACAAGCCGCGACAACGAGACGTCACAGTAGTGGCCAAACAAAACCGCGTCCAACTGCTTGTTCTCCAAGCACGTGTACAACGACAAGTAGAAAAGCTCGAACTGAAAGCTGTGGCCGTGCACACGCGGCAAAACGGCAAAGAGGCCCACCTGCAACTCTGGGGCAGCACCGCGCGCAATTTTCTCAAAAGTGGACAATCCCAAATTACCGTACCGGATATCAATACGTGATAAGTCTTCTAAAATGACCTGTTTTGCCGCAATCTGGGTCTTTGCGCTCTTCAAGAGTGCAAACGCCTTTTCGGAAAACTGCTTCTGCAACTGCAAAAACTTGTCGTCAAAGCTGAACCAGTTGGCAATCCCCACAAGCGCGTGGAACCTGTAGATGTCGCTCTCTTGCTCAAACTTGCCCACTCTGTCCACGTACTCGGAAACAAACTTCTTGGAAATCGCGTCTTCGTGCTGGTGCAAGTGGCTCAGAACCACAACGGCCACGATCTGCGCATCCACCGTTTCTGCACAGTGGCAAAACTCGTACAACTTCGACGCATCAGTCTCAAGCTCCAGCTTGAACGTCGTCAACAAGTGCAAAAACACCTTTTTGTCCACATTATCGCCCCCACGACTGGCCAACTTATAGAATTTGTTCAATATCTCTGTCTTCTGCTGCTTGCGGAAACACTCTATTGGAGTCTGAAGCACAATTTGGGTCACATGCGCTCCACGGCGCGCAAATTGTTTGTCTTTCAAGTTTGCAACTGAGCTGATCATCTTCTCGTTGAATCTGCGCAGCTCAAACAAGTACGGGTTGAAAACCGGGTCTCTGCTGCTGTTTATAACAGCGTCGCAAACTTTCTGCAAGTTTGCGTCGTCTAGATCATCAAAAACCGTGAAATATCTCATGAGGAGCTCGTCTATGTATTCAGAAACGTCCATTTTGCTGAAAAAAGCGTTCAAGTCCTTTGCCCCCAAGGCGCCATTCTCAAACACCCGCAAACTGGTCAAAACCTGGTATCTGAACTTGGTGCCAGTCACAGCTGCGTAGTCAAACTCGCCGAGCTCTTCGAACCGGAAGTTCGACAAAATCCGGTACAAAACCTCAAAATACGTCTCATTCATCACGACACTGCTGACCATGGCGTGGAATTCCTGCACAAGAAAATCTGGTGCCTGCGAAGTTGCCGAAAAGTGCTTGCATATCACAAGCCGTATGGCCAAGTCCTTGGACTGCTTGAACAAGTTCTCAGTCTGCGACAACGACAAAACACTGAGGCGCGCAACAACGATATCCAGGTACTTTAAGATCAATTCTGACAGTAACTCCGAGAGAAACGCCAAGAACTTCAACAAGGTCACCGAAGTGCTGGAAAACACTTGGTACATCTCTTCGAAAATGGGCTTTGTGACCAGGTTTGGGGCCTTTTTGTACATTTTCTGCAACAAGTCGGGGCCAAGGCTCAAACAGTGGCTGGCCCTGCTGAGCTTTTCGGCTCTGAGGCACGCGAGCAACACATTTGGGTTCTCTACCTGGTACACCTTGCCTAGAAACTCGGGACCCAAGAATATCTCAGACATTGGGTTCAGCTGCTTGTGTGCCTCAGTTGTTTCCACGTTTAGCTCCATTGCCTTCACCAACACAGCGACGTTCGTCAAATCCAGCGTAAACTTGGTGATCAACTGCTCGTTTATGGAGCAGTTCTCCAGAAATGTGTGCACGGACCCGTAAAACGACATCTGGACCAACCTTGTGTAGAGTTTCCAGACCAAGGCGTCGTCCGCAATGGTCTCCAAGTTCTTGTGGATGCTGCTGGTGTCAAAATACAACGAGTTCTTGAGAAAGAGGTCAAACACAAATGGCTGGGAGCACGCCGCCAAGAGGCCCGACTCAACAAAATGCTGCACCAAAAACTTGTTGTTCTCCTTGTGAAACTTGACCCTGTCCTTGATCTTGCTGAAAGTTTGGTCCTTGTCGTTGTTGAACTCAGGATTCACCAACTCGTGCGCACACAAGTACTTGTATACACGCTCAACAAACAACGACTGCGGATGCTTGGCCGCCGCCTGGCAAAAGTGTTCCAACCGTGTGCCCTGTGCCTCTGTGATCAATGCCTTGTCCAACACGACGGCAAAACACTTGTAAAATTCGTCCAAGGCACTCGCACTCAGGATTTTGCTCCATATCTGGACATATTTGATGGCTGTGACACTCTGGAGCACCCTGAACCGCTGCTCAACGCGTGCTGGGTCGCTGCTGAATAGCTCGTCAAGCAACAAATGCAAAATCTGCCATAGCTGGGGCATGTCAAACACCTTTAACTTTTCGTTGTTTAATCTGTTCTCAACTAGCTCGGCAACAAACAAGTGTTTCAACGGGAACAAGGGCGCCGCCGGCGCCGAGTCCCTGGCCAAAAGCCCGGACACACACTCGAGAATCTCGCCCCACTTTGTGCTGGTTCTCAAAAACTTGGTGATCGATTGTGTGTTCGCCATAGAGTTGGAAGTGAAAAAAAAAAAAAAAAAAAAAAAAATAATAATTCGATGAGCTGAAATCGGAGGTACCTCTGCAGCCAAACTGTGTGCCAAAATGTGCCAAAATGTGTGCTTAAGAGGCTGTCGAGGTGCCAGACACAGTCAAGGCCACAGCAGTTGTGGGGCACATTTATAGTCACTGACACGACACGGGGCCCGGCAGCCTTCGTGGTCAGAGGCGCTGCCGCGTGTGTTGGAGGCTCACCAGCTGCCCTCTGCCCCACGCTGAAACAGTTCGAAAAACACTTTGGATCCGACCTCTAAACAAATCGAGCACTCCAGGCACCCACCCGTTTGGGCGGCCGAAAATGGCCGCGCGGAAAGTACACCGATCATTCTGATCCCCAATTGGCCATTTCCCAATTGAGAAAAAAGAACTAATTGGGGCGGGATCCGCCGCGAGCAGCGAGCAGCGAACAGTGCGGGTTTTACGGAGTCGCAAAATCGCAGCAGAAAAGCCACAAAAACCAGCAGGGACGGAGCTGCCCAGCCCAGAAAATCTGCTGCCGTGCCTGCTGCCGCGTCACCTGCCAGCTGCCCGAGCAACGCACGCACGCACGCACGAGCCCACAAGAACAAGACGCACCTTAGTAACACCCGTGCACCACACTTGGCCGAATCCGCGCACGCACTCACGCACGCACGCACGCGCGCAAGGCAAACTAGTTACGTGTGGTGAAAATGGTGAAATTCTTTTTGGCCCGATTTTTTGTTCTGTTTTTTTACTTTTTTTGAATTGAATTGCAAACAATGTTTATAACGGTTGCAATAATTGCGTCAGCAACGTTTTTATTGCCGTTGATCTCATTAATCAACCAAGAATACATTGATGCGTACTTGGTACCACTTACCCACAGACTCAATGGATTTGTACCAGATATGTTCAAGGTGCAAAACTTGACAAATGGAGTTGTTGAAAAGGCCCCAGTTGCCAAAAGCCCAGTGGAAAATCTGTTGCAGGTGATCCGCGACACCAAATCGCTTGCGAATTTCGGGTTTGACTCTGATATCGAGATTTTGGAAGACTACAAAGACGCGATTGCAGGTAACTTGGCACTTTGGAAGCAGTTTATTCATGACGAGTTGACGGTGGCCAAGTACTACTGGAAAGACAAGTTCCAGATGTCGAAGATGGTGGCCCACGAGTTCTTGTTGGAGCACTACTACTCAATGTCAGAGAAGAACCAAGCGTACATTTTGAACGGTGCAGTTTTACTTGTTTTGGCCGTATTCTTGTTGAGTTTTGCGCCCGTTTTCAAGTTTGTGTACTACGCGGTTGTGCAGGATGCCAGAGAGTACCAGGAACGCGCAAAAGAGCAGTACAAGCACGTTGACGTTGTGCAGAAGCCGGTGAAGGTGGAGAGCGCTGGGGCAGTCGAGGACGTGGATTCGGGGAACAACTCGTTGTTGAGCAGTTTTAACGACAAGATCAGCAACATTGCGACCGTGAACGACGACATCTTGAGCAGCTTCAAGGAGGACTCGAAGATTTTGGCAGACAAGTACAAAATCAACGACGCCTTGAGCTCACAGGAGCTCGAGTCGAGGCTCAACTTTCTCAGCAACAGCACGACCACTGGCGCAGCAGAAAACGGCAAGGCGAGGACTCACCAAGCCCACGACAAAGAAAAAAGCGAAAAAACGACTGAAACTGCGCAAGCAATGATGGACGGAGTCTCAGACGTGTCGAGCGGCAACTCGGATCACGACGAAAAGCTGTCAGTGAGCAGCCACGAAACCGAGCACCACTTGGACTTGAGAAAAAGCACAGAGACAATCGTCATTGAGAGACCAGTGACGCCTGTGTTGGCCGGATCCATTGCTGGTTCTGGCTCGCGGAGCAGCAGAAGCCTGGGGTCGTCGCTTCAGGGAGTTCTGCCTTCAAAATTGATTTTTCAAACTGGAATCAACACGGCACAAAGCGTTATCAGCAACGAGAACGCGTATTCAATCATTATACCACAGAGTCCGCGGGTTGGAAAGAAGAAGCGGTCCACGCGGAGTTTACGAAACGCATCCATCGAGTGAGGCGGCTACGCGGCGCGGCTGGGGCCTGGGGAGTACTGTATAGTAGGTTGTAAAATAGTTGTCTAATTGTCTAAATGGTTAAGTTTGTCTGAACTGTAGAGGAGACACCGCGCGGGGCGGGGGGCTGGATTCTGAGCAGGACCCAGTGTGTGTGTTTGTGTGTGTGTCCAATATCGGGTCTGGGAGTCTGCATCGGGTATCGTATGCGTATGTCGGTTTCCTGCTGTTCCAGGCGATATGCCAGATTGCCACTATTGCAAAAGTGCCAGTGCCGGCCTAGTACTGCTCGCCGATAACGGGCCACTGGGAGCTGAACAAGTCGCTGTAGTTGTCCAGAAACGGGCCCAGCACCGTTTTCGAGTCCATGAAATTCTCCCTCTTGGCCTCCTTCTCGTCCTTCTTTGGGCGCCCCAAGTTCAACAGGCAAAGCTGCAAGTTGTCCAACAGACCTTCGACCAAGCACCCGCGCTCCTGGAAGTTCTGGAGCAAGTTACGCCACAACGCGCTCTGGGCCAAAAGTTTCGGGTTTCCCAAGATAATGAGGCCATACTTGGCCCGTGTAAGCGCGACGTTCATTCTGCGTGGGTCCCTCAAGAACCCAATGATCTTCGAGTCGTTGCTGCGCACACACAGAAGGATAATGTAGTCCTTTTCACGGCCCTGGAACGCGTCAACGTTTTCTACCTCAACACGTGTGTAGGCATCGCCGTCCAAGGACCCGTTCATCATCATGTACCGCACAGCGTAGCTGCGCTGGCCCTCGTACGGGGTGATCATGCCAATTTGCTCGGGTGCAACGCCACACTGCCAAAGTCGCGTAATGATTTTCTCACAGTTCATGGCCTCCAACCGGTTCAAGTACGACGTGCCACTGCTCAGGATCTCCTCCTTGCCGTAGTTGGCCCAGAACATCATTGGCACGTGCTTGATGGGCCACGGGAACGCGTTTTCAAGCCAGCGGTCTTCGGCACTCACTCCGTTTTGCAACAGGCCTTCGTAGAACATGTTGCTGGGGAACGCCAGCAAGCACGGGTTCATACGGTACTGGACCTCCAAACGCACGGGCACGTGGCCCAAGAGCACGAGACGCTCAAAAAGCAGCTGTTTCAAGCCGGCATTTGCTGCGCTTTTCTCCAAAATCACCGGCCCAAGCTGCCTGTGGTCCCCCACGAGAATCAACTGTTTGGCGCCTTTCACGATCGGAATAAGCGACTCGGGCTCCAGCGCCTGCGTGGACTCGTCTATCAACACCACGGGGAACTCCATCTCCCCCAACCGGCGATCCGCAGCCCCGGCACACGTGCAGCACACCACGTCAGCAGAGCTCAAAATCTGCTTGGCCTTCTTCGCCATCACACTCTGGAGCTCCTTGGCCTGCGCCGCACCGAGCCCCGTCGTTGTTTCCTTCTCGAGCATCGCCTGGTACTTCTTGCCCACTTTGCGGCGCATCAACTCGTGCAACAGAATGTCCTGGACACTGCTTTCCACGTCCTCGCGGCTCTTGGCCGTGAGCCGCACAACCGCCAACCCTGCGGCCTTGAGTTTGCTGGCCAAGTGGTCCACGGCCACGTTCAGCGGCGCACACACGAGCACTTTCTGTTTCTTTTGCTTCAAAACGTTGCAGATGATCGTTGCCGACGTAATAGTTTTACCCGTCCCGGGTGGACCTTGGATAAGCGTTAGCGGCCGTTTGAACACCGTCTGCACCGCCACGGTCTGCGACGCGTTCAACCGCGCGATCTGCGGCACCAGAACCGCCGCGTTGGTGGCCTCGGGGTCTGCTTCGGGCCCTCCAGCAGCGCCAGCAGTGCCGTCAGTGCCGTCAGTGCCGTCAGCAGCACCTCCAGCACCTCCAGCGCCGTCCGTGCCCAAGATCGCAGCGTGCAACTGCTTCAGAAGCGCCTTTTTCGGCTTCTGGAACGTGCGCAAAGCCCGCAACATCCGGATGTAAGTCGCGCCTTTCCACACAAACTCGGCCGTGAAGTCCGTCGTGTGGTCCGTGGGGGCGCTGCCAGGCTTCCCCACAAGCTCCAACGTGAAGTGCTCGGCCTGGGTGTTTGGGAGCCGGATAATGAAGCCCTTGCCCTTCCAGGCAGGGTGTTTGGAGCTGCTGTGGCGGAGAATCATTTCGTCGCCCACGGCGACTTTCAACTCGTTGCTCTCGTACCGTGACAACGCAAAATGCGCCAAGTCCAACCCGTTGGCGCCTTTGCTCCAGGACACCGAGATGTGCTCCAAGGCCTGCAGCTCTTTCAACTCCTTGTCGTAGTCGGCCTCCAACTTGATCAAGGGCAGAAACGCCAGCACGTACTCGGCGGCACTGGCGTACCGGAGCGGCAACGGCTCCACAGGGGCCTCAAACCCCGTATCGGTATTGATCTCTTGAGTTGGATCACCATTATCGGATCCACCATCTCGCGCACTGCTGCGCCACTGCCGTTCCAAGGCCAATATCTGCTTCATCGAGGTCTCGTGACGGGCCGTGCAGTCCTCGGGCCCGGGGGCCTTGGCGAGCCACGGCAACAAGGCGCGGTTGTCGATCAAGGGCCGCCACTGCTCGGTGTCCCACGCAACGTCCTTCTGCTGTGCACACGGCATCCGACACAAGGTCACAACAACAGTGTCTTCCTTGGCCGTAACGTAGCCCAATATAAACACATTGCGGCACCCACAACTGTAGCACTCGAGCGTCGTGTCGCCCAAATCGCTCTCCGGGTGCAACTGCACGCTGCTGTGGTGCGAATTCGCCAAATGGGTCACAATGTGCAGCCCACTTGTGTGGAATCGCCCGTTGCAAAACCACTTGGCACACGCCGTGCACTTGACAAGACACTGCGGCGCCGTCACGTGGCAGTACGCGCACGCCGGGAGCGTGTCCTCGATGCCCGTCTGCTGCAAGAGCTGCTCGAGGGTCTCTGTCTCGGCCACGGGGATGTAGTCGCTGTTGATGCTTTCTGAGTCAGAGTCCATTGTGGTGTGGTGCTGAGCTGTGGGCAAGTGTGAAAAATGTGAGGCGGCGGAGGGCTGTGTGGTGCACGGGTGTTGGTGATGACTCCGCGCACGCCCACTGAAAAATGGAAAGAAAAAAAAACGAAGAAAATCAAAGAATGGAAGAACGAAATAAGAAAAACGGAAAAAAAGAACAAAAAGAAGACAGTTTTCAGGCCCGCCCTTTCCCGCTCTTTACCGCTCTTTACCGCCGCCTCGCACTTTTTTTTTTGTTTACATTTCGGGTAACCGCGTTGTTTACACAAGCTCTTCCACACACACACACACACACACACACACACACACACACACATATGGACCCGTACGCATTCCACAGGTCGTTGCTCAGCAAGAACGAGTCGCTCGTCAAGAAGAAGCAGTACGTCGGCGCGTTCAAAGCGTTTGTGAAGAAGAATACGGTTGCCAGCCCGCTCCACGCCAAGCTCTACCTTGAGGCGCTTCAGAACGTGTACACCGAGACTCAGGCCCACGGCTCCGGGCACCACGACACTCTTGCGGTCTCTGTTGCCGAGCTCGCGGTCTCTGCCGTCGGCTACTTGGTGCGGCGGCTCTTGTGCCAGCTGGAATCGGACCCGGCAATGTGCGCCGAGACGTTTGAGGTCGCGATGCCGTTTTTGGTAGCGAATCTCGGCGCCAGTGCCACCACCAGTGGCAGTGCTGGCGCCACTTTGCGCCACAGCGTGCTCGACTTCTGGCTCGCCGTTCCGCGCGACGTCGAGGCGTTTGTCAACTCGGCGTTGCTTACCCACGCGCACTCGCCGCAGGTCGTTGTTGAGCTTTTGGGGCTCGTTTTGGAGTTCCACAAGCAGAGCAGGTCCTGCGACATCGCGCAGTTTGTGCCCAACGTGCTACACGTGCGCGCCGCCAACACCGACGCCGACACCGACACCGGCGCCAGCACCGCCGTGGCCCAGGCCGCCGCCCGCGTTTTAGCCGCCGCCAAGTACACGAGCACCAGCAACAGCACCAGCAACAGCGCCAGCAACACCAACAGCAACACCAACACCAACAACAGCAACAGCAACAGCACAAGAACCAGCACAGACCTCCAGGCCGTGGCCGCTGCCGAGCTCGACAAGTTGCTCCACACGCTACCCAACTACGACTTGGAGTCGCACCCAGTGCTCGAGTACCTGTCGATGACCGCAGTGGCCCACGCGCTAGACGTGTCTCTCAAAGACTTTGCCGGCAAGGAAACTGAGGTCAACTGGTCGAAGCGCGAGAAGCACATATCCAAGATTCGCTCCATCGTGCGCTCCGAGCTCATGAGAGACGTGGCAAACCAAAAAGAGTTTGTTGCGTACCTCAAGGCCAATCTCCTCGATGGCATACTAAGAAGCATCACGTCCCTCAGAACCTCGCTCTCAAACAGCGGGTGCAAGCTCATGAAAGAGTTGTTCCAGACGTTTCACGTCACCACTTTCGACTCCTCAACGGTCGACACGATCTTCAGAACGTTTGTCAAACTCATGATATCCACAAAGAAAATTCTCATCAACAATGCAAACGTCGTCATCTACTCCATCTTGAACAAAATTTATGAGCTGAAAGTGTTCAATTTCAGAGTGCTAAACCAAGTTTATGACTGCTCGGAGGAGAAGAACATGTACCCCAAGATTTTCTGCGCCAGTTGGCTCTCAATTGTGATTTACAAACAACCTACCAAGTTGAACGAGTTCAATTGGTCAAATACGTTCCTGAGTAGTGGTGAAACCAATGCACTCAAGCTCATAATCAAGATCATTGACCAGCGATTAAGAGATTCAAGTCCAATGGTAAAAGAACCAATGAGAAAGGTCTTTTGGATCTTGTACCAGTTTTATCCTTCCCAAGGCACCAAACTTTACGAGTCCTTACCGGTGACAGTCACAAGATTTTTAGACAAAGTCAAGCCAAAACTTTTGCAAGAAAGTGCTGACTTCAAAGGCAAAACGTTTGAAACCGAGTCTAAGTTGAAACCGGAGAAAAGATACGTATCGCTCACCAGCAGAGCACAATTGCTGTCACAAAGCTTGCGTCTCAGATCCACCTCCGCGTCTGATCAATCAAGCAGGTTCGAGAAAAGTAGGGATACTGCAATGACGCAGAAGAGGGCTTTTTCAAACAACGAAAACCACGACTCAAAGCCCTCGTTTTTGAAAAAATACAACAACCCAGATATTGGGAAACCTATAAGAGTAGGTAGAAAAGTTGGTCTGTATCTGAAGCCAACCGAGAGGCCAATCTCCAGCAGATCTAGCAGCTCTAGTATGAGTGGTTCTGAAACTGCCATGAAATTGGGGCAGCATAAGGAGAAACTTGAATTAGAGGCGATTGATAATGATGTTGAGCTCACGGATCACTTCAATAAGGCGAGTGAGGACATCGAAATGATCGAAGCAGATAATGATCTTCACGAAGCACAAGACAATGGAAAGTCAATATCAGACTCCGAGCCATCAACAGATGCAGAAATTAACACAAGTATTGCCACAATGCTCCACATCACTCATGAAGATGAAGCAAAAATAGCTTCAAATGAAAGTGGCGGGCAAAAAGTCAGTAGCAGCCTCGAGGTTGGGACTGTCAGCAATTCGATTAACAGTTCTCCAGTAGATGAGGTCTTGAGTTGCTTCAACTCTATGAACGACACCGATAAATTCAAAGGTGTTGATAAGTTCATTGATCTTTTGCAAACCGAGTACCACTTTACTATCAGTGATCACTCAAAGATTCTGATTGGAATCCAAAAATTGACTCAGGATGACTTTTTGGGTTTGAACAAATTGGTAGACATCAGTATCATTAACAAAGTGATCAGTGTGGTTCAACTTCTGGATTTAGTGAAAATTCTTTGCTTGTATCAAGAAGCAAACGGTGAAGACACCAATAATGTCAACATTATTCTTGACAGATTGGTAAGATTAGTTTCTGCGGACTCGCTTTTGAATTGCTACATTTCAGTATTGAAAAATTTCAAAGAGAAGTTGATACCGGCGTGGTTCAAAAACGTAAAGTATTTGCTCAATAGGGATGTATACCCAGAAACTGTTTGCAAAGCATTACAAGCATTGGTTGAATTGGAACAGAATCAAAACTTGCACAATCTGTTAAAAGAGATGCTCTTGTATATCAAAGATCTGCATCCAGCGACCTTTGACACTTACAAGCCATCCGAGTTCCAAAGTAGTACTTTCTCTCCGCAAGAAATTGAGAAGGAGCAAATTTTGGAACAAGCCAACGTTTCAATTGCTAGTCCAAAAGAAAGTGACTATAGATTAAGTCCTATAAAATTCGAGGATGTGAATAGGGTGAGTGATGAGGAAGATTTAGAAATGTTTGAGAGCTTGAACGAAATGACAAAGATTATACCGAATTTTCAAAAAAGCAACAATATGGAAATGGCTAAAACTATTGAACAGCCAGAAATGGAAAAAATTGATAAGTACATGGCAAAGAGTGATCCTTTCAAAGTGAAACTGGTTCAGAAAGTTCCAATATATGAAGACAGATTGCAGGACATAAACGCAAGAATTGTGCAGAAGCAAATGGAAAAATACCACGCTTTGCTACGCAACAAAGTAAAGATTCACGAAGACAAAGAGATCATTAAGCGATTGAAAGTCAACAATATCGAAGTGATAACAGCCAAGATGCAAGGCTATGAGCAGATTCTGCTCAAACAGTACAGTTTGCTTATATTCACGTTGAGCAAAATGGTGATTGAACCTGGCTATGAAAGAGTCAACAGTGCATTGTTTAGATGGATCATCGATGAAGGTTTAGAAGCCATCTTACATGGAGTTTTCTATATTTTCACTAACGCGGATGATTTGGTGAACGAAATCAGCATTAGAGAGCTACTCGTCACCATCAAGCTCATCTTCAGCGTCAGTAACAGGTTCAATCTCGACTTGTTCACCAAGGAGAACAGCAGAAACACCCATGAATTCTGGAGAGTGAGTGAGAAGTATGTCCGCGAAACCCAAGGAAAGTTGGAGGACCAGATCGCAGCATTGTACGAGGAGATTATGAGCGAAATTGCTCACAACGAACAAGTCGCAAGGGTTTTGTTAAGTGACATTTTAGCAGCGCTAGGCGAGAACTTTGCTCAACACAAGAAACGGTACCTCAAATGGTACTTGGACGCTTTGTGCAAGATCTTAATGAACTGTGGGGAGTTGGGAGGAGGCAAGAGTGTGTTGGAAACACAGAGTTTGCGGTGCATGCACAGCACAGAACCCGATATACGCGAGAAGGCGTATCTCATCTACTCGATGATGCACAAACGAGAGCCGTGCGAGTCGTTTGCGCTGCTCGCCAGGAGCCAGCAGAGACTCGTTGGCTACTACATGAAGATTTTATAATGGAATGAATGGGATTTTAACGAAAAACGGGCCAAGTGTCGTAGCAAAACCAGAGACCACAAATTTGAAACCAAGCCTAAGTCCTATCGACCACCGGCTCCACTCGCAAAATCTGACACTCTGCGATTTTTTGCAATTTGTAGTTTTTTCTGCAAAATTATTCTGCAAATTCACAAATGCACGCAACGCAATAAATGTAAATTACATAAATAGTAATTTTGTGATTTTGTGACTTTTTAATTTTTTAATTTTGTGATTTTGCGACTTTGTGAATTTGTGATTTTGCTCCAGTTAGTATTTTTCCCGCCCTCACATTTTCCGCGCACATACTTCAGTTGCATCGCCGCAAAAACTAGTTCCACAACATGTCAGTGTTTGTGACCACAGGGGCCACAGAAACGTTCCAGTTCCTCGTGCGGCTACTGGTGCTGGAGCAGTTTCTTGATTACGTCAGTACAAGGTTTGACAGTGTCGCGATTCAGTTTGGCAAGGACGTGGCGTTCACACAGCAGTGTTTGGCCGAAAACCGGTTTCTCACAAAGCTGAAGCAAACTCAGAAGCAGACACAGGTGCCGGAGAATGCGTCCCCGGGTGTCGTGCGGCTCAGCTACGTGTACAACAAGCAGCGGCCCGTCTGGGTGGAGCTTTTCAGCTTCACCAGCGACATCCAGCAGCAGATCCAGAGGCTGGAACTCGTGGTGTCGCACGCGGGCACGGGCTCCATTTTGGACGCCTTACGTCAAAACAAGCGGCTATTTGTGGTTGTCAACGACAAACTACAGGACAACCACCAGTTGGAGATCTCAAACGCGTTCAAGGACATGAACTTGTTGGAATTTTACCGTGTCCTGGAGGATTTGAGCGAGCTGGGCAACATCGAGGCAATAGTGGCCCAGTTGGAGGCGATGGAGCACCACGACTTTGCCGCACTACACGTGCCCAACAAGAACGTGTTGAACGACTTGGTGCGCGAATTGTTGTGACTACGCGGGTCATGCCGATAAAATGGTTCTATTTACATACAAGCAATAAGCAATAAGCAACAAGCAATAATGAGACACTGCACTACACTGCACTACACTGTACTTGCACTTGCACTTGCACTTGCCCTGTACAGCGGAGCACGCCCCTGGGTGGGTGTCGCCTCACAAGTCCTGGTACCATCTTTCCTTTCTCTTCTCCTTGTCCAATCTGGCCTGTCTTCTCTTTGGGCGCCACTGGCTCTTTATCTGCTCCAATCTGTTCTTCATGTCCTGCACACGGGCCTCAGGACACTGTGCTACCACGCCAATGAAAAACGGCGAGCACTTGAACTGCTCGGCCAAGGCCTTTCTTGTGTATTTGTAAGGGTCTTCGTTTCTCAATCTGCGGATCTCGTCCACGTCTTTGCTCGTCAAATGGTACGACTTCTCTCTGATCTCGGACAATGGCGGCATGTACTTCAAGTTCTCAGACAAAACATCGCTCTGGGCCACCTTTCTTGGGTCCTCTTGCGGCAAAAATGCATTTGGTGTCTTTTGCAACGGCGAAGGAATTGAAGGTGCTGGCTGGTGGTAAACTCCAGGTGCCACCACGCCCGGCTTGAACGTGCTTGCGGCTCCCTTGGAGTTGAACCTATTCACCGGCGCTATCTTCTTCAACGTGCTCAAGTATCTTCTCAGTATCGTGTTCATAGCTGTTGTTGCAGACTCTTGCGGTGAAAAAAAAAATTGGTGAAAAATCAAGGACAGCGTTACCCGGCTGATGGTGAGAAAGACCGCGCTTTGACCTCTGCAAACCCGCACCAGTTCCCGCTCCAGTTCCCGCACCAGTTCCCGCTCCCAATTCCGCGCCAGTTCCCGCGCCCGCGCGGCTCGTGGTTCGTGGTTCTTTGGCCATTTTCCCAGCCGTCTGGCCAAAGCACCTGGATGCCACTCCACCTCCGCCAGTGTGCCACTGCAACGCTGCGCTGCTTCTCAGTCACCCTCCCGCGTGGCGTGGCGTGGCTCCCGTATTCCCTTACACGCCCCAAAAAAGTGCGAGTTTGCCAGGGAGCACAAAACTGTGCAAATAGCACCAGAAACGCCTAGGGTCATTGGTGGCCAGCGCGTCGGTGGCACAGGACGCCCCGCAGTTCGGAGTCTCCCGACGGATTGTGCTTTTGCGGCTCTTTCGCTGGTGCTGCTGCATTTGCTGTTTTTGCTGATTTTGCTGCTGATTTTGCTGCTGTTGCTGACTTTGTAATACTTTGTAACTGCTAGGGGCACCGCACAGACTCTTGGACCCTCCTGGGGCCCCGCGGCGGCCTCTCGGCGTGCTCTCCCGGACATTTGTTTTTCACGTCGGTCTGTGCTCAGGTTCCCTCGTTTGATCGTCGTATCCGTAGAAATGGAAATTCATGACTGCACTTTCTGGAAGATTACGTAAGCACCCCAGCGGGCACTGCCCAGATTCAAAGTTTAAACAACCGCAGAAGTGGGTGGGTCACTCGGATTATACATTGCTCACCAAAAAAGAAAGCAAACGAGGCCGAAGGACGCCGAGATCAACGAGACTGACATGCCAGTTCTTGCCACCCAAAAGTCACAATTGTTGCAAAATAGAGTCACAAGAGCACTCTGAAATTCCCAGCGCGCAAGTGCGCAAATGGGAAACCGAAACCCAGAAAATGAAAAACTCAAAAAAAAAAACAAGAAAAAAGTAACAAAGAAAAGCTTAGCTCAAGATAGTGGTCGCCATTGAAACAGGAATAGCTGGAAAATAAAAGTAAAAAGCAAAAAGTAAGTAAATTTGCAATTCAAACTGGCACACTGGGCCTAGAGCGAAAACTCGCACTTGACAAAAGCTGAACGAACCAAGCACACGGTGAAAGGTACACAAACAAGAGCCTCGTAGACAAGCCAGGTACACAAAACTGGACAAGTGCACGGTTCGGATCTGAGCATTTGGCCACACAAACACCGCTGGTGCATTTTGCACTTTACCAGGTGAGCATCCAACTCCATTTCTATCAAAAAGATTAGCACAACATTATAGTGGGTAAAATTAGCAGCATCGCTCAAAACAGAAAAAAAAAAAAAAAAAAAAAAAAAAAAAAAAGGAAATTAAAAAAAACAACAATAAAAAACAAATTGTTTTTCCTGAGCTAACACATACACATTTACTCTTTTGCCGTCAACCAAAGAGACTTGAACAGAAATACAAACACAAAATGACCTCAAAACACTCGTCATTGTCGCCAGTGGTGGCTGCGTCGCCAAAGTCAAGAAGAAGATCCTCGTCGATAATTTCGCATGTGGAGATCGAAAGTGATGAAGAAATCAACGACCAGCACTCCATACCTAACTTGAACGCCAACTGGGTTCACTCCAAAGGAGCGTGGCTCATACACATTTTCGTAATAGTGTTTTTGAAGTTCTTCTTCACGGTATTGCCGGGCTCTAATGAGGAGTTGAGTTGGACTTTGACCAACGCCACTTATGTTATCGGGTCGTATATAATGTTCCATCAGGTAAAGGGAACGCCATTTGAGTTCAACAACGGTGCGTATGACAACTTGACAATGTGGGAGCAAATTGACAACGGTGACCAGTACACGCCAACGAAGAAGTTTTTGTTTCTTGTGCCTATTGCGCTTTTCTTGATTTCCACCCACTATTCCAGATACGACTTGAACTCGTTCACTTTGAACGGAATATTGTGTTTGATTGGTTGCGTACCAAAGTTGGCCTTCACGCACAGGTTGAGAATCACTTTGCCATTCATTTCAAAGCCCACCATCTGATGTCCTAGAAAACCAAGCAAACAAAAAAAATTCATGTCGTGTTTATTTTCTTTTTGAAATTGTAAAGTTCGAGAAGGAGTTTACAGGTATTTCCAGCATATAATATACTAATCTTGAGTTCAGTACGTGCGCGCCATCCCTCGTGGTTCGCGCTGTCTACTAGTCTGCTAATATTACATAATAATTTCTGTTTCTCCACAAGAAGCCCCATACTAAACCTAAAACACTGTCATATTCACCTACCGCTCTATCTTCCCAGTATCTCAAAATGCCCGGCTTTCCAACGTTCAATAGTAATACCCTTCTTCGATAAACCTGAGCATATACTCGTCAATATGACCGATGCCGTCATCTTCCTCGGCCTCATCTATCTCCATTGCCTGTTCATCATTATTACTAACGTTGAGTGAAGCAACCAGTGCTTCCCTTGCCAGCCCTTCAGGCTGCACAGAATTCTCGTCAAAATCCTCCACGTCAACTTGACTCTCTTTGGCCGCTTCTTTTGCAGCAGCCGCGTCCTCTGCGTCTTCGGCTTGTGCCAAACTCTCTATATTACCACCTGCCATCAATAACTTATTGCCTTCGTTGCCAACTTTGTCTCCCAAAAGATCAGAAAGTGTAAGCTTTCCAAAATAGTCTGTGGTGAAGTCACCCTCCTGGATAACCACGTTGTCCAACTTCCGCTTGTAATTCAGCTTCCGCATGATGTTTTCTTCAATAGTGAACTCACTCACAAATCTGTAGATGTGCACGTCTCTCGTTTGTCCAATACGGTGACATCTGTCCTGGCATTGCTTGTCCATTGCTGGGTTCCAATCATTGTCATAGAAAATCACCGTGTCAGCACCGGTCAAATTGATACCCAAACCACCAGATCTTGTTGACAAAATAAAACACGTAATTCTTGGGTCTCTGTTGAACTTCTCGGTCAACAACTGTCTGTCCTCCACCTTTGTTGCACCGTCTAACCGCATGTACAAATACCCCAAAGCGTTCAAAAACTTTTCCAAAATGTCCAAAACTTTTGTCATCTGTGTGAAAATCAACGCTCTGTGACCCTTTTCTTTCAACTCAGCGAGCAACTTTGCAAGTTTCTGGAGCTTTCCTGAATCGTACAAAAGCAAGCTCTTGTGTGGGAACTGAATCAGAAGCTGCATTTGTGGTTTATGAAGTGGATTCTCGGCGAAAAAGTCTGGTTTAATCAAACTAATTTGGTTCTGCACTGGCTCGGGAACAATGATATTTTTCACATCCAATGCCACCACCGCCGGTGTCACAAACGCGAACTGGTCAATTTTGGCACTGTTATCAATCAAACGCAGTTGCAATGGCTTAATAAGCTCCTCCATGGCGTGCAATTCCAGCTGTTTGGGTTTAAGAAGTAAAATGTCGAGCAAATTTCTTCCGAAAACTGGCTTGCGGTTGCATCTTAAATCATTGACGTAAATCACATGTTCAGCATGGCTCATAGCGTCCTGACGTGCAACGTACTCGTAGTACTCGTAAAACTGGTGCAAATCCGAAAAGTTCGGCACTTTCACTTCCAGAACTAGCTCTTTGATCAGCTCGCACTGTTCTGCTAATTGCGGATGGGCGTTCAATTTCGCAATAGAGTTGGCGCAGATATTTGACAAGTCCTCATTGTTTGTGAACACCATGTTTAAACTCTTCAAGTCCACAGAGTTGCGTGTTAAGTTTTGCAAGTATTTTGGCACTTTGTAATCACTCACAACACTTTTGGGAACCGCCAATGAGGTCAAAATCGGTCTTACCTCAAATAAATCTGGATGGTTGCACACTTTACGAAGCTGCATCAAACAGTTAATGATCAGCAAGAAGTTGCCACTAGCCAACGTCTCCTTTGTTTGAGCACGCAGCATAAAATCATCGTACAAGAAACGTTGTCTTTTAGACAACTTACAATACAAGATGTGCTCGTACTTTCCTGGCATTTGTGTCTCAACATCAGCTTTAAGTCTTCGAAGCAAGTACGGCCGCAAAACTTTATGAAGTTTCTGGATCGTCTCACGAGTTTCGAAATCATTGGTGCCTTCCACCAACTTGTCCACAGGTCTGCCAAACCACTGCTGAAACTCTTCCAACAGCGCAAACCCTTCTGGCATACTCGATACATTCTTACTTGAAGGCATAAGAAAGTAAAGCAATGACCACAATTCGGCCAAGTTGTTCTGCAACGGCGTACCGGTCAATAAAAGCCTTCTTTTGGTGTTGAAATTCAACAACAGCTGCCATCTTGTAGTTCGGAAGTTTTTGATGTTATGTGCCTCATCCAAAATCATGTACTCCCACTTGCGTCTTCTGAACAGCTGGTGGTCATGACACACAAGCTGGTACAGGGTTATACACACGTGAAACGCGTCTGGCTTATTCCAACCTCTTCTCTTTTCTTTTCGCTGCTGTGGGTTGCCGTAGTAAGTCAACACTTTGAAACCCGGAGCAAATCTTTTAAACTCCATTTCCCAATTAAGCATCACTGAAGTTGGCACAACAATCAAATGGGGTCCCCAAATATGTTTTTCGCATGCCAAATATGCCAATAATGATATCGTTTGAATTGTTTTACCAAGACCCATTTCATCTGCCAAAATACCGTTAGTATTGTTGTTGTACAAATTTGCAAGCCAATTGAGACCTTGTTTCTGGTACTCTCTGAGGGTCCCCCGGAGAAGCAGTGGCACTGGCACCGAAGGAATAGCAGCCGTGTCTGGAGTTCTGTCCAAAGAGAACCTGTTCTGAGATTCAGTCTTTGTCTCGGTCTTGACTTTTGCTTCTCTCTCTGCTTCTTCTTCTTCTTCCTTTCCTGGTTTCTCTTCTGCTGTGTCCGCAGGTTTTTCTTCGTCCTTCTCTATGTTAAAGTCTTCATCTTGCTTATCTTCAACCTGGCTTTCAATCCCGTCTTTTTGGTCGACAGTATCATTTTCTAAGTCACCAAACAATGCAGCCAATCCTGTCCCTGCTTCTTCCTCACTCTCCTCATCCTCACTGTCGGACTCTTCCAGATCTTCAGAGTCAGAATCGTAATCATCAGAGTCTTCGTTCAATAATGGGTCCTCTGATTGCTCGATCTTTTTGTATCTTTCAATGTCTTCTTCAGTTAGCACATCAGCGGGTTCAGCATCTTCATCTTCTGCCACCTCTAAATTTTCCTTTTCAAGCTTGTTGTCTTGTTCAGTTTCATCGTCACTGTCACCCTTTTCCATTTCGTAATTCTCTAAAAATGCATATTTTTTCTTCAACTCCTCCTGTGTCAACTTTGAATCGTCATCCATCTCATTTATTGTGTCGTTATTCTCATTTTTTTCCTCGTCTTTTTCGTCTATTACGTCGAGATCACTCTCTGCAGCACTATCATCAATGTTGCTGCCACTGTCACTGTTGCCATCTGTATCACTTTCGTCAGTCTTTGCTCCTTGAATCGCGTGTCCTACGGCCCTAAGACTGCTATCCATCACCATTCTATTCATCGTCTTTTTGGACTCCTCAAGCTTCTCCATCTCCTTTCGCTTGTTCACAATGATTGTGTGTGCTTTCTCTACTTCTCTCCAACGCTTTTTGACCATTGTGACTGTATTTCTGGCCAATTTTTTCATTTGTCTTTCGTGCTCTTTAGCTTCTCTTTCCAGTTCGCCTTCGGCTCTCTTGAAATGATTCTCTACCATCAAAGATATTTTCTTGCATCTGCTAATCTTTGCACGTCTTGAATCCAGAAAAATTTTGGACATCTTGACTGCTTGTGCAACAAAATGGTCATGATGTGTTGGTATTGTAGTGAATGGATCCACAAATGGCTTTGGCTTAGGATATTTCACAATTTTTTTGCTGTTTAAATCAACCTTCAATATCTTATTATCTATGGCAGCATTGATTTTATCCACCATATCTAGCTGGTCCTTCAATTTGCTTTCGTACTCTTCATTAGTCAAGTCTTCATCCATAAACGTTTTATAGCTGTCTAAAAATTTATCAAGACTTCCGAATTGTGGTTTAGTAACATGATCTGGATGCGTCACTGTTCGCACTACTGAAGGTAATTTGAGCTTGATTCGTTTCACTTTTCGTAGTTCGCTATCAGAGTCTAGATCTGAAGATCCATCAGACATTTCTTCTTCTTCTTGTTTGATCAGTCGTTCTGATTTCGGCCCAGATTTTGCTGATGGGGTTCCTCCTTTAGACGCTAGTCTTGAAGAGCTCCTTGTGCCTCGCGTGCTTCTAACTCGCGTTCCAATTGCTTTAATTTCTTCATCTTGCTTCAATTCACTAGCTAGCTGCTTAGTCAATGTCTCTCGTCTGACCTTTCTATCTCTTTTCGCGCTTCCATTGCTTTCTTCTGAACTCTCTCTTTTTACACCGTTGGTCTCGCCATTACTAATATTGTCCTCATGACTCAACAATGACCTTCTGGTTCTAAGTCTTTTCATGATCATCTATAGAAATGAGAAGAAATTGAAAAATTGAGGCGCGGGGACAATTTTTTTAAAAGAGAACGAAAAAACAAAAAAAAAACATTGAAAAGTGAATATACCAAAGCGCGGAATTAGACGATCGCCAAAATTAGCTATGCCATCACATTAGCTCGCTAACTCAATGACACACTGAACTACAGGTAATTGGGGGGTCAATAGCGAGAATTACGGAAAAAAATTCACACTTTGCAACCAAGATATAAATACTTTCATATCATAAGTCTAAAGCGCAGAAATTGCAAAAAAACGACCTCGGTGAGGGTTGAACTCACGATCTTGCGATTAACAGTCGCACGCCTTAACCAACTTGGCCACGAAGTCTACGGAAAATTGTTTTAATCATAGAATACAGTCAGAATGGTGGTTAGGTGAAATTCTGATACTAAATTAATTGTCAAAATGTAGAAACCATATCACTATGTAGCACGAGCAGTAAGCTTTTATTACGCCTTACAAGTCCTGGCTCACATTAAAAAGTCACATATTGGTGCTGTATATTTTGTTTGAAAAACTCACGCCAAAAAATTTGCCATGTTCATATATCAAAGTTTGTATAGAGAAAGTCAACTATCATGATCGATAGGTTCAAATATCAAATCGTTAGTCTTTAACGCTTGGTAAATCACATTTTCATGAAAATGACCAAAGATTAATATTGTGGGTCGCCGAATGTTCGTAATGTCTCTTTGATATTTCAACAACTCAAATTGTTGGTGTATTTGATCAAACCTTGCCACTATGCGTGACTTACTTTTTGACTTTTTTTTTTTTTATTTTTTAGCCTGCCTTACTGCGTCAAAACTGACTGCGGTAAAGGGACCCAATAAAATGTTTCCCACTAAAATGTCTCCACTAAAAACGTTGATAAGTATAAAACCAAAACAAAAATTCTTAAAATATCTATATACTGATAAACAAGTTGGCGTTTTAAACTGACCAAAAATAAGATGGGACTACTGAAGCTTTTAAAAAAAGAGCCCAAAATACTCACAGATGAAGACTTGGTAAAAAAGTATAATTTGGATGAGCTGTCAAAGCTGAGCAAAGAAGAACTTGACTTTGATATGAATTTGGTTAACAATTACTATGAGGCTTTTAATTATAATTGGCAAGAGATAGCTGAACATTTTCTTTTTGGTGATCGTATAGAAAGTGTTTTTGGCAACAATCAAAAGTACACTGGTCTTTCTTTACAAAAAATATTGATGGGCTGGATATTGGATGGTGGTGACAAAGACGGTCCTATCAAATTTAAATTGAAAGAGGGCTTCAAAGAGAAAATGGAGAGCCATAGCAAGTCCGACTATAACACAACAGATTGGTTACACAAGTACTTTGAAAACCTCACAACTTATACAGCAGACCTTACTAAAGCCACATCTGGATCAGACATCGATATCAATATCGTCAAAAAACTTGCATTTGACGTGGAAATCGTGTCTCCTCACGCCCAAGGATTATATGGTAACTTAGTCACTGCGGAATCGAAGGATAAAGGCAACGAAAATTACAGAAACCAAGACATTTTAAAATTGTTTCGTTTAGCCAGCAGAAATGGCTTAGTGATCAATTATTTGCAAACCCACAACTTTTTCAAAGCTTTTCTTGATGATGAATCAGTGAAGTCAAATGAGACACTTCAAAAAGCCATAGATCAGTACTTGGGGATAGGCTTTAATACTGGCTTAAAAACTGGATTAGGGGCGGGATTACAAGGTGTTGCTAGTGGAGTTTATGAAACCAAAAGAACGCACAGGGGGATGGCCCTTATGGAAGCTTCTGCGGAGCTCACGGGGTATGAGCTCTCAGTAGAGTATGCGAAGGTTGGGTTCGAGAATGGGATGGCAATTGGATATATGAATGACAAAAAGCACAAGCTCCAAATGAGAAAAAGGTACGCAGCCGTTTTGCGTCAATACACTTTGCAGACCATGGCAATGAGCGACAGAAATATGTGGGCTTTTGACAAAAAGTACAATCTTTAACTTACAGTCAGCAATGAACAATTATAATACAGTATATGTACAAAGTGCCTAAAAAAGCGCGCCCAAACCGAGCAAAACCAATAGACTTATTTTGATGTCCGCATCATTAGCACTTAAAAAGCCGTTGCTTCTTGTATTTGACAACACTTTTCCATTTTTCCCCAATGCGCTCAACAAATGACTCAAGGTGAAACCGCGATTGTAGCCACCAGCTAACTTCGAGTTTAGCTCGTAACTGAGGTTTTTACTCAAATCCTCATACAAGTCGGCAACTAAGGTGTCAGTTATGTTGGTTTCAGAAAATGAAAATTTGTTGTATAAATCGTTCAAGTCTAAAATCGTTGAACTCTTTAAAATGAATTGCTTGTCAGAATTTTGGCTTCCGCTTGTCTCAACTGGTGTCAATATCGAAACAGCATTGCTTTTAGAAAGAACAGAATCCTCGCTTGAATCGCTGTTTATCAACGCGACCACAGGTTTCAACTCTTCTAAAGAGATAAACGGTTCATTATTTCTAGACACGGGTAATTTATCTGGAACTCTGCCTATAGCGTTGATGAATTGAAGCTTCAAGTTGATCACAATGTACTTGTTTTTAGATTGCGCAACCTGTGATTTTTCACTGTTGTCGGGCTTTGTCCCGAGCTTGCTCTCCAAAAAGGGTGAAACTTCCTTGACCAAGTCAGAGTTACTGATATCTTTCGCCAAGTCCTTAAGTCCTTTCATGATCTCATAGATATCAAAACTTTTTTCATTCGGTAAGCTGACATCACAAATCACATTCACCTTTCCTTCTGATATCCAATTGAATTTTTGGAACAACGATTGATTGTGTTTCACATCCATATTATGCAACTGTATACGCGTCATAGTATGATCATAATCATCCTCTTGTAGCAAAATATTGTGGTCTTCCAACAACTGTTTTTGGTGGATATTGAATAGCGAATTGTTCAAAGAGCCAGAACAGATCTTAGGCTTCAAAACATCTAAAAGAAACCAGTTGACACGCAACTTTGGAAGCTCCAAATTAAAAATTTCAATCTTCAAAGGGTCTAAGTTTTGACGTTGATAATCTATGCTTAAATGGGTCAACTTAATATTGTTGAACTCGTAGTCATGGTTTTTCAAAACAAGCGAGATGAAATGGTCCATGTACTTCGCATGGTCAGCAAACGGTACTGTGTCTGTGTTATTGTTGATGTAACCACTAACGCCATCGATCTCAACATCTTTCACCAAACCTTTACCCTGATACCACTTCCGAAAACTGAGCGTGAAATCAATCGTTTTCACATCCAACATGAACTTTGTACCAGTTTTCTTTGAACTCTCTATTCTTAAGTTTTCAAGTCTGATGACTCCCTTACGCATGTTAGGCTTGATGCTCTCTTGGTCTTTCTGCTTGAAACTAATGTCTAATTTATCAGAATCATACTTGAATAACATTTTTAACACAAGCCTGTCTAAGAAAGTGTTTTTGTCGCTATTGAATGTGCGCACAGTGTACAACACCAACGAGAAAAATGTCGTTGTCCCCAATATAAACCACAAGATATTCGACCAAAGAAACCACGAAGCAAATGCAGATAGATCATCAGCGTTAAAAGGTCTATTTTGTTTGATCAAAAACCATTTGATTCTAAGCTTGAGGGACTCCAAGAACGACAGAGATGTCGCAAATAACTGTCTGCGGGCCTTGGCCTGTGCGTTGAATATTTCAAGATCTTTTTCTAAATTTTTCACTTCATTGCTTAATGTGTCTACATCTTGCTCCACAGATCGAAAGTCGTGTGACTTTGATTTTTTGTGATCAAGATGCTTCCACCTGCTGTGCGTTAAACTCCTTAAAGCCACATTTCTGCGGCTGAGCTGAAGACTGGTTTTTATGAGTCTCTGTCGACTGCCTAACCAAAACCTTGCACTTAACATATACTGGAGCACTATTGAGTTTTTTTTTTTCACTGAATTTTTTTTAAACTTTTTGCGCCGCTGGTGTGCAAATAAAAATTAGTTTACCCGGTATGTTCCGCGCACTTGTATAAAAAAGTATTTGATTGGCAGGTGACTGGCATTTGACGTGACAGTAACCATATCAGTAGAATCGGTAAAGAGAAACTTGTGCTGAATTCCCTTTTTTTGATATCGCGGTTTGGACAATGATGAGTTGTAGGAATATAAGCTCGACTAAAACCTCGTTTCTCCATCAATAAACAAATAAATCACGAGGTTGTGCACTGCTGTGTATCTGAGTATCTGGTCAAAGGTAAATCTTCAAATTTTGGTATATCAGCGAAAAAAGCTTTTGCAGCACATGGTCAACGTACCACACACGAATCACAAAGCTAACTGCACCAGAAATTTAGAATTGCTTAAGAGATCTGTCCGCAGTCGCCAGCTATAGCTCTAAATTTTTGTTAGAGCACAAGTTGACATGTGAAAATAGTTCAAGTCAAAAATTGTCTGCGTTCACAGAGCAACAATGCGCCGGCATGAAATTGTAAACAGAGTTTTTGTTCGAGGTCAACCAGTAGCACGTCTTGATGCTTCTGTTTTGACATCAGATATGGCTTTCTAGCCTGCACTATCAATCATTGTGACGGCAATTTTTTTTGTTTAGATTTTAGTGGACATTGCCGACTATTTATATATATACCCTACCCAACAGCTCAGCTCAACAATTGATAACAAGAAAAAATAACATAGCGGATCCCTGGTAAGCTGTGAAGGCAACAAAGTGCCTTGGTATTAAAACGCAAATTCCACAAAGTTGGCTTCAAAACTGTCTGAGTTGTGGTTCGAACTTGGGTGCTCTGTTTTATTGTAGTTCGACTCTGACGCGTGCGCCAAACTCGCTGGTACAATTATGTCCCAGAGCACGCAGCACATGCTGCAAAAAGCTTGTTTCCGATCCAAATTTTCGAATAATTTTCCAAACACTTTTTCGACTACTTTTCATGGCAACTGATCTCCGATTTGTTTTTATTTTTCATTTCATCATACCCGATCAAGAGTGAACACTTGGAGAAAAGGCCAAAAAACTAAAAAATAAATAACCCTTAACACTTCGCCATGGGACAACCGCCACCAAATGCATACCCTCCGGGCACAGTGCTAACCGTGGGGTCACACAAGGCCAGGATAGTGAAGTATATCTCCGCAGGTGGCTTTGCCCAGGTCTACTTAGTTCAGATATCGCCATTTAAAGACGGCAGTGACATTGCTTGTTTGAAAAGAGTTCTTGTACCAAACAAGGCAACGTTGAACATTTTAAGGGCTGAAGTTGACGCTATGAAGCGGTTGAAAGGAAAACCATACATTGTTCTGTACATTGATTCACACGCTGCCAGATCTCCTAAGAATGATGGAACCTACGAAGTTTTCCTTTTAATGGAGTACTGCTCGAAAAATGGACTAATAGATTTTTTAAATTCACGGCTCCAGAACAGATTACTGGAGGATGAAGTATTGGAGATTATGTACCAAGTTTCAATTGGTTTGGCACAAGTGCATTTTTTGAATCCACCTTTGATTCACCGCGACATCAAAATTGAGAATATTTTGATTAATGACCAGAACGAGTACAGATTATGTGACTTTGGCTCGTCCTGTCCACCTTTGAGACCTCCACGGAATCAACAGGAGTTTAGAATTTTGCAAGATGACATTTTAAGATACACTACGGCACAATATAGAGCCCCAGAAATGATAGATTTGAGCCGTAACTTGCCTATTGATGAAAAGAGTGACATATGGGCGTTAGGCGTTTTCTGCTACAAGATCTGCTACTACACAACCCCATTTGAGCATACAGGTGAGCCAGCTATCTTGCAGTCGAAATTTGTGTTCCCAAGTTACCCAGTGTACTCTCCACAGATGCAAAATTTGATTCGGGTCTTGCTTACAAACGATGCGCGACTCAGACCAAACATATATCAGGTGATCGAAGAGGTCTGCCGATTGAAACATGTGCCTGTTCCGATGGATGTACAACAACAGTACGCCACTTACAAGCAGCAGAAACAGATGCTTTTACAGCAGATCATGAACCCAGCACCTGCACAAGCCCCTCTGGTGACTGGACCGGGTGCCAATACGGTTCCAAATATGCACCAGATCACGCAGAATCAAGCACACTCCAGCTCGCAACCACTGCTTGCTGCAAGCCATGTTATCAAACCACAACAGCCGGTTCTGCTGCATCTGATGCCCCCACTGCAATTATTTACGCCGTCAACTACACCAAAACTGCTTGCACAATCTGATGTTGTACCAGTTTCAAATCAAGTTTACAACGACGCATTTAGCAAATCTACGACATCTGTGAAATCTGGAAATTCAGCAAAATCCGCCGTTCTGGCCGTGTCTGGCAGAAGCTCCGGTTCTGCAATCTCTGTGGTAAGCTATAAAGACGAAGATCCTTTCAACAAGCTCAAGTTGGAATACGCCAAGAGAAACGAAAAAGCCAAACAAGAAAAGCCAGAAAGTCAGGAGAAAACTGAAAGGCCAGACAAAATAGAAAAACCAGAAAGACCTGAGAGACCAGAGAGACCGGAGAAAGGCAGCAAACCTCAAGTTACACCATTTAAAGTGTATGATGACACAAAACCATCCTCTAAAAGTAACGAGTTGAACTTGCAGGTCATAGATGTCGATCTCAAAAGGTTATCAATCAACAATAGATCTGCCAGCGCAAACAGTGGGCATAGTGGAAATAGTGGAAACAGTGGACTTAGTGGCGGCAGTTCAAGTGCCGGAAATGGGTCCAGTAGAAACGCTAGTAAAGAGTCTGTTATGAAGCTTTCTGCCAAACCAACTGGCGAGAAGTATCCATTTGAATACAAGATGCCAAAATCCGACATAAAAAGATCACAGCTGTTCCACAAAAGGACCCTTAGTGTGGGTAAGACTGGTTTGAACAGGCTCACGAACTCTTTTACAGGCAAATTCAAGCCTAGCTCTAGAACTCCTTCCAGAAACTCTTCTAGTGAGCACGTGGCTTCAAATAAGAGCGAAGACGAATTGCTTAATGAGATAGCCATGAAGGAGTTCAAAGATGTGGATTACCTTAAGCCAAAGCTGAACTTGGTTCAGAAGAGAATGAATTTATTACTCACGAACAAAGAAGAAATAGTCAAAACGGCTACAGGTTATGGCAAGTACACCGAAAATGAGCAGCCGGCCCCAATAACGTCAGCACTGGCTCGGTCACTGCCAAAACCTCTGCCGGGAGCTTCATTTGTGGAGTCATTTTCGCGGAAGTCGTTTGACGCAGAAAGAAGTTTGGGAAAACGTTCGAGCTCTGGGTTGAAGTTTTTCAGCTCAAGTCTGGAACCCAAGCCAAAACCAAAGCCAAACACAAACCCAAAACCAAACCCAAAGCCAACCTCAAAGCCAACCCCAAAACCAAAACCTAAACCTAAACCACCAGTCAAATCAAAACCTGTGGCAAAGAAACCACCTCCTATACCAAAAAAGCCTACGCACTTGAAATCACCAAAAGTGGATTCTGATAAACCTGAGAACAGAGTTGAGAATGCATTTTTTGAAGACGATTTGGCTGCAGAGCTGCTGGAGCAGAAAGGGACTGAAAACACAGACTTTGTTAAAAACGATTTTGATGACGACAGTGTTAACGATGACGAGGATTTTGATGTGAATGACTTTGAGAAGAGTTTTTACGAAAAGTTTCCCACGTTGAGTTAGAATGAAATGGTGATAATTACTAAAATATTATTTTAATTATTATTATTATTATTATTACTATTATGATAAAGCGATTCTATAAAAAAAAATGAATAAACAAACCCAACATGAAAACTAGTACACCTTGGAGTTGAGCTCCAAGAAATCATCGTCTTTAAATTTGTCTTCAGAGACTCTGGGTGTAGTACTACCAGACTTAACGACAGCAGCAAGAGCGGCAGTGGGAGAGGTTGCCGATACTGGAGAGTTGTACAACTCCAAATTCAATATAACCAACCAAGCGCAGAATATGTTCAACAAGTGGTGCAACCACCAAGCATTTTTGACACCAAACAATAAAGTGTATAAAGCCATGAATCCAATGATTGCCTTTGTTATTCCTTTGTATAGCTGATTGTAACATCTAGGAGGCATCTTGTCTACGGCGTTTCTTTCGATGATTATCAAAATTGGCACAATTGCCAAAAAGTTGTGATGTGACAGAAATACAATCAGCCTGCTAAGCGCAAAATTGCGTACAAAAACCAATATCACTGGGAAGTTGATTGGCATAATCCAGAGAACAAGCATGAAGAACGACAAGTTGTAGTTCTTGATATTGATAAGATGTTGCTTGTAGCTGCTTTTGTCCACCGTCAGATTGGATTTCAGTACTTCAAGCACCCTGCGCACCTTGACAAACTTTTTAATGCAAATGTAGCCTTGAACAAGTACCAAAAAGAAGTATGAGAGTTGGTATGGCACGTAAAATGGAATTGAGCCAAATATGACAAGAGCACCCAAAATTCTTCTTTTGGAGTTCTGAGCCGGTGCATTTACCAACTTGAGAGCTTTAAACTGAGCATGCTCACTGTTTTTGCCGGCTTTTTGCACAGCGTCGTTGCTCGACGAGCGGAAACACCTGCTCAAAAACATGAACAATTGTGCCAGTGTATCACCTATGAGTGTACACAAAAAGTAAACCACTGTTACCAAAGCAAAACACACACAGTAAAACAATGGTGCTATAAGGAAAAGGTTGCTTTGCTGAAGCCCTAAGAAAAAAGAGTGTCTCTTTGTGTTCTCAAAGAGCAAGGTTCTGTCACCTGCTTTCTGAATTCCAATAGGGTCAAGCAAATAGAGCAAGTTCTGCACAAAAGCAATGTTGACAAGATAAACTGTTGCAGAGAGCGCCACACATACTGTTGCAAAGTATCGAGGCAGCGTCATATACAATAGCCCGTCACCAAACGACTTGAACGTTCCTGTGTTGTTGTAAGCAGTGAATTGGTTGTAAAGTACCATAACAATGATGAATATAGGCATTGTGCCCACCAAAAGTCTGTACCGCATGACTAACAACCCCAATGTCAGAAATATGTTGACTCTGAAATTGAGTTTGATGTCATTTTTCACACTCAACGAGTCTGACCACAACTGTAGCACCAAATGGGAGCTCTCCAAGTCTTCTGAACTAGTGATGAATGGTGCAAGACCATGCATTGTGATCAACTTTTTAGGCTCGTTGTTTGAGCCCATAAGCCACTTAGTTTCAAAATTGTCGGTGCTCGTAATGCTCTGTTTGATCAATGGACCAAATCTCTCTAACTCCTTGTTGAAATCTTTCTCAAAACGACGTACCACCTTCATTGTGTATGCCACGAGTGAACTGTAAATTGCTGGAATTTCTATGGTTACTGATAATGCTCTCGATTTTGGCAACTTGATCTCAGACCCAAATGTCAAGAGTTTGAAAAAATTTGTGTTCAATTTGAATATAGAAGACTCCTCTTTAATGAGTTCAGCCACGAGAAAATCGTCACTATTCTCCAAACTGTAAAAGTTAGGTGATTCTCCAATAATAATCATGTCGTAATCACTTAAAATTGTGCTGTTGAATTGCAAAACGGTGTAAGGCTGAAATTTACCACCAATTGACGACTCACTAGCAGAAACTGTAGATTTGGCGCTACGCGGCACAACATGCGTGTTTAAAAACGAATCCCGACAAATCAACTCGATTTGTTTATTTGTTGTGTCACTCGTGAAGTCTACCGTTGGTATGTAAGAGTCCAAATCGACTGTTGTAGGATTTTCGCTGCACAACAAAGCGATTGGCTTTGTCGACTTACCGAAATCATCAATTTTGTCAAACGGCAAAGAACTTAATGCGTTAAAAACGTACTTCTCAGTTGGAACATCTTTTGGAATGTAGAAAAAATTCATCTTTGGGTTGATTCTGCGCTGATTCGTGCGCTTGAACAAGTTTGGCGGTGTTATGATCGATCTTTCGCCAGGGACTGCTGAGTTGATTTGATCATTATCGACCTTGAGTTTGAAAGTCTGCGGGAACTCAATTTGCGCAACCTCCTTTTCAAAACCAGACAAAAACATCTTGCGAAAGATTTGCATTCTTTCGTGCAACAGAACGGTTTCTGCACCATTAACGATCTCAAGCAACGCCTTGGAAACAACTTTACGGAACTGGTCACACCACACGATAGCCAAATGGTCGATTGGAGTCCAAACACCAGGGATTCCGGTGGAAAAGGCGGTGAACCCATGATCCAAAGGAACCAAGTCCTTGACAGTGGTGTAATCAGCGGGCAACACGGTGTCCAGCATGCCGCCAGTTAAAGAAATAAGACTCACGTCGCGGAGTCTTTGTTTTGCTATTTGGGCAATCTTGGCCTTCTTCTTCTGCAGCAGCGATGATTCCCACAAAGTCAGTGCCTGGAGCAAGCTGCTGTTCGCAGATGAGAATCCCAGCTTCCAAAACTCGTCAATCTTGGCGTATAAACGCATAATGTCGCCGTCAAAAGTGATTGGAGGCGCGGAATGGGGCGTTGCCAAGGTGATAAACGTGTTGATAGAGTTTTCCAAGTAGTTGGGCAACGTGATCATGGTGCGGGCCACAATCCCACCCATCGAGTGTGCAATCACCATGACTGACGTCGGAGGCTTGTCGTTGTGTGCGTATAAGGTCAAAATGAACTTGATGGCCTCATTCAAGTACTCGCTCTGGTCCAACAAAGTGCGACCGTGGAACGCGGTGAAATCTTCGTTGAAATCAGCCGTGAAAAAATCCAAGTTCTTCTTGCCTGCTTTGCCTTCAAATTCGTTCAAGTACATGTTAGCCGACTCGCTGGCAAGCGCCCGCACTTGCTTGTAACTACCAGCGTTCCCAGGAATGAAAAGCACCGGTATTCCCGTGAGAAAATCTATGCCCGTGCCCACTGGGTTTGGATCTTTGCCCTGCTCTCTATAAAGGTACAACGAGTACTTGGAAGCAAACTTTGTGTGTGAGCTGTCGAATCCCTTGATTCTGGCATAAGCTGGCGCCATATATGACATTCGACATTCAGGAGCATCAGCGCCGTCTTTCTCGGACGTGAATGAATGGAATATCAAAAAAAGGCACGTTAGCCCAAACACAGACACAGCCACGAGAAGCCTAAACTGCACGTATGTGTTATTATTTTTGTGCAAATTAACGAGCAGTGTGAGCAATTTCATGGATATGGTGAGCAGATTTTGGGAGACGTTTTTTTGTTGCAGGCGGCCAGGTATTACGTCCGGGTAGCCCCACAGAGGCTAGCTAGCCAAAAGTTTTTTTTTGGTATTTTTTAGCGTTTTTCTTTCTCAGAAAGTTTGCTTACTTGCGGTTTCGGATCGGGGCCCCCATTGTGTGGGCGGCCGCGAGAAAAAAGGAACAGAACCGTGGGACCAGACTCTGTGTCGTGGCAACGACGTCAGCAAAAACGTCAGCAGACTTGCTGAAGCTGGCGTTGGCAGGCTGAATACTCAACACCATTTGGCGTCTCCCCCAAGTGCCCGTGTACAGATTTCGAGGAATGGCTCTGCTCTGTAAGGTACTAAACAGCAGGGAAATCTCAGGTTTCCGTTTTGGGATGCAAATCGCGATTTGCGTTGTCCCATCTGGGCTTTAATGGCACCAGTGACCAGAACGTGGGCGCGGGTGTCAGTCTAAACTGCGCTGGGCAGGGCAGGGCTGAGCCGCTGTTTTCTGCGGCGCACTGGAAGCAACAAGAGCCGTCGAGCTGGTCTGGAAACAAGGTTTGAGTTCAAAGCAGCAGCTGGTGGCTTGCGGGGGTGGGGCGGGTTTGCCGCGTGGGGGAAGAGGACGTGGACGTGGACGTGCGTAGCTGGGTGCTCAGCTGCTTGGCTGTTTGGCTGCCGTGGCCGCGGCCGCAGAAATTTGTGCCAACCCAGAGGAAAACGAGGTCCAAAACCAGCAGCAGGTTTTTTTCCTTGTTCTAAAATTGTGAAAATTGTGATTCTGCAGAAGGTCTGCGGCGAGATTATTTTTCTCTTTTTCATCCCGAGAAAAATTTACCCGATGACTAAATTTGAATTTTAATTTTAATTTACTTGAATTGCAATTCACAATCCTACAATCTGCAACACTTGCAACACCCCCACGCCATGTCCAACGATAAGTACGCTACCCCATTGTCGTCTCGTTACGCCAGCGACGAGATGTCGCAGGTCTTCTCCTTGAGAAACCGGTTCTCTACTTGGAGAAAATTGTGGCTCACACTTGCCAAGGCCGAGAAGATGTGTGGACTCGACATCATCACCGACGAAGCTATCGAGGAGATGTCCAAGCACTTGGAAATCACTGACGAAGAGATCGAGGAGGCCAAGAAGCAGGAGGCCATTGTCAGACACGACGTGATGGCACACGTGCACGTTTTTGGAAAAACTTGTCCAAAAGCTGCTGGAATCATCCACTTGGGTGCCACAAGTTGCTATGTCACCGACAACGCGGACTTGATCTTTCTCAGAGACGCGTTCGACATCATCATTCCAAAGTTGGTCAACGTCATTGACAGACTCTCGAAGTTTGCCTTGGAGTACAAGGACTTGCCAGTTTTGGGCTGGACACATTTCCAGCCTGCCCAATTGACCACCGTTGGTAAAAGAGCCACGCTTTGGCTACAGGAGTTGCTCTGGGACTTGAGAAACATTGTCAGAGCAAGAAACGACTTGGGATTGAGAGGTGCTAAGGGTACAACTGGTACACAAGGCTCGTTTCTCTCGTTGTTCCACGGTGACCACGAGGCCGTGGAGAAAGTGGACGAGAAAATTGTTGAGCTCTTGGGCTTTGAGTTTGCTTACCCAGTGACTGGGCAAACGTACCTGAGAAAGATCGACGTTGACTGTTTGGCACCTTTGGCCTCTTTGGGCGCCACAGCTCACAAAATGTGCACGGATATCCGTCTTTTGGCCAACTTGAAAGAGATGGAGGAGCCTTTTGAGAAGAGCCAGATTGGGTCTTCGGCCATGGCTTACAAGAGAAACCCAATGAGAAGCGAAAGAGTTTGCTCATTGGCGCGCCATTTGGGTTCCCTTTTCACGGATGCCGTGCAAACGAGCTCAGTGCAATGGTTTGAAAGAACCCTTGACGACAGCGCCATCCGCAGAGTGACATTGCCTTCTGCGTTCCTCACTGCCGACATTGTTTTGACGACGTTGCTCAACATCACTTCGGGCTTGGTTGTGTACCCTAAGGTCATTGAGCGCAGAATTATGGCTGAGCTTCCTTTTATGGCCACCGAAAACATCATTATGGCCATGGTCGAGAAGGGTGCTTCGAGACAGGAGTGCCACGAAGAGATCCGTGTGTTGTCGCACCAGGCTAGTGCCGTTGTCAAGCAGCAAGGTGGCGATAACGACTTGATTGAAAGAATCAAGAAGACCAAGTACTTTGAGCCAATTTGGGGCGATTTGGACAAGTTGTTGGACCCTTCGACATTTGTGGGCCGTGCGCCACAACAAACCGAGAAGTTTGTGAAGAAGGACGTTGCTGCGGCCTTGGAGCCGTTCAAGCAGTACGTGAACGACACCAAGGTGAACTTGAATGTCTGAGACGTGGGTGTCCGATACGTTGATGTCTGAGACGTAGATGTCCGATACTTAGATGTCCGATACGTCAATATCCGATAATCGAATTTTCCGATAATCGAATAATATCCGATACTTGAATAATATCCGATACGTTAATGCCGCCAGCAATATACTACATACTTGAACTCTGTAGCTAGTGCCACAGTGCCACAAAACACACACGTCTCAGTGCAATCTACAGTCTCGGTATCAATTCAAAGCGCGCCAGCGCACCACACGCCACGGCGCGCCATCCCTGTAATGATTATTGTTTACATATGCTAGTGCTGCTGTCTGCGCTTCTTTCTTTCCATTCTTGCAATCTCGCGCAAGTCGTCCTCGCTGGGCTCGTAGATGTGCCACACGGTGTAGTGTGGGAGCCCGCCCACGCGGAACCCCATTTTCTTGGCCATTTTGCCAAAGGCCTCAGTTTCGGCGTGGTTTTCAAACGTGAATGCCGGGAAACTCACACCCTGTCTGAAAACCTTGGCCTTGGCCAAAATGCTGACGCCGCCCACACCGTCCATGTCGATGATCTCCTTTGGGTTGCCAAAGTCTTGTCTTAGATAGGCCAAGTGCACACGCCACGTTGGGTACTCGGCGTACCCTTCGACAATGACGTCATCCTCGTTCAAGCTCTTGGCCAAGTCCAAGGCGGCGGGGGACTCGATCCAGGTGTTCAAGTCGTACGGCTGCTGCTTGCCCAAGAACTCAGGCAATGGTCTCCAAACGTTGGGGACAACAACGTCGTAATCAAACTCCATGAGGTCCTGGATCACACTTGGTGGCGCCTGCTCGATATCTGCGTCTCTCCAGTAGACCCAGGAATGGTATGGCTTCAAAGTCGTGTTGATGAGCCAGTTTCTGGCCCTTCCCATCAATTTACGGCGGATTCCCTGCACTTTAACGGCGTGTCTGTCACTGAACCCCTGGCCGATCACCTGGCCAAAGTTCTTCTCGAAAATCTGGACCGAACGGAACGGGCGGTTGAACTCGTTGTGGCGGGGCTCGTTGAACTGTGTCTTGATCTTCTGGATGTACTCCTGGTCCAAGTACTTCAAGTACAAGTCGTTTGTGCCCTTGAGTAGCTTGTTCTGCTCTTCGATCTTGGCCTCCTCCTCGACAAGGTACTTCATGAGGGTCGAGTTCTGGAGCATTATCAGGTACTCAAACAACGTGTCCAACGTCTTGTCGTTGGGCGAGCAGTCACTCACCAAAAAGGCCAAATCAATCAATTCGTGCGGATAATTGAGGTTCATGAGGTGCTTGAACATGAGCGGCAACACGTGCTGCGCGTTCCGCAACGGGATGAGCAACAATACAATGTCCCTTTCCTCAAGGCCCTTGTTGTGGCCTTCAAACTCGTTCAAGTCGTAGTACAGAACTGTTCTGTAGATCTCTTCGTTCAACGTCGTGTTCTCCTCATTCAATCCGTCTTTCCCCACCGTGTAGTGCCGGAACCCGCCTTCGCTGTCCGGGAACTTGAGCTCGTCCTGGTCCTGCTGCCAGTTTGTGATGTCCAAGTTGCTATTTTTGCTTGCAAAGAGCCCCAGTGTCTGGGTCCCATTCGACGAGTGTTTCCGCAAAACAAGCAAAAACAAGACAAAAATGGCCGCGGCGTACCCAAATTTGGTGTATTTGGCAAACCGGTTCTTCGCCGGCTTGAATGCGTCCCGGTTCGTGAGTGGGAGGTCACTTTTCTTGTTGCTGCCAATAGTGTCGAATCTCATTCCACGTCGTTGCAAATCTGGAAATTCAGTTTGTTTTTCTTTTTCTTTTTCTTTTTTTTTTTTTCGTTTCACTGAGTAAAAATCTCCGACACGTATCAAGGCTGTGGCCTGGGGAACACAAAAATGGAGCAGAATCAGCCAGGCCAGGCCAGGCCAGGTCAAAGCCACTTTAGCTGGGGTAATTGGACTAAAAAAAACTTTTGGTCAAAAATTTCTAGTCAATTTTTGAATTGGACTGAATTAAAGCAAAATAGCATCACTGGCTATACTTAGACGAAAATCCACACTTCTCGTTACCGCGCGCTCAAATTTCCGCTCAAATTTCCGCGCGACCGCAGCGAGGCCTACTGTACTGTACTGTTCTACACCCATGCCATGTCCTTGTTCGTTACATATACACACGCACCGCTTTACTCGTCGTCGCTGTCGCTGTCCTCCATGTCCACTGGCGCCAAACCCGGCGTGAGGCCCGGGTACCGTTTGACCATCTTGAACTCTCTTTGACGTACCTTCTCCACCCGCACGCTCTTGTCGTAGATCTTCGAGTTCTTCATTTTCTTCAACTCGGCGCGGAGCTCCTCGATCTCAGCCCCCACGCCCGGCTCTTGTTCCTGCAACTTCTGCAACGTCAGCACGTTGCTGTCGACCACTTGTTTCAAAAGCGCCTCCTCTGACGGGCTCAACTCCTGGCCGTTTTTCATCTTGCGCTCGATGATCCGCATCTGCATCTTGTGCTCAAACCGCTTCTCGTCCTCCTTGTGCTTGAGCGCCTTCTTCTTCAACATCTTCTTCTGCTTCTGCTTCGCCTTTACCGATATGCTGTGGTTTGCGCTTGTTTGTGTCAAGTTTTCAAAAGCGTCTTTCAAGCTCTCTGCCGAGCTCTTGTGTCTCTTTTGCACGCGTTTCTGCACTGCGCCGGCGTCCACGTCCAGGAGCACGGTCCCTAGCAACCGGTCCACTGCCAAACTGGCCCGTGCTTTTGCTTTATTCGATGGAATCGACATTCTGTGGTGTAGTGGGAAAGTGTAGCGATGAGCAGAAAAAAAAAATATTTTGCAGAAATATTTGCACAAGAAAAACAGAAAAAAAAAAAATTGAAGTGCCTGCACCACCCTGGCCGCCCTAAAATTGCTAAGCGGCCTCCGTAAACTGTGCGCGATCTACAGCCTACTTACTATACTGATATTAATGAAAGCACTGTATTCTGTTACTAAACCACACTATTCCAAACTCAAAGCCCGCTTCATGTTTTCAAACACCAAATACGTGATACTGACGGCCGGCACCACCTTTGCCAAGTTGGGCACCAAGCCCTTGTACAAACCTGGGAACCCTTCTCTCTGCACCGTTTGCGCAAAAACGTCTCTGAACCCGTTGTACCTGAATGGGTGTGCAAACGTGCCCTGGGCCTGGAGTCTTGTTCTCAACAAGTTTATCGGGTACACTATACAGGCCCCCACGGTACCCAGAAAGGCCCCCAAGGGGAGCACCACCAAGTTGTTCAACTTGACCTCGTCCTCACTTTTACCTTCTTTCTTTGCTTGTCTTGCAATCAAAAACTTCTTGATAGTCGTGAACGTGCCCAAATCGATGGCCGCGTACGGGAAAATGCCTGTGACCCCCACGAAAATGCCTCTGTAGAAAAGACGCAACCCACCTTCCTTGTACATCTCCTTCGCAGTCTGCAAAATGATCCCCTTTCTGTCCTGTTGCAACGGCGCACACTGCACGCGGAACTTCAACGTATCCACTGGGTACACCGTGAACTGGCTCACCATACCGGCAAACCCACCAGCCAAGTACGTGGAGAACTTCAGCAAGTCCCCGTCCCCGCCTTCGAGCTTCTTGAACAACTTTTTGCCAATCTCAAAGGACCCAAACTTCATGGCCGCCTCCGGGAACACTTTCAAGCAGTTCAAGCCATTGCCCACGTAAAACGCCTTGAGGCCCCCTTGTTTGTACAATGTCTGGGCTGCTTTCACCAACGGCGACTTGATTTTCTCGAGTGGCGGATGCGCGGCGCTTTTCAAAGCAATCTTCTCCTTCTTGTTCAAGAAAGTGGACAGCAAGTCGGCTCGGGCAATGAGGAAAACCTTCATGCGATCAAAAGGCGCGGTGCAGGTTCTCGACACAACACCCGCCACGCCACCCAGTATGAAGAAGCCAAAGCCCTTGAGGGTGTCATTGATGATGGTCATGTCGCCATCACTCGACAAGTCAATGTCTTCATTGAAGTACTTGTACACGGTCTTCAATCTGGAGCCCTGGTTGCGCGGCACCAACAACAAGAACTGGCGCCACTCCTCGAAGTCGATCTTGCCGTCCTTGTCCCTGTCCAACCTTTGGAAAAACTGCTCAAACTCTTTGCTATTCAACTTGACCTTCAAGTTCCTCTTCAAGTACTCGCTCAACTCGTTTCTGGTCAAATACCCAGCCTTGTCGTGGTCCAATCTCTCAAACGCCTCCGTGATCTCGTTCTCTGCTTTTGCAAAGTAGGACCTGAACTCGTTGTAGTCTATGATGTTGTCGCACTTTGTGTCGATGTTCTGGAACAACTGATTTATCAATTCTGGCGAGTCTGAAAGTGGATGCTGGCTTTTACGATACGCCTGAATAAGCGACTCCCTGCCTAGCTTGCCGCCGGCCTCCTCGTCGGCTAACTGGTAGAGTTCCCGTATTCGCTTGTCCAACTCTTCCTCTGGGATCATGGTTTACTGAAACACTTTGTGATTTTGTGTACTTTTTGTTTTCTCAATTTTTATTTTTATCGTTCCAGAAAATTTCATGGTGTGTAGATGTTAAGATGCAGCACTACGGCGAATAAAATTTAGCATAAATCAAACTGATTTTAAATAAAGTACATAATAAACTATCCTAAAAGCAAACAAACCATCCCAAAAACCAGACTTATTGAATTGAAGAACGTACGACTGAGCAAGCGAGGAACTGTGAAGGGGCAAAGAGCACTCTGAGAGCTGAAATAGGCTGAGAGACAGAAACAGAAACAGAAACAGAAACAACTAGTCTAGACTAGTTCTTTTGCTTTTTGCGGTACTGGTGGTACCGATCTTCGTCTATATCCATCAACCCCACCTCTTCAGTGATCTTTTCGTCGTTATCCGATGTTGTGTAGGACATGAGGTCATAGTTGCTGTAATTCAGCGAGCTTCGTTCCGGCAAGATCTCCAGCAACAACTTTCTGTTGCTGTTTGTGATGCTGCCTTCTTTTGGAAACTCGACCTCAAACTTGATGAAAAGATCACCAAACGAGTCTGGCTTCGCGGTTTTGGGCATCCCAAAGTTCTTCAAAACTTTTATAGATCCAGGCTTGATGATCTCGTTTTGATCCAAGTTGACCTTGATCACTTTGTTGTTCAAATACTTGAAATTGAACGATCCACCAGCCAAAGCGGTTAATAAGTCGATTTTCTGGATCAACACCAAATCGTCGTTCTTCCGAATAAAGTCACTGTGTTTTGTTTGATTGACAGTAATGATTATATCACCCGGAATCATATTGCTGGCTTCGTCAGCTTCGTTCCGGAAAACAATACTGTCATTGTGTTTGGTGCCTGGTGGGATGTCAATGTTCAAAATCTTTTTTGAAGGTACGAATTTGCTGCCTTTGCACAGCGCGCAAAGTAAGTTTTGGTCCAAAATTCTTGTGATTCCCAGTCCTTGACAGTCGTCACAATCCACTTGCATTTGGTGGACCATCAATCCGAGCATTTTCTTTGTTATCAACTTGCCGGTTCCTTCGCACGTTTTGCATTTCACCGAATTGGGGTCAACGCCCGGCTTGAATCCACTGGAATTGCAAGTTTTACACTTGGTCTGTTTGCTCAACATCAATTTGATCTGTTTGCCCGTGAACAAATCCTCCAACGTGCAGTCGAGTTGATGTTTAATGTCACTGCCCTTCTTTAGAGACCCAGCACCCCCATTAATACCAGCAACGTTGTTTGCATAGTTACTGTGCATATTGCTGGCCATGTCGTTAACATTGTTGTAGTTGTTGATGCTGGTGCCATTCACTGGTGAAGTCATGGCAGAGGAGGGATTTGAGCTGGACCCGAAAATGGAGTTGACACTGTTGACAATGCTGTTCAAAAACTCCTGATTTCGTGTTTCAGTTCCCGTATTAGAGCCGTCGTACGAGTGGTATGTGTTCGACGTGAAAAAAGACGAGCTCGAGTTTCCTCTAAAGTATGTGGCAGTTTTTGTGTAATTGGCCTGACTTGGATCTGCCAGTGGGGCACTAGTAGCAGATTCTAGCCGCTGTATGCCTAGAATGCCAAAGTTGTCGTATATCTTTCTCTTGCTAGAGTCAGATAAAATTTCGTACGCTTCAGTTAACTCTTTGAACTTTTCTGTGGCATCTGTTGCATGTTTGTTCTTGTCCGGGTGGCACTTCAAAGCTCCCAATTTGTAAGCTTTCTTAATCTCCTCCAACGAGGCGTCCTCAGAAACACTCAATACCTTATATAGTTTTGTTTCTAATACCATAAACTGTCAAATATAAATATACCTTGATAAAATCGGTGTACTGCTGGCACTGTGATATACATGTAATGTTGTATTGTGGTCGCGTCAGTTCAATTTTCTGTGTTGATTTCTTTCCTTAATTTTGTGTCTTTTCCATTAAATAGATGATAGTGTAGAACAGATAACTAGTTTGCTAGTACTATCAAAAAGTTGACCAAACCACCTACTCACAAATGGAAAAGTTTCAAATCGAATATGGTGATGATTTAATATATCAAAGTAGAAAGTAGAAAGAAGAAAGAAAGAAAAAAATTGATTGTCCAAGTTTATAATTCCTCAGTTTCCATGGCCATTTTTTGTTCAATAAACAACGTTTAAAGCATTGTAAATTAGACTATTATCTTACCCGGCCGCCATGGAATTTTTTCGAGTTTTCTCAAGGCTTCTTTGCTTCTCTCCGCAGTTTTGTATCTTTTTCAACGGGCGTGTGCTGCGACGTGAAAAAAAATAAAAACTTTTTTGAGCACGCAGAATGAAAGAGAATAGCGAAGAAGAAAAAAAAAGAAACTTACTTTGTACTCGCTGCTGCGGCAACGGCACAGCACAACGTTCACAAGAGCAAAAAATCGACACATGAAATTGCGTTTGCTTTTACGAGATACATACAGCGGGACATTGAAAAGTGCAATTCAATTATAGTCTGTGAGTTAAAATGCACTGCACTGCATTTTCAATCGGCGTCGATTCAATTTGACCGAGAAGTGTACTACAATTTTAGTATAACAAAAATGGGTACGTACGATAGATTACGTACGCATTTTCCAACGCATGGATTTTTTTTGACCACAATACCGCCTGTGGGCACACTGAGACACACTCTTGGGTATATTTGAAAAGAGTGGTCAGAATGAGAGGATCGAGTATCAAATTCAAGAAAAGTGTGGAAAACAAACCCTAAAATAAAACTAAGGAAAAAGTCGAGGAAAAAGTCGAGGAAAAAGTCGAGGAAAAAGTCGAGGAAAAAATCGAGGAAAACATCGAGAAAATAAAAAAAGAAAAAATTTGAAACATAGCTTTCGGATCGTGACTTTTACTCCGTGATCAGTGCTGTATTACAAATTGTAAACACCGTACTCAAATCCGTTTTTCCATGCTAAACTCTCCTTGGAAATTTTTGCAGTTTTTGTTCACAATTTTTTTTATTTTTTTTTGCCTAAAATAGTGCTTTTTATTTAAGTGCATCAAAGTCCGTGGACCCTGCTGACTTACGCACGACTACGTCAATCTACAACGATTATTCCCAATTTTATTCTATGCTACTATACAAATTGTAAATGGAAAAGCAAAGCATCAGTGCTGTTTCTTTTTCTTTTTGACCACTGCAATATCAGTTTCTGTATGGACTTGAATCTGGCTGTGTGCTTTGTTTTCCGCTTAAAAAGTCAACAGAGGTCGTGGGGTTCGCGTACGCGCCCAAGAGATTGTACTCGTCTGAAAACGTGAAATCGTTCAAGTTTGGCGAGTTGATTGGTGTCTGGGAAACCGAGCGCACGTGGCCCACGGCTTTTGGAATCGAGTTGCTTTGCACACGCGACGACGTTGGCAACTGCTGATAGCTGTTCAGCTGCTGCATCACCAGCGACTCTTTGGAAAGCTTCATTGCCGATAGCTTATTTGTCAACGAGTTGATTTGCTGGTCCTTGCGCTTTTTCAACGAAAGTGTGTGCGCCAACTTGGTGCCAAAACTTTCCACAGCACTCGGCTTTGTTGCCACATTCACGGGCTCGTCGAGATCATCGTCCGGCAAGTACATCGAGCTTCTTCTTACCTCTTCAATTGTGTTTTTGGACTTCAACTCTAAGTTTTCCTGTGTGCCAAACTCTTGCGAGCTGGCCATGTCCTGCAATTTGTAGATCTCGTCCTCCCAATTATTTTGATGGTCTTGCGCGGTTAAGCCTAAATCAAACAACTCACCAGCGCCCCCGTTGTACGACTCGTGCTTCTCCTGGAACGTCATCGAGTTTCTTTGGAAAGAGGTTCTGTCATCCATAGCTCTTCTGAATCGCGTGTCTGGCACCTTAGATGTCGACACAATCACAATGTAAACAATGATGATTACCAAGAGCACAAGCGAAAATCCTGCGTTTATAATAAAGAAAAGCCAGCCCATGATACTGCTAACGGCTGCGGGTTGTTTGAACAAGTCTGAAAAGAACAAAAAGAAAAACGAGTTCAACATCACAACCGTTGCAATAATGATGTTCAAAATGTTGGTAGAACGGTCCAAATATGGCTTTTTGCGGATGATCGCAATCATATAGGACAAGTCAAGCACAAAAATGACAAGCGCCTGGACTTTTCCTGAAGCCTGGCACAATCCCACAAAAATGCTTTTGACCACTATATAGACCAAGAAAACGGCGCCCCACCAGTACATGTTGGCGTTGTACATTGTGTAAATGAAACCGTACTTGCTCAAAACCTCCTGATTACCGTACAAGATGGCCGCTGGATTCTTGTGCATCTTGATACTCTGGTTGCCAAAGGTCCAAGCTCTGTAGGTAGCCCATACCGTGATACCCAAAACGGAGACAAGGAAAAGGATTGCCAAGATGATCACTGCTGGCGAGTCCTTTTGCGTGAATTCCCAAAGCGAGAAAATCAACAACTGGGGCAAACCAATAAGACAGTAGCGCAAAAGTGCGCCTTTCAAAATGAACTTTGAGTTATCGCTCAAAAACTTAGACACGTTTTTCGTGGACCCAGTACCTTGTGGGTTTGATTTTGCTTGCTTTTTGTGCACCAAAGTGGCCACAAACCGGATAAGAAGCAAAATAACTGACAAAACGTAACCGCACAACACGAAAAACGTAAATCCGGTGACGACTATTGATGTGATTTCGATGTGAGCGTTGTACCCGATTCTCTTGATGCCTCTGAAGACAAGCAAGTCTTCAGAAGAGTTGACAATCAAGGCACTCGCGCGCTTCCAGAGCCCTGCAACGTGCTCAATGGATCTCTGAACTAAAATTGAGGTTTCTGAGTTTTTGAAGTACAACAGCGGCGTGCCGCCGGTGGCCTGGACATACCAGCGAAAGATCTTCTGCATAAATTCGACCCGGATGAGCCCCATAGACCAAGCCAAGTTTTCGGCCCAAGCAGAGGCTATTGGAGGCACGCTCTCCACGTGAAGCATGGCGCACAAAACAACCGACTGAAAGTAAGTAAAAAGCGACGATGCGTTGACGGAAATATGGGCAGCGGCGTTGGAACTGCCAAACGTAGACAAAATTGCCAGCGCCAACAACCCAAGGCCGGCAACAACAGCGGTAGCCCATTTGACACCTGTGTGTGCAACGGTTTTGCCATTCTCAAAATAGGCGGCCATGCATGCTAATTGGGTGTTGTTTGTGGTGTCATAGACCTTGACTTTGACGTAACCATCTATATCCGGTACAGTAAAAGCAACACCGGGAATCATGTTAACGTACTTCTGGCTCACATACTCTGTCGAGTCGACAATGACAGAGCCCGAGTACAATGGGCAAAACTGCTTAAACGACAAATTGCACAAATCCATGCTCTTGTCAATGACCTTGAAGCCGTAAGCGTAGACTTCTACAACGGCCGTAACGTAGCCATCAACCTCGGAGTTGAGGTCAAGGTTGTATGAGAGAGCCCTGGTATCTGGGTTGAAGTTCACTTGGAACGTGGAGGCCGTCAACTGGGAGTTCTCCATGCACGGCACCAACGACTTGGCCGTTAACTGGCGCCTAGCCAAGACAGGCGCCACAAGCACAAGGGCCCAGTATATATTCCAGAGCAAAAGCATGATCTGGTGATATTCAAAGTTGTTGTGGTGTAATTGCTGATGATATATTCGCTGAGTGAGGCGAAGCTTGATCTGAACTGATCTGATGAGCACAAGCCAGAGTCAAAGAAGTGGGTGCAAATGTAGTAGTCAGTCAGACACAAAAAAAAAAGAGCAAAAGTCAACAAGAAGGCAACTGGATAAGAAAACAAACACAAATCAGAAATCAAATATCAAATATCAGAAATCAGAAAACAATTCAACAGAAATCGAGTAAACAGAACAAAAAAAAACCAAGTGCTTCTTCGCCAGGGATGGAAAAAACTTGTCTTTTTGTTGCCTTGTTCGTGTGCCTCATTTTAGCTTTTTGCTTTGCATAATGTTATTTTTAACCATACAGCCCATTTCAGTGAAAATTTTTACTTTTTTTTTACTTTTTTTTACTTTTTTCCCTTCTAAAAAAAGAAATGATTGGCAAGAACGTTACGCTGCTCAGCGAAACCACTCCTTTAAGGCGTCGCGCTCACGACGATCCACGTCAAGCCGCCGGTCACGAGACCCGCGTGCTGCCCGGCAGCACAAGGCCACAAAAACAAAAACAAAAACAAAGGCAAAACAAAGGCAAAACAAAGGCAAAGGCAAAAACAAAGGCAAAACAAAGGCAAAGGCAAAAACAAAGGCAAAAACAAAGGCAAAAACAAGTGCCCGGCAGACTCGGCAACAGACTCGGCACCAGACTCAGCACCAGGCTCGGCAACAGACTCGGCACCAGGCTCAGCACCAAAACCAGAACCAGAACCAAAACCAACACTTGACCCCGCCAAGGCTCGTTTGGGCACTGACGAATGGTCGTGGTTCCAAGTGTGTAGCTCAGCTCTCGTTTCTCCCTTGGCGCTGCGTTGTTTACCTTCTGTGGAACTCTACGTTCTCTCGCGAGTCTAATTGAGCCCAAATGAGTTTAGACGTGCCATCGCTGATCGCGAATTGGGGCTAAAAGCATGTTTCTAAACCTTAACGAGAGAAAATCACTTGTGATTGATTTTCCTTTTTTTTTGTTTTTTTTTGCGTTCGCAGAACTTTTTCACGTCCACCGCGCTTTGGCTAACACTCAGTTAGTGTGTACACTAGCTCTTAAGGGCCCCAGTTGCACTAAATTTACCATTGGCTTTGAACGCGTTTTGGGTCTCGCGACTGGCTGCGCACTTGGCCTGTTTTCTACCCACCCCATTGCTTGCTTTGTCTGTTGCCTGTTGCCTTTGCCTGTCCTCTGTTTACTGTTTGATCCAGATGTTTCTGTTTTAGTGCAACTTGGCTACCAGATGGAACGTGACTTTTCTGCGTTTGGGTTTGCGCTCGACTTTCTGGCCATTGTTGCGTTCGGGGGCTTGCGAGATCGTGCCGAAACGGCGGGACTCTGTTTATTGGATCCTTTGTCAGCACCACAACTGGTACAACCGGTACAACCGGCACAACTGCCACAACGACGGCTTGTCTCTATCTGTGGTGCTGGGCCCATTGTGACGTCTTGCCAACGGGCACAGCCAAGAAAAAAGTGGGTGTCGTGGGCCGTTGATCGGATTTCGTGGCTTTGTCTCGCCGGCGATCTCCGTGTGCTTGCGTAATTATGGGCCTGAAACGGCACCCGGACTGCTGGGACAGTTTAGTCCAGGCGAGCGCTTTGTGAGGAATCAAAAACTTGATTGTTGCCGCTGACCAACACCTTCGCGACAGTCTCTGTTTCTGCAGAGAATTGTGCCAAACCGACTTGCCGTAGGCTCTACTTGAAGTATGTTGGGCGATTTCAAGAGTTTTGGAAAGCCTGCAAGAAGGGAGCAGAGCAGTTGAGGGTGAATCCAGGTTTTGCAGCTGCTTAAACGTTGCAATAGAGTAAATTTTAGAAGATCTCTCATCAAGCCTTTTAAGATGGCACAAGCTCCACAAACTGTGCCAGTCCAAAAACTGCGCTTTGTACATATCTGTGACAAAATTTCGAACCATATTAATGTCTGGATCAAGTCTGATTTAAGACTGGAACACGAATTGCTTCTCATTTCTTTGCCCGATGCCCGGAACTGCTCTAATGGTTTCCTACTGAATAGCAATGCTATAAGCAATTATTGCAAATACCCTCTATCCGACATAGCATATCTCATAATCAGACAAACCACGTAATATAACGAGATATTCTATCAAAGAGACACAAATCGTCTGATTGGTTGAATAACACCACAGTATTGGAATAAATCTGACGTCCATTGAGCTCACAAGATGTCAGCAAGCTTCTCCTAAAGGGTGACGGACTTATTCAATGTAATCTTACATCTGTACCATAAAAATTGCAGCTTTGCAAAACCAATTACTGGATTGAAACGGTGGGATCATTTTTCCGTCATTAATAGAGTCAAAAGAGTTACTGCTTTGACATACCCAATACCTAGAATATGACAAAGCCTGATTGTTTCTATTTGTCTAAGATCTGGTGCACGATGCTGAAAAATCCTTTCTACTCTACAACGGGCCCGAAGAGTCTTCAAATGTCCAGACTTGCCCGGCCGTCTTAATTGGTGATCTGCCAACAGCTGTCAAGTCTTGCAAGTGAAAGTGTGCATTCAAGAAAGCCCAGCCCAAAGATAGAAAGAAGCTCTTGGCAATGAGAATGCTGATTATGATGATAATGTATTTCAAAAGGCTACAAGTGCACTGGAAGATGAAAGTTTCAGCTACAGAGTCCAATTTGTAACGAATCTCATCCAACCAGTACAGAAATACTTGGAAACAAAGCTAGAAACAGTAGAAAACTAATATCCCAACAATCATCTGCCTGGAATGTTTTCAGAAAAAAGCCTTTCTTTGTCGTGGTTTGACACCTGAAACTGGTTTTTGGAGATTTCGAAACTTTTTCGTAAGTTTCTGTCGTTGGCGCCGTTTGGCCGCTGACTGGGCCCAGTATCCGGCTAAACAAGACCACAGAACAACACAGCTCAGTTGCCAATGGCCAAACCAGGTCTAATCAGTGCTGGATTTCTAGGTACTAATTTTCACCTATTTTGGTGCATCCGAAACCCCCCAAAAAAGAAAAAAACCCCCAAACTTCCAAGTGCAGCTGCGCAGGTGCATTTTATTCTTCTTTGATTTAATTTTTGAAATCTCTTGATTTTCTGTTTCCATTTCAACTTTTTTTCCAAATTGCACACACAAACAACACTTGCTACGATGCTCAGAAACACAGCCAAATTGACAACGAGCTTGGCAAGAAGATCGTACTCGGGGTTCCTGTTCACCTCGACGCCTTCGCCACCTAAGTTGTCGGACGAGGAACAGCAGGAGTTTGAGAACTTGCAAAAAATTGCCAACACACAGGCAGTTCTTGAGGAACACAACACACAGGTCAGTGGCGAGTCCAGCACCACTCCAATACCAACCATCAAGGCCACCACGGACATTGGCAACTTCCCGTCGTACTTTGCCACCATTCCCGAGTTCGAGGGGGATGTGAATCCGAAAACGGGCGAGGTGGGCGGCCCAAAGCAGGACCCCTTGAGACACGGCGACTACTCGTTCAACGGCAGAGTCACAGACTTTTGAGCCCGCCGCAGTGGCTGGGGTAGCTGGGGTAGCTGGGGATGGCGGGGATGGCGGGGATGGCGGGGATGCTGGGAACGCTGGGGCGAACCCACGATTCAACTCACAAGTTTTTGCTCTATCGGGTTTGCCGGTAAGTAAGAAAGACACGACAATACACGATTTTGACTGGGTGATTTAGACACACTGAACGACTACAAAACGGCTCGCTTTTTCCATTGTTTTCTGTTTATTGCGCTAACTGACTCAATATGCACTCAAGGTCTCGTTCAAACTCTTCTTCCACGACTTCAAACTGCTCAAAAGGAACTTCCACTCCTTGTTGGATAACTGGTTGTTGTGCGACTCGTCGAGCACGACAATCAAGTTGATCTTGTAAATGGTGAACACCTGCTTCAACTGGTCAATTTTACCGCTTAAAATGTTCAATCTGATGGCCTTGATCAAGATCGACTCTATTTGGGTCAAGTCGTCGTTCAAGTGCAAACTGTCCGAGATCTCTTTGAAAGTTAACGTTGGTGCGGCCTGCTGGTTCTTATTCTTGTTCTCTTCCTCGCCGTTGTCCAGGTTCTCCAAGCTGTAGCTCTCCGAGGCACTCAATGCCAAATTAGCAACAATGAACAACTTCTTTTTCTCGACTAGCGTCTTGGCGTCTATGCCGAATTTGTTCTGGGCCAACTTGCTCAACTCAGACAAGTTGTTGTCGCACTTTGTGTACGCGTTCAAGATTGCAAGCAACTCACTGTCGAGACTGGCCAATTGTGTGGACAAAAAGTTGTGCAAGTAGGACAAGTCGATCTCGCGTGGGTTTGCCAAGCTCTTGACCACCAAGTTGGTGGTCCATTCCTTGTCAAGCACGGCCTTGTTTTTCAACGAAACGCTCTTGAGCACGCTCAAGGCCTCGTTTGTGTATGTCTCAGAGATCAAGTTGGTCAACTTGAGTGTGAACTTCAACAACGTGGCAGGCGCAGCACCGCACTCCACCAAGTATCTCTCGAACACGTAGTCCTTCTTGTGGACCTTGGATTTGCTGAAAAGCGGCTTCAAAAGCTCAAGGTTCTCGAGTCTGCTTTGTGTGTCCAACTTCTCGTAAAGCAGCAAAATCGTTTCCAAAATCTGCAATCTGAGCGCCAGGATCTGGCTGATCAAGTTGAAGTAGATCGTCAAGACGCTCAACACCGACGTGAATTTGAGACTCACTCTGTCGTTGAACTTGACGTTGGCGGTTGGTGAAAGTGCCACAATGTGCAGCAAAAGCTGGCTTAAACGGGCCTCAAACTTGGCAGCCTCAGCCGTGCCAGGCGCGCTGTCGCTTGAAACCACAGGCTCCGCCACAAAATAGAACAATGCGTTCATTGCTGGCTCAAAATCCTTATCTGGGACTTCTTTGAGGAGCAAGGCCGAGTCAACGAGACTTGTGTAGAACTCGTCACTCAAATCTTCACTCAACTTCTGCACTTTTGTGCTGAACTCCGTGGACTTTTGCACGCGGTCCACGGTGGCGCTGTAGGCGGCCAACGACTCGCTGAAATCGCTATCCACGACTAACAAAGGTTTCACAAGGGCCATGGTGGTTTTAGTGCTGTGTTTTGGCAGAAAAAAATTTTCCAGGCCAGGCGAGGCGAGGGCGGGGGTTGCGAGCCCGCGCAAGAGCGGGCGAAACGCAAACGGAAACATAAGCGCGCTATGAAACTGGACACCCGTGCACCATACAGCAATAACCGCGCCCGCGCGCCCGCCCGCGCGCCCAAAACCGCTCCACCACACACACACACCCGTGCACCATAGTGCGATACGTAGCATTTTCGTGCCCAGAGTTCTGACCCAACCATCCAACCACAATGCACTTTTGGAGCCTCCTTATCCAAAGTTTCTTGCTCTGCGCCCACGTCCTGGCCGTGAAGACAGAGCTTTTCAAGACGTGCGCGCAGCTGGGCTTCTGCACGCGCAATCGCCACTTTGCGCGTGAAGTGCTGAAGTCGCAGAACTACGAGCTGAGATACGCAATTGAGACCGAATCGTTGAAATTTGACGAATCCGCCAAAGTTTTGACGGGCGATATCGTGAAGCAGGTGCCACAGCGCGGAAACGGGGTTGTTTTGCCGTTCCGCGTCGAGATTCTCGCCGACAACAACGTGAGATTGCAGGTTGACGAGAAGTTGCGCACTGAGAAGCCAGACAAGCTGGTGTGGCCCCACACGGACCTCCAGTTCCGCCGGTTCAACGAGGCGTGGAAGTACGTGTTGCAGCGTGTTCCACAACCTGTATCGCTGAAAGTATTGTACAAATTGGACAATGGCGAGATCACGCTTGCGTACGGCGAGTTTGAGACCAAAATCAGCACCAAAAGCGTCAAAATGGAGATCTGGCAAAGCGGCAACTTGCTCATCACGGTCAACGAGCGCGGGTTCTTGAACGTGGAGCATTTCCGCACAGAAAACGAGAATGCCGCCAATATGCTCCCAGAAGAGCTGGATTTCAACGCGTTCCACGACACGTTTCGGGACTCGCAAGGCGACTCGTTGAAGTTTGGCCCCGAGTCTGTGGGGCTCGACGTGTCGTTCCACGGCTGCGCGGCAGTGTACGGTATCCCCGAGCACGCAGACACGTTTGCACTCAAAAACACTCAGGAAAACGGAGATCCGTACCGTCTTTTCAACGTGGACATCTTCGAGTACGAGACCCTGAGCCGGTTCCCAATGTACGGGCTGATTCCGTTCCTTGTGGGGCGTAACGCAGAAACCGGGGCCGGATTGGGCGTTTTGTGGATCAACGGGGCTGACACTTATGTCGACATCAGCGAGTCCAAAAAACTGCACTGGTTCAGCGAAAACGGGATCATTGACGTGATTTTAACTGTGGCGCCACTGTTACCAAAGATTACGGAGCAGTACGCCAACTTGAGCGGCAAACCAGACCTCCCACAACTATTTGCCTTGGGCTACCACCAGTGCCGCTGGAACTACAACGACGTGGACGACGTCTTAGACGTAAGCAGCCAGTTTGACAAGCTGCAGATCCCGTACGACGTGATCTGGTTGGACGTGGAGTACACCGAAAACAAGAAGTACTTTACGTGGAAACCGGGCATGTTTGACGGCCACGAGGCCATGAACAAGAAGCTTGACGAGACCGGGCGCAAACTTGTGGCGATCATTGACCCGCATTTAAAAACCGGGTACGATATATCGGATAAAATTATTAATGAGGACTTGGCCGTGAAAAACAGCGATAGTTCTGGGCCTTTCAAGGGCCACTGCTGGCCCGGCGAGTCCGTTTGGATCGACACTTTCAACCCAAAGGCACGCGACCACTGGACGCAATTGTTTGCCAACAACACGCAGTTTGCCGGCGACGAAACCAACTTGCACATCTGGAACGATATGGCCGAGCCGCTGGTCTTTTCGGGGCCCGAAACCACGGCTCCCAAGGATTTGGTGCACTACGGCGGTTGGGAGCACCGGCTGGTGCACAACATTTACGGAATGACGTTCCACGAGGCCACGTACGACGCACTTGTTGCCCGGTACGGTAATAAAAGACCATTTGTGTTGACGAGAGCATACTACGCCGGGCTGCAAAGAACCGCGGCCATGTGGCTGGGCGACAACAGGCTGAAATGGGAGTTTTTGAAAGCCCTGATTCCTATGGTCTTGACGCTGCAGGTTGTGGGGATGCCATTCACTGGGGCCGACGTGGGCGGGTTCTTTGGCAACCCCACTGAGGAGTTGTTGACCAGATGGTACCAAACGGGCATTTTCTACCCGTTTTTCCGGGCCCACGCCCACATCGACTCCAAGAGACGTGAGCCGTACTTGTTCCACGACCCGTACCTTGCAGTCATGCGTGACACCATCCGTTTGAGATACAGGCTTTTGCCGTTGCTCTACACGCAGTTCTACCACGCCTCGACCACCGGAACGCCCGTTTTGACGCCTATGGTGTACAAGAACCCGGAAAACGAGGCCGTGGCCACCATGGAAGACCAGTTCTTCCTAGGGCCCATCTTGGCCAAACCAGTGACCGAGGAGGGCGCCAAGAGCCAGAGCGTCTACTTCCCGGACAACAAGGTGTACTACGACTTCGAGACGTTTGCCCCGCTTCGCGGCGAAGGCGTGCACAACGTTGCTGCGCCTTTGAGCAAAGTGCCGATGTTTGTGCAAAGTGGCGGCATTGTGCCGTTGAAAAACCGGTACAGAAGAAGCGCCAAGGCCATGAAGTACGACCCGTACACCTTGGTGGTTGCTTTGGACGACGACAAGAGTGCTTTTGGCGACTTGTACGTTGACGACGGGGAGACGTTTGCCTACAGGGACGGCGAGTACACGTACGTGACGTTTGCAGCGCAGAACGGCACGTTGCTGAGCCGCGTGGAGGCCGGCACTGCTGCCAGCAGCACTGGCACTGGCACTGGCACTGCTGGCGCCCGTGTGGAGAAAATCGTGCTTCTTGGCGGCAACGAGTACGAGTCCGCGCACATAGTGGAGGATCTGGGCAAACGCGCGGCCGAGTTGGCCAGAGAAGGCAGCTACGTGGTTGTGCGCAACCCGGGCGTGCGTGTTGGCCAGAACTGGCACCTCGTGTTTGCTTAGGGCCCCCCGGCTGAATTGCACAATGACTTGAAACCCGACTTGTAGGACCAGTGAACTTTAAATTGGCAAATAATCTCGTAGAGCGGGCCTCCAGCCCAGCCAGTGTAGAGGCAGAGGCAGAGGCACACGGCTCAGTAGTGACGTCTACACGAGCGGCCTCCAGACACGTAAAGCCCCAGGTCTTGCTGAACACACTGTTCTGGCTCTCTGCTGAATTTTTCACTTGGCTGTGCAGAGCACTCTTTTTACCGCAATACACTCCGATTCTACCGTTTTTTCTCACACATTTCACATTTCTGCCCAAAAGATGCACTTACACTCTGCTCTACTCTACCAAAAAACCCGACAATGCGGAACAGGCGCAAACCTGGGCCCGAGCCGCTGGACTCAACCACGGCGACTCAGCTGGCCGGGCCCTGTGTGGCCCCTCCCCAGACACGCCTTGTCTGGGACCTCCCTCTGCACGCAGCAGTCCCTTTTTTTGCTCTTTCTTTTTCTTTATCTTTATCTTTACAGGTCCTCACTACAGGTACTGATCCGATATTTGAAACTGGTTTTAAGCACAGCAAAGTAAAGCAAACAAAGTAAAGCACTTTTTGCCATATTTTTTTGCGCAGACTCAATTTATTGGCTGCACTTTGCGCTTTTCCGCTGCGTGTTTTTTGTCTCGAATTCCCATCGCATTTTTTCTGTTTATAATTTAATCTCCCACTCCCCCAGCACCACCAGCCGTCTGCCCCAGCAAGCTCCAGAACACACACACACACACACACACACAATGCACAACGGCAGTGGTTTTGACACGGGCTTCGACCCCACCAAGTTCCAGACCCTCGAGGACTACCGTGCCCAGAAGCGGTTTTCCCAGGATGATCCATACTCGTACTACAACGACGTGATTGACGCCCACACCTACGATCTGGGCCAGGAGCTGGCCAACGCGTCGCCAGTGAATAGACGCCACTCCCAGGACCCGCCACTCCCGCTTCGCGTGTCTGTTGGCGCGGCAAATGGCTTGGCGTACCCACAGTTGCCCGAGAAGGTCCCAATCAGCGGCTACAACGGGTACAAGGGACACAGTGACCAGTACGGCCAGTACGGTACCCAGTACGGCCAGTACGGCACCCAGTACGGCCAGTACGGCCCCGGCTCTGGCTACGGGCACCAGACACCACAGCTGCTGCAATATGGGCACCAAACGACACAGCCGCAGCAGTACGGGCACCACACATCACAACAGCTGCAGTATGGGCACCACACATCACAGTACGTGCCACAGTACTCTCCAGCACCAGCACCAGCACATGCGCCTGCGCTCATACCCATGACACCCGGGTCGGACGTCTCGTACGACTCAGATATCCAGGACAAGATCCTCTACACGAGCCAGGCGCTCAGCTTGGTGGATCTCGAGGCGCGTGGCGGCGGCGGCGGCGGCGGCGGCGGCGGCAGCAGCAGCAGTGTGCAGCCGAGCCCGGTGACGCTGCCGAAGCACGCGAGCTACAGCCCTGGGTTTGGCGGCCACACTTACGGCCGTTCCGTTGGGTCCATGGGGTCTCTGCTGCTGCCGGGCCGCAAACCCACGGGGCCCCGCAAGGCGCCGCCTTCGCTCAATGTCAGCGTCAGTGTCGGCGTCAGCACCGCGCCTGCGTCGCCCATGTCGCCGGGTCCCGGGCCGTTTTCGCCGTCCCTGGGCCGCCCGTTGCACGTTTACAAACAAAACGACAAAACGGTTGTCGCGCAGCACGACGAGCTCCGGCTCACGACCACGGGCGGCGCCAACACCGGCAGACGCTCCCAGGAGTTCATGCCGCGCATGCGCGGGTCCAAAACCGGCGGCGCGGCTATGACGACGACGACGGCAGCAGCGGCAGCAGCGGCAGCGGCAGCTCCGTTTGTGCCTGCACTCCCGCCACAAAGCCCGCCGGCGTTGCCGCCAAAATCCAGTGCGCAGCGGTTGTCGGCGTCGGTAACGGGTCCAGCGGCGGCGCCGTCGCTGTCGCTGTCGCCATTGTCATCAGCACAGGCACCGGCACCGGCACCGGGACCAGCATCGGCACCAGCAGTGCCCAAAAACCCGCTCAACCTCCCGCAGTTGCCGTTCCTGGCCTCGCTTTTGGGCAAGGAGAAGCTCGAGCAGTGCACGAGTCTCTGGCTGTTGTCGCAGTTGTTCGAGTGGTGCAAGCTCATCCGCGTGTGGCACCGCAGCCTCCTTATCCCAAAGAAAGAGCTCCACAAGGCCTTGGTCATGTTGGTCCACAAGCGCTACTCGAAGCTCAAGATCTCGTTGGTCGAGGACAACGTTGACACGATTCTCATGGAGTTTGAACGCCACGGCTGTATCACGTACACGGAGCAGCACAGTGGCACGGCCAGTGGCACAGGCACAGGAAGTGGCAGTGGCAGCGACGACGTGCAGTACGTCGAGTTCAACTACAAGGCTACGGTCTCGGGGGTCTTGCCGTTGCTCTCGTCGTGCTACTCCACAAAGCACAACCACCGCAAAACCGAGAAGAACAACTTCATTCTCAAGGGCCACCCGTGCTACGCGCTCACTTGTCCGCGCGAACACGCAAAGACAATTGCGATCCAGAGCTTTGAAGGCTCGCAGCCGCGCAGCGGGTTTGGCGACTCTCCCGGGTTGAGGCCCGCCAGCGAGTCTGGGATCGGCAGCAGTTGGGTCAACCACTGGGGCATCACACCGGAAGAGTTGGCCGAGTTGGACAGCAACATTGTGAAGAAGCAGTCGTTCATCTTTGAGTTGATCCAAAGAGAGCACATCTTGCTCAGCAAGTGCCAGGTGTTGCTCGACGTCTACGGCGAGAGTTTCAGAAAGCAAAGCCCACCTTTGGTGCCGGAGCCCGAGGCGTTCTACGAAGACGCTTTTGACACCGTCAAGGCCATCATGGAGCTCCACAGAAAGTTTTTGTTGCTCCCGATGATGGCCAAGTTACATAAAAACACCAAGTTCATTTCCGGGATCGACGATTTGTACATTGCCTGGGCCAAGAACGCCCAGGTGCCGTACCTCACGTACGTGGACAGAATGGTGCACGTGCGGTCAATTTTGGACAGAAACAAGCAACAGGAGAACTCGCGCATGGCCCAGTGGCTCGCCAAAATGGACTCTTCCCCCGTGGTTAAGAAGCACTTGGTTGATCACGATCGTTTGTTCAACGGCACAATCATCCAGCATTTGATCGGAATCCCCATCACGTTGAAGGAAATCTTGAAGTACGTTGCCGAGACCGACCCTGAACACAAACGGTTGAAGTCCACGTTGAAGTTGGTGAAAAAATTGGGCACAAAGTGCGACCAGATGCAGATCCGCGCCAAGAAAGTCAACGACCTTGTCGAGTTGAGTGAACGGCTTGTGTGGAAATCAAGCACGCAGACAGATTTGGATTGGAAGAACCCCGAGAGAACCTTGGTGTACGAGAACCAAGTGTTTAAGAAGCGCGAAATGTGGATCAACTCGACTCTGTACTTGATTTTGCTTGACAACTACTTGCTCATTACCGACAGAGTGCCCGAGAAGCAGGTGTTCAAAGTGGCAGAGAAACCGATTAACATCAAGTTTTTGTTGGTGGAAGTTGAGTCAGAGACGCAGAAGTCGAAGATCCAGGGCACGCAGATGTCTGTAACGAGCACCGAACACACAGAGTACGACGTTCTGGACCCAGAAGTGTATCCGTTCAAAGTCAGAAACGTCGACAAGGACACCTCGCATACTTTCTACACAAGCACCGCGCAGGACCGAAATATATGGCTCGAGAAGTTCAAGGAGGCCCAGAGCAACTACTTCCTCAAGGAGAGACTGAAGGAGTACTTCAAAGTGAAGATTTTGAGCGACTGTAATTTTGCGCTTGAAAGAGACTCTCTGCCGCACAAGTTGGCGATATCACCAAAGGACTCGCCGATCGATAATGCCTTGGAGAATCTTAGGCTTGAATATCCCGACGTCCCGAACCCGTTGATGTTCAGCAGAGTGACCCTGGGGGTGACTTTTAACTACAGCAACGAGAAGTACACGATTGTGGGACTCAACTACGGCGTGTGGATGTGTGAGAGAAAAGAAGTACGCAACTGGAAACGCATTCTCGAGTTGAAAAGCGTGACGCAAATGCTGGTCATGGAAGACTTTGGGCTCTTGGTTGTGCTTGCAGACCACATTTTGCAGTACTTTGAGCTTTCTGCGCTCTTCCCCGTGTTCCACGGCACGCAGAACAAGATTTTTGGACAGAAATTGAGCAAGCAGAACGTCAATTTCTTCAAAGTGGGCGTCCACAAAGGGTCCACGTTGTTGTTTTACATGAAGACAAAGGTTCCGTCCAGTGGGTCGCATTTGAAAGTCATGATCCCCAAATTGGACGACACCTCAAACACGTTCTCGCACTTCCAGGAGTACAGAAAGTTCACGATTGCAGAGTGCTCCAATTTGACAATCTTGAACAACTCGTTTGCGATCCACACGCTGAAAGGGTTTGAGATCTTGTCGTTTGACATTGCGGTTCCGCAGTCGCTTCCAAACTACTACGAGGACAAGTCCCGAACCCGGATCGAAAACGGCAACATTGAGGTTATCAAAAAACGGATCAGCTTTGCGTCGTGCAAACCCATGGGCTTGTTCAAGATCAACGACTCGAACGAGTTGTTGCTTGTGTACAACGAGCTCGCGGTCATTTGCAGCCGTGTGGGCGAGTTGTCGCGGTACAACATGCTTCAGTTCAACTTTCGATGCACGGCCGTGGCGTTCCAGGAGAACTTCCTCGTTGTTGTGGGGAAAAACGTCATACAGGTCTACAAGATTGACGCGCAAACGTGTATGCTTGGCACTGTGCACACGCCGGTGCAGGTTTTGAGTGGAAGAGAGATCACGATGATTGATGACACCCCGGGGCACGTCAAGTTTGCGATGCTTCACCCCTTGGACACATCGCGCCTGATGGATTTCTCGCGGCAAGTCGAGGCGAGACGGCAGCTCGTGTTTGAGTTGGTGTCCGTGAACGCGGCGCAGTAGCGCAGTAGCCGCCGGCTGCCAGCATCTGGTGCCTGCACCATTGTATTGTAATGTATTGTATTGTAATGTATTGTATTGTAATGTATTGTGTTGCATTGTGATGTATTGTCGTATCGTATCGTATCGTATCGTATCGCATAAGTTGAGTCGTGACCGTGACCGTGACCGTGACCTAACCCACAGCCCAAAGTTCCGCGCTACACGGCACCACCAACCTTGTGGAACCCGCGGTCAAACACCAACAACCCGCCGGTTTTCTCGCTGCGCCGCCCAAGCAAAATGTCCCGCACCTCTGCTACCCAGATCTCGCGGCTGTCCACCGTGAACGTCTGCGCCTTCTCACACACAAGCACGCTTTCGGCTTCGAGCAACACGGGCACCTGCGCCAACACCGAATTGGCACTCGGCACGCCGTGCAACAGCTCAAACGCCGTCGTGGCGCCACTGTACACGTCGGCAAGCAGCACATAGTCGAGTCCCGGGGCCAAATTGGCAAACGGACGGCTCTGGAGCCCGCGCACGCCCTGGCTGAACCCGCGCGCCAACTCGACCGAGCGCGGACTCGGCGGCAAAGTGTTCAAGGCAAACCACAGGTCGCTGTGGATCCGCGTGCTTGTTGTTGATGGGACCTGGAGATTGAACTGGATCAAGACTCGCGGGTCGATTGAGAGCAGCGTTACCAGCGAAAGCGTCATACCGTGGGCGTGCGAGCACGTGAGCACCATGGCCTGGTGCGCAATACGCAGCATTGCGTCCCGAAAGCCTTTCTGGCGTGCTGTCGTCGAGTACTGGCGCCACTGGATCATTGCACGAGAATAAATGGCCAAGTGAAAAAAAATTCAGTGGAAAAAAATAGATGTAAATGCACAAGTGGAAAAAAAAGTGCAAAAGTGCAAAAGTGCAGAAAGTGCAGAAGTGCAGGTGTGCGTGCAAAAATGCAAAATTGCACGAAAACCAGTTTCTGCAGAACCGCAGAAAAATTGAAGTGTGCAAAAGTGCAGCAAAAAACAAGTGATTTTGAACCCGACCGCCGCGGTTGCGAGCCCGGGCTTCTCCGCGTTCACACCGGAATCAGTTGCCATTCACTTGGACAACTCAGGCACACAAGAAGGAGGCACGAGAGGCAACACAAGAAGAGAGCCAGAGACCAGAGGGCACAGAAAAGAGCACAGAAAAAAGCACAGCCAGAGACAAGAACACCCACCCACCCACACACACACACACACACACAGATATGTCGTTATTCGGAGGAGCAGAGTGCCTGACACTGAAAAACCCGCTCGCAAAGTTCTCACAGCACCTGATGAACCTGGACGGCTCACTCCACAGGGCCATGAATGGCACCCAATCGGGCTCTGCTGCCGGGCCTCTGATGGTCCAGGAACGCCAGATGGGCCAGCAGGATGCCCAGCAAATGGGGCGTTTTTTCCAGCAAAACGGGCTTCCAGCCGGCGCGGTGCCGGCGATGAGCAGAGTGAGCCCGATGAGCGTGCAGCAGTTGGGCGACGACATGGGCAAGTTGAGCGTCAAAGGAGGGCCGATATCGGGTATGTCCAATAACTGGACTAACGAGTTCCAGTCCGTGCCAGCGGGTGCTGTGGCCAACACGAGTGTCACGGCAGGTGCACCAATGTCCCAGATGTCTGGCGCTGGCACTTCCATAGGTGCACGGTACCAGCCACGGTTCATGAACAACCTCGTGTTTGCCAACCGGCTGCAGATGATGATGCGGAGTCTGCAGATGAGTGCCGAGACCCAGAGCCAGAGCCAGAGCCAGAACCAGAGCCAGAGCCAGAATCAGAGCCAGAACCAGAACCAGAACCAAATAAACTGGGACGACCACTTCAAGGACGTGGAGGCACAGGTGCAGGAGGTGGAGGCCGCAAGCAAGGGCAAGGAGGCCGCAGAAGAGATCATCCCCGCAGACTTGGAGCAGGAGATCAACGACGCAACAAAGAACTTGGACTCGACGTTTGAGGACATCTGGAACTCGGTCAAGTCCAACGACTACGAGTCAGAGTTGTACGGCAACGACTTCATGGGGTACAACTCGTTGGCCAACTTCAAGGAGTACGAGTTTGGTCGCGAGGAGAACCAGTTTTTGCAGCTCCCCAACCCGTACGAAATTGGGCTCAAATTGATGGAGAACGGGGCCAGATTGAGCGAAGCCGCGTTGGCTTTTGAAGCTGCCGTCAAGCAGGACCCAAAGCACTTGAACGCCTGGCTCAAGTTGGGAGAGGTGCAGTCGGCAAACGAAAAAGAGATCCCGAGTATAACGGCATACAACGAGGCACTCAAACTCGACAAAAACAACTTGACAGCGTTGCTCAACTCGTCCATCGGTTACATCAACGAGAGCTACAACAACCTGGCATTCCTTAACTTGAAACAGTGGCTCTTTGTGAAATACCCACAAGCAGCAGACATTTATGCCAAAAACATGCTGACGAGCTCCGTGGAGGCAGATTATGGGTCGCAGTATGAGTACACGGCGTTGATCGATACGATATTGGCGATAATCAGACAGGACACCAGCACACACAAGGACGCCGATTTGCAACTTGCTTTGGGCGCCATTTTCTACTCAATGTCGGACTACGAGAAAACGATCGACTGCTTCAAAGCAGCGTTGAACATCGACCCGGAAAACCCAACCTTGTGGAACAGATTGGGCGCCGCATTGGCCAATAGCGATAGACCCGAGGAGGCCATTAAGGCCTACTACAAAGCACTACAGTTGAAGCCTACGTTTGTGAGAGCCAGATACAACTTGAGTGTGTCGTGTATGTCGATCAAGTGCTACAAGGAGGCGGCAGAACACATTTTGTCGGTGCTCAGCTTGCACAAAATTGACGGCAAAGAGTCTGGCGACGGGATGATCATCGACGATAAACTACTGAGCATGACGCTGTCTCTTTCTCAGAGCTTGTCTTTGGAAACGCTCAAGCGGGCTTTCAACTGCATGGACCGCAAGGATTTGGTTGCCAAAGTCCACGTGAACATGGACTTGGACCAGTTTAGAAACGAGTTTAACTTTTAGTGAATATATATACCTACACCGTGCACTCCGTTGACTTACTTTCATTAACCTAATGTCGTCCAAAAGAACGCTCTAATACTGATACAACGTTCGATAACGTTCAAATAACGCTCTAGTACCGTCCTAACACCCCGTTGTGGCACACCATTTTGCCACAATCACTCTTCCTGTTGTGTTGGAAGCAAACCAAAACGCTTTTTTAACGTCACTCTCTGTCTGCTGTACTTGTCGTCAGGTGAGAATCTGGCCGGGTGCGCAGACTTGGTGATCTCGCCGCTCTCCGTAATCTTCTTGAGCGTGTAAATACGCTTTCCGTCTTCCCCAAGGGTGTACATCAAATGCATTGTGATTGTGTTTGTATAGTGTAGATGGATGCTATGAGATTTCAGAAAAGTTTTGCAAGAAAGAAAAAAAAAAAAAATTCGCAGCTACCCGGCCGATGAGCTAGAAAAAAAAAAATTAAAAAAAAAATTCCAAAAACTTTTTTGATTCCAGTTAAGTCAGCATGGGTAAAATCAGTACGAGAAAGCCTCAGCACAGTCCTTTGTACAAGGAGATCAACGCGGATGGCGGCAAGCTCAGAACGAAGCCTCGGAACAAGAAAAAGGGCGCAGACGATGACGACGGGTTGGAGAAAGAGGCGTTTCTTGACGCCTCAACGTCGCGCAAAATCTTGCAATTGGCCAAAGAGCAGCAGGAGGAGATTGAAAACGAGAACGGCACAGGTATTACCAACAAGTACAAGTTCCAGCTAGCCGCCAACGAGGATGAGTCCGAGAACTCCGAGGAGGAAGAGTTGGAGGAGTACACTTTCGGAGAAGAAGAGTTGGAGGACTTCGAAGTGGCCGAGGAGCAGGTAGACGAGAAGGACGTGTTCTTGTTTGAAAAGTACCTTAGTGAGAACAAGACGCCGGTAGGAGCACACCCGGCCTTCAATTTGGCAGACAAGATTGCCATGCAGTTGGAGCAGCTCGAACAAGAGAAGGTCAATGCAGAGGAAGAGGAAGAACAAGAGGGTGTTTTGCTTCCGCCAAAAGTCATTGCCGCATACACAAAAGTGGGTATTGCACTCTCCACTTGGACACACGGAAAGTTGCCAAAGTTGTTCAAAGTGTTGCCAGGTCTCAACAACTGGGAGGACGTGTTGTACGTGACGAATCCCGAAAAGTGGACCCCACACGTGTGTTATGAGGCCACAAAATTGTTTGTGTCCAACCTTACAGCTCTGGAAGCTCAGAAGTTTTTAAACATGGTTTTGCTCGACAGAGTCAGAGACAACATCAGAGACGACCCAAGCCACCAGCTAAACTACCATTTGTACAGAGCATTGAAGAAGTCGTTGTATAAGCCTTCAGCATTCTACAAGGGCTTTTTGTACCCATTGGTTCAAGAAGGATGCACCACCAGGGAAGCCCTCATTGTTGGCTCAATGCTCACAAAGGTGTCAATTCCAGTGTTGCACTCTGCCGCAGCTCTCAGTCACTTGCTCACGATGGAATACACGCCGGCAACGACGTTTTTCATCAAGGTTTTGTTGGAAAAGAACTACTCGCTCCCATACCAAACAATCGACGACTGCGTGTTCTACTTCATGAAGTTCAGAGTCATCAAGGACTCTGAGAGAATGGCCGTTGACGACGACGAAGATCAACCAGAACCAGAAGCTTTGCCTGTGGTGTGGCACAAGGCGTTCTTGGCGTTTGCCCAAAGATACAAAAATGAAATCACTGATGACCAGAGAGACTTCTTGTTGGAAACCGTAAAACAAAGATTCCACAAGGCCATTGGTCCTGAAATACGAAGAGAGCTTTTGGCAGGAAAACCAAGAATGGGCAAGATGCTCCAGGAGACGGAGCCGGAGATGGTGGACATTTTCTGAACGTGCCGTCTCATCTGGGAGCAATTTGGAAAACATTTGAGGACCTTTTTAGGCTGCCTTGGCGCTGCTCACAGTGTCTCTGCTTCAAGCTTTGTAATATACCATCTTCATGATACAAAGCTACGGTCTGCGAGTGGTTTTTTGCAGTTCCGTAGATATATAACGGCACCTGGACTGAATCAGAAACGGAATCTGCACTGCAAGTGGTTTCGTGCTCTGGGTCCAAGGTTGCACTCATAATAAATCGTAAACGAGATCATTTCGGTAGTTCAGTTTGCGTGTAGACTGTGCAAATTCGCCTCTTTCCAAATGCTTTTACGAGCCAAAATCAAGTACAGTGTAGTGTGTATATTTTAATTCTAAACTTTTTCCTCAAAACTTCAATATCGGATACGATATATAAAAATTCACAATTTCTTTTCCAATTTCTATTCCTTTTTCCTCCTTTTTCGCAGTACCAAATATCGGATAGTTCCTTTCTCACAACGCTGTCGTAACTGTCATTGTTCTGGAGTTTATCAACAAGATCGGCGGCAACCCGCGACACCAAAGATCCAATGTCTCTACGTATTCCAAACACTCTTTGTTGTTTTTGTAGCAGCCAACTGGCGGTGTAGGCAAGGTCAGGAAGATGATGGAAGAGTTTTTGGAAGTCTTCATCATCAACTGGTTCAAAATCAAGTGCTGCACTCTGGCCGGCAAGTCGTTGAACGTCAAATTGTGTACGTTATAATCTTCGTCATCCGACAGGCCAGATAATGGTTCCAGAGAGTACACTGAACCATTGTCGGCAGACTTTGCTCCCGACTCAGTGGCTTTTCTTTCTTTTTTAGAAGATTTGCTCTTGATCGACCCAGTATCTTCAAACATGATAGTTGGCTCGTTTCCCTCGGCATCCTCGTTCACCTTTGACTTTGGCATTGCCTGTGACAGAAAGTTTGGTCTTGCGTGGTTTCTCAACGAATTGTACGACTGTCTGCTGCTCTGTCTTGAAAGAGAAGGTCTCTTCAATGTGGTAGACGAGGCTGCACCAGCCGCCGTGGTCTGTTCCGAAATAGAGTTTGTGTCTGAATCGTCGTCCAAGTTCATGGGAGGAACACCCACTGCAGAAGACCTTACCTCCAAGAACGGCGATTTTGGCGTAGAAACGTACCGTGTTGCTGTTGTAGTAGCAAACGTTTTTCTTCTAACGCGGCGTCTTTCCATGGCCAAGGTCTTGTGCTTACGTATACTCGTTTCTGGGTCACTTTCAAACCCGGTTTCAGACTCGCTGGCACTGTAGCCAGACTCCTCGTCCGAGTCAGACTCGAACACTGGATCTTTGAACAACTTGTTGGTTCTCATGCGGAACTTGACTCCAAGTCTCTGCAATTTGGAGAGTGCCACGTTGTGGTTGATACCCAAATCCTTGTTCAACTGTGTAGGACTTCTCTCGAATGTCAAAGCGTCTTTGTTCACGTTCTCTTGCTCACTGCGAAGTGCACACACAGTTTTCCACCATTCGTTGTTTGCCAAGACCTTGTTGATTTTCTTGGCCACTTTTTTGTCCAAGCAACGATCTTTGACTATGTAATCGTAGAATGAGTAGTTCCCGCTGTTGAAACACAATACCTTCACTTCTGCTGTTATTCTAAGCACTCTGATCAACTCCAATACTCTCTGTTTTTCTTCAGCCACGTCCGATAACTCTTCAACGAACACAACGATTCTGAGCTTATGTGTCTTATTCCACTGCGGCACCGTTGTCAAGATCGCGCCCAACTGCAAAATTAATGTGTATGTGTCAAAATTCGTACTAAGTAACGTTTGCCCACTTTTCTCGGCAATCTCGGCTGCCATTTGAATAGGGTATAGATCTATAATCTCTTTTTCGTCGTCGCTTAGCTCTTCAGAGTTCTTTTCTGGCATCGCGAGCCGTGGGAAACCTTTGGCAACTGCCACATTGACTTTCATAAGTAGCAACTCCTCGATGCACTGAACCCATTCACTGGCATGGAACGAGGTGTCTGATGAGCAAGAGTCTGTTGGCAAATCTATCCGCTGTCTCACTTGATGATAGTACTCCGGATTCAACTTTTCAATGGATTTTGGAATAAAATCTGAGCGCAACGTTTCAGTGCCAGCCAATGATTGAATCAGACTGGATTGCAACTGCGTACTCTGGCCTTGTGAGGCTGCTGACCCAGGAGTCCGGTTTTCGCTCAAGTCCACAAACCCAATCACCACGATATTTGGTTTCATGCTGCCCAATCCCAGGCCCAAAAAGATATTTCTGACTCCCGAAACCAACAGGGACAGCAACAGGAACTGAACAAATGCCTTGAGGTTTAGAGTGTCTCTGAGTCCAATCCAGGCAGCACGCTCCTTCACGTAGTCGTCGTAGCAGTCCTGGAAGTTTGCGTTGTTGATGATAACATGGCCCAAAATGTACAAACCTCCTTTTTTAAGATGGTTGCAAAAATGCATCAAGTTCCAGCAAGTGCGCGGGTTGTCAACGAGCAACAAAATTTGCGGTCTCCAGTACTTGACATTGTCCTGTCTCAATTTGAAAAGGTACTTACGCACCTGGTGGTAGATCAAAGTCTGAGACACATCACCCCACGACTTTGGTGGGCACGAATAGTGAATGAAAATGATCAAAAACAACAAGCACAACACGATCATCAGCGCCGAAAGACCATCGACAATGAACATGGCAATGATGCATGAGATCACGCCAGAGCCTGCAGTGGCTCTGTTGAAATAGGCAAACGAAGGTCTAAAGTTTGGGGCTGCCGAGATTTCCAACAAGAAACAGGCAATGTTGATCACGATGAACGTCATCAAAAAGGCCATTGTGATGAGCGTTGCAATCTGGTTGATGTCTGAAAACAAAAAGGCCTGGATCAAAGCCCACGAAAAGATAATGGTGCCAAAGCCTTTTTTGAAAACGGACAATCCAGGGAAAATCTCGTCTTTGGCAATGGCAGTGAGGATTTCTGCGGCGCCCACGAGCCCCATGATGATGGAGAAAAGGGACGTAGACAACTCGCCGGCCAAAACAATGCTTTGGGCCAAGCTGACGGTTTGGAGCACCTGAACGTCTTTGTGGAGCAAGTCTCTGGGTATGCAGGCAGAGATGGAAACGATAACGACCGAGTAGCACAAGAACGTCACCAAGAGCCCCCAGAGAGTGCCCTTGGGAATGCTTCTAGATGGGTTTTTCAAGCTGCCAGACATTGAAGCGCCAGCCAAAATGCCCGCGGTGGCCGGGAAGAAGATGCCAAACAAGTTGGCAAAGGTCTCCTTACCCGATATCTGGGACCCGGCGGCGTGCTTGGTGAAGTGCGGCAACAAGTTCCCAATAAAGGTGGACCAGCTCAAGCCAGAGTAAAAAGTGTCCAAAGAAGGGATCTCAAAGCTGCTCTTGAAGAGCGCCGAGATCGGGATGGACGTGATGGAGAGCATCAAAATGACAAACAAGAACTGCGCGGCCTTAGAGACCAAATCGGCGCCCACAAGGCTCACGGTGAAGCACACAAACAAGATCACGCTGCTGTAGAAATTGGACCACCAGTACGACTCAGGAAGAAGGGCGGCCAATTTGCCCAGGGTGGCGCCAAAGTTGTATAAAAGCGGCTCAATAAGACCCACCACGTTCAACGCGCTGTTCAATATCTGGCCAAAGAAGAAGATCAAACCAATTGCGCCGCCAAATTCGGGACCCAATGATCGCGAGATCATGTAGTACGCGCCACCCGTACGCACAATCCCGTTGGTGGCAATCGCCGAAACAGACAAGGTTGTCAACAAGTTGATCGTGTAGCAGAGTGCAAGTGTCGCAATTGCACCCAAGAGCCCCAACTGGCCCACAATGAACCCGAATCTGAGAAACATCAAAATGGACAAGACGTTGAGCGCCGTGGGGAGAAACACCCCCGAGAACGTGCTGAGCTTTGCCGGCACCTTCGTGGGCTCTGTAGGCTTCTCCAGGTCCCTCTTAGGCCCCACCCGGCCTCGTTTGAGAAGTGGCTGTGTTTCTGATGGTGTCATTATGGAGTCAGAAAAGAAGTCAGAAAAAAACAATAAGTAAAATTGTGAAGGGACGCTATCGGGGCTGATAGGAAAAAACTAAAAAACTAAAAAACTAAAAAAAAAAAAAAAAAAAAAAAAAAATGCAGCAAGTGCCAAAATGTGTCAGAAAGCCGGAGTCGCGGGACGAGAAATTGGGAGCCAAAATTAGGCCAGAATGAGCCAAAGTTGTGGCACTGCTGCGGCCAAGGTCTGGCAGCTTGGGAACTGAGAACGGGGCCAGTGCAGATGTGTCGCTGCACCCGCCGCTGGCGTTTTCTTAGAGGTTTATCAGTACAGCTTGTAATATATTATGACTCGGCTCTGAGTACCATGTAATGTTCGTTTACTCTGGCATACGCCGCCGCCGTGTTTATGATGGTGTTTATACAGCTTGACAGCACCTTGAAGATTGCGTGCCAAACCGTTCACAGGCAACTTGGGCACTATTGCGATACTGAGCACAGGAAGAGGCCCTGTTTTGCAGTACAAAGTGAGAAATCACCGCTTTGCCCCAAACCAGCCCCACAACTGTTTCGCAGGCAGCGAAAACACCCGCGTCTGGAGCCAGCACACACAGCATCCGCTCCTTTGTCAGCCCATGGCAGTCCTCATCTCCCTGTACACCGTCTCTCTGTGCACCCCCGTGGGCAACATATATCTTCAGCCACAAAACATCAAAACAACAAAACCACCCGGGCTCATCACCCAGGCATCACCCAGGCATCACCGCATCACGCCGTTGAAGCTCTTCTCGCTCGGAAGCACATTGAGCGGCACTTTGACCTTGAACTCCAACCCCGTCAAATTCTCCAAGGCCCCTTTCAACTCGCCGTTCTCGTCCTGCATGGCCAGAGCCAAGAAATCGGCCTCTTCGACAAGTGTGAACTTGAAGTGCAACGTGTACCGCAACAGAAACACGTTGGTCGCAAACTGCGGCACCAAATCGTACGCCAAGTGCAAATCGTTCACGTTGAACGTCTTGTACGTGCTCAGGAGCATCGAGTAGTTCTTCTCCCACACTGTACGCGTGAACTGCGACCAGAACTGCGGGTTTGTGGCCCGGATCTTGTTGTAAATGGTCTCGTTCGCGTTGATGTCATAGAAACTCAACCCCTGTAAGCTCTCGTTGACTCTTGGGAAATTCCAGTGTCTCTGGGCGCCCACAGGGTCGTTTGCAAACTGCTCGTGGATCTCGGCTATCGTGGCCTCGTACCCTTCAAGAAACTCGTACCCAAATCTCTCGTGCTCCTCCAAAGACACCGTCAACCCCGTGACTTTGTACTTTTGTGCATCCAGGAAGTCGAAAGCGAGTGCTATGGTGTCACCGATCTTGTAAAAGGGCTTGTCAAACACCATTTTCGCCACGTTGTGCTGCTGGAACTTGACAAAGAACTGCGTTTTCAACGCAGTTTTGATCACACGCTCAAATCCAACCACACGCGCGTCTTCACTCAGCAAGAGCTCGTCACCGTGCATCACGTGGTTCTTGGCCAACATCTCGCTGAGCTCACTAATCGAGGCACGGCCCTCGGGCTCTGTGGCCGCGTCCTCGGCAAATTGCGGCACAAAATTGCTCATCATTGGCGTATTTGGGAGACTCTTGATCTGCTCTGTGGTCGTCAAGTTCTCCTTCACGAGCGTTTTCATCGTCTGCACAAACTCGCGCTTGTAGTCCGCGTTCTGCTCCTCCTCAAACTCCTCGTCCTCGTGAATCGGGGTCTCAGTCTCAGTCTTGGTTACAGTCAAAACGGCTTTGTCCAACTCGGCAAAACTCAGCACAAACGCGCCGCGGAGCTCGACCAACTTGTTCATGCGGTTGAGCCCAAACTTTGTGTTGATGTACTGCTTATTTATGAGAAATTGCGTGCACAAGTTGGCCACGGGCTGCTGGCCGTTGCACTGGGGCTTGACGTAGATCTTCAATGGCAACGAAATGCTCTTGTTTACGACTTGGCCGTCGATAAGCTTCTCCATGTTCACTATGAGGTTGTAGCTGATCTCGATGTGCTCGGAACGGTAGCTCGATGGCAAGTGTTCAGGCAATTTGAACTGGAAATAGTACTGCTTGAACTGGCCCGGGTGCACGGATATCGAGCTGAACATGAGAAACTGCCTTGTTGAAAATATCGGGTATATATCAAAGTTGGGCTCGGAGTTGATCGTGTGGTTGAGCGTAGAGCTGAAGTCGCTGATGTCGCTGTTGAGGAACAGGGTCAAGTTCTGTAAGAACAGCCGCTGTGTCGCCTGCGAGACCTTGTAGCTTGGCACTCCAGCAATGCTGCCGCCAATCACCAGCTGCTCACGGAGTTTGGCAAACTGTGTCGTGCTCATGATGTCGCGGTTGCACCTGAAGTGCCCGAATAACTGCAAACTGCCGCTCAAAAAAGTCTCGTCGGTGTTGTCGTCGTTGTCCGCGGCCAACTGGCTCAAAAACAAGCTGCGCGAGAGCTGCATCGACATGCGGCGTCCCCACGTGTCCTCAGCGTCGCCGTCGCCACCGCCACTGCCGTCGCCACCGCCACTGCCGTCGCCACCGCCACTGCCGTCGCCACTGCCGTCGCCACCGCCACTGCCGTCGCCACTGCCACTGCCATTGTCATCGTTGCCGTCAGAGTCAGCCCCAGCCCCAGCCCCAGCCCCGGTGTCGTCCAGTGTCTCTTCGCCGGTATCTTCGTTCACGTGGTGGAAAGTTACGAGCACCCGGACAACGTCACCAGAGAAAAACGGGTGCTGCGCGTACATCACCAGGATCTTGACGTTCGGAGTCAAGTTCTTGCGGCACACGTAGTACACGTCGTTGTTCACTATGTCTGCGATGGTCATTGCAGGTCGGATCAGAAGAACAGCAGTGAAAAATGTAAATGTGTTGGTGCACAGTGCAGTGTGCGGGAAAAGTTCGAAAAAGTGTTCGATGAAAAAACAAGAAAACAAGAGAAAAACAAAAAAAAAAACGAAAAAAAAAAAACACAAAAAAGAAGTCCGCGGCCGAGCTGTGGTGTGCTGCGCAGCAGCTGAAAAATACTGATTTGATCCGCAGAGCTAAATCTGCACAGTAACAACAAAAATAAAAAAATACCGGATTAGAAATTGCAACCAAAACAAGCAGCAGAACAACGGAAACAAGAAACAGAACAACGGAAACAAGACAGAACCAAACCATTTGCAAACACCACACACACACACACACGCAGATGCCACGCGACCCCACGTACACGGACACCCCCACGTCCCGGCAGCACGCGGTGGCCGCGACACCTCTTCTGTTTTTGGTGCCCCACGACGACACCGCGCGGTTCCTGGTGGCCCGCGGCGTGGATTTGGGAACCGCCTCTGTTGCCTTTGGCGCCAACGACGCCGCCCAGCTCGAGATAGCGTACAAAAGCTTTGCCACGCCCAACCGCGACTTGCAACCCATCGTCGCGTACTTGCAGCAGCTTGTCGCTGAGGAGGCGACGGTGCAGTTCGAAGATTTATTTGGGCAGCCGCCGCCACAGCCGCCACAGCCGCCGCAGGGTCCCAATGAGAGTGCCACTAGCACTGACACTGACACTGGCACTGGCGGCACCGAGCTTGGCTTGGATTTTGTGACCGCCGCGGTCTATGGCGCCGTGCAGAGCACGATGCGGCCTGACGAAGACAAGGACGAAACTGAGAACAAGGACGAGAACAAGGACGAGAACAAGGACGAGAACAAGGACGAGAACAAGGACGAGAGCAAGGACGACGACGAGGACGACGGCGACGACGAGGCGCGGGTGCTCGGGTCCGACTCTGACGAGCCGCCGCGCAAAAAGCTTCGCGTGGACTTGGTACAGGAAGCGCCGCTGCTGCCGAACCTCGCGTCCGAGCACACCTACTACGACGACTCCGTGTACATCGAGCCCGAGGAAACACACCTGAAGGCTGCGGCAAGTCTTGCAAAGTTGTTGCGGAACATTGACGCCGTCACGGACGCCAACGGCGTCGTGGCCCAGCAGACGCTTTTGTCATTGGAAACGCTCTTGCTGACGTGTGGCGCGGGCTTAGATGCCGCCACTTTGGTCGCGATTGAAAATGCCGTTGCACCCACCGTCGCTTACTCAGCCGCACACCACTTGGTGCACCAAAAGTCCGCGTTTATCGCTAGCTCGATAATCCTCATGGTGTTCAACCTTGGCCTGCGCGAGTACGCAGTGTACTTAGAGGACTTTGTGGAACCGTTGGTGAGCTTTGTGGCCCAGGTGGTCGACACGGCAATCGTGGCTGGGACTCAGGACAGTTCTGTGGCGAACTCGTTGCTGGGGCTCGTTAATAAGCTCAGTGCTTTTGTGGGTCTGGATCCCTTGGTCAGCTTGAACGACTACTTGATCACAAAGCTCGAGTACACCTGCGTCAAAGTGGTCTTTGCGGAGACTCTGGAGTCTAGGGCAGTGACCAGCTTGCAGCAGAGCTGCATGCAACTTCTTGTGACAATTTTCAGCAAGCACTCCGGCCAGCGCGCGTTCATCTTGGATGAAGTCTTGGGCAACTTTGCTGCTGGCACAAAACGACTCCAGCTTGTGGCGCGAGGCATAAACGTCCTGTTGGTCACGCTTCTTGTGCTTGAGCTTGTCCAGTCCTACAACATGATGAATTACTCATTCACAGTGCCCTTTTGGAAAGAGTACTTGTTTAAAATGACGTACAAGGACACCTTCCAGACAACAAATTACATAAAGGACATCAAAACTGGCAAGATAAAGCTCACTGCCAAGGAAAAGCCCACGTTGTACACTGAGATGCTTCGGTTCCAACGATACCTTGAGCTGGAAATGAACTCGTTGCTGCAAATCTGTGCGCAGGTCGCACTATTCTTGGTACAAAACATGGGCGAAAAAGACCGTTTTGAAGTCTTTGTGAGAGACTTGTTGAACTTGTTGCCCTTAGCCGAGTGGGCTGGTGCCGAGTCGTTGTTGTTTTCCATCATGGCCCATTTGATGAACGAGTTCCAGCTGGGCGGGTTGCAAAACGAACAATTTGGCTTGGAAATTATTGGGCTCATCGGCTCTAAAGTCTTGGAGTATCAGGACCGCAAACAGACAAAACAGTCCTTGGCTGCAATGGCCGTGGAGGAGTTTGACCAGATCTCGTCGTGCTTTGAGACTCTGCTTTCGAAGTTGAAAGACCCCTTTTTCTTGTTCTTCAAATACTTCCAGTTCTTGGAGCTGACTAAGCAGCAGCTCTTGGACCAGGCTGAAAAGGACGTGCACATCGAGAAGCCGGAAATGGTCAACAACAACAACAACAACAACAGTGAAGGGCTCGGGGATGAATTGTTGGTTGTGAAGCAAAAACGCAAGTTAGAGAAACACCTCATGGAAACTAGTGCGTTGTACCGCAAAGTACACACAAAAATTGGCAGCTATTTACAGCAAATGAGCGAGAACAGGCTATATTTTGTGACGGGTGGCAGTGTCGCCCTTTTGGATGATCTCAACGACGGCTCCGAGGTTTTGAATAAGTGCTACAAGCAGATTGTCCAGGTTCTGGACTTCCCCAAGCTATACACGACCTTTTTGAACCTTCTTATCGGCTGCTTGAGTCATGCAAAAATCAAGATCAGAACCAGGGCAGTGAAAAACATTTCGATGTTGTTAAAGAACGACAGTATGGCTAATATAGCAGAGATCAGACTGCTTTTGCTCGACAAAATCAGCGACAAGTCGCCGCTAGTGAGGGACGCAGCCATTGAATTGGCCCTGCGTTTTTGCCTGCAAAACTTGGTTGTCGCCGAATTGATAATAGGTAGAATGTCCGATACTCTGACTGCAGTGCAGAAGAGAGTCATCAGCTTGCTGTTGGATATCTACGAGAGTTTTCTGGACAAGCCAGATTTCCAGACTCAAATTCTTTGCAGCTTGTTGAAAACCATTTATCACGAGGATAGCTCGGTGGCAGTTTTGGCTGTGAACACGTTGTTGGACATATTTTTTGTGCCCATCCACGACGAGATTGACATGCGTTCGGTTAACGAGTTTCGGGTCGTTACACTCGTTATCAACCTAGTGAAAGTTCTTCTGCACACTTTAGAAACTAAACGGTACAAGGACCTCTTCCAGGACTTTATGAAACGGTTTGTGTTGTTTGACAGCACCAAGAGCCAGTTACAGAGACGCAAAACTGTGCTTGTCATGACGCACACAGAAATTTTGGCCGTTGTGAGAGTATACGTCGAGAAACTCGTGGACTTGATTGTGCAGGAGCCACAGAACGGAGGTTATTTGCAGCTCCTCTCGGTGTTCACTGGGTGTGGCTGCTACTTGACACAGGACCAGTTGATGCTACTCCAGCCTGTCTTCATTGACCCGCTGTTCCTCAACACCGAGATCAGTGTGAACATTTTGCAGGTGTTTAGGCACTGTTTACCTCAAATCAAGGCTTTGAGACCGCAATTCGTGACAGAATCAAGACGGCATTTGTTACAAAGGCTCACAAACTACAACGTGATGGAGCTTAACGAGGCTATCCCATGTCTCTGGAGTTTTGCCAAGTTTGAAGGCAATGACTTCAGTTACTTGGCCAAGGCGTGTGTCCTGTGTCTTCGATTGCTTTTGAAGGAGTCCGACGTTCAAAAGCTAACGAGATTGCTATACTTGGTGGGTATATTGGGCAAAACCTGTGATTTTGAAAGGTGCCGGGCCAATTTTGAGCACGCCCTGGATATCAAATTATTGAGCTCCGAAAGTATTGCCAGCTTGTTGGCCAAGCGCGTGATCAGGTATGTTGCGAGCTCCAACCGCAAGATTCGCAAAGTAGCGCTCAAAAACTTACTCTACATCTGCTCAGGCCATTCAAAACTCTTTCTCTCGAAACCCGTAACAGAAATTTTGGACAGGACTTTTGACGACGCGCGCAGCAGCGATGTTGACACTAAAGTCATTGTGTGCCAGGAATTGGATAATTTTTTGCTCGCAGAGGAGCAAAAGCTGATATCTAAAAACAGACTCGGTGTGGTTTCATCTGCTCACAATACTCTCAACTTGAATGTGTTCCATGGGATCTATTTGAAAGAGACAGACAACGTTTGTGCCTATATCGTGCAGCGGTACTTGCCTAAAACCTCCAAGTGCGTGTTTGCACACCATGGAGTGGTGTTTGTGAAGTTTTTGGAAACGTGTATGAGGCAGGGGTTTCTGAACCCGAGATTGAGCACCGCAACCATTGTTGCGTTGTACTTTTCTGAGAACGTGCAGAGCCGTGTGATTGCATCAGAGCTTCATTTTGCGCTCCACAACAAGCATGAGAGCTTGATTGAGTCGAAATACGTTGAAGGAATCAAGCTTGCATCCCAGGAGTTTAGCGTGGATAAAAACAACGTCGACAGACTCGTCAAAAGTTTCAACAGGTTTTATAGTACGATCAACACGCTGAGATCAGCTAGACGCAAATTCTGCCAAAATTTGTGCAAGAGTCTTTACGTCTCTGTGGACGAGTGTGACTTAAAGCGCGCAGCTAAGTACCACCAGTACGTTGAGTTTTTGATGACGCTTTTCAATGGGTTTCTGTTTGAGACGATGGAAGAAGTGTACACGATTGTGCAGTCCATTGACCTGCTTTTACTGCGGGAGGGCTACCGGATAGATGAGGTGGATGAAGACCTGCTGGATCTCAAGAAAATGGCTTTTTTGGCTCACAGTTTCCTGCATTTGCTGAGCTACAGAGACTTTTTGGTGAGCCTGTTCGACGTCAACATCGAGAAGCTCCATGTTTTCAATCGCGCACGAGTGGACAAAAGTCTCCAGGGCGTGGCGATCCTGAAAGAGGGCAGCAAGTTTAATCCAGAGTTGCTTGGGTCTGATTTTGTGGAAGACAGCGACTTTTGTGTTGAGATTGTGCAGCAGTTGGGCGAGCAGTTTTCAAACACCGGCGAGTTGGAGGAGTTAGAGGAGGTGCAAGATTTGGACCTGGACCTGGATATCGAGGTTCTTGAAGAAGCACAAATTTCAGACGGCAGTGGCGGCAGCGAGGACAGCGATATCGAAGTATTGTGAAACTGTGCGCATTCGAAAGCTGTGGGTCGGCTCTAGAAGCACGACTCAGTTTTTGTTATCAGCTCTCCTATCGATATATCGGAAAATGTTTGTACAAACATTTTCTGATATATCGATTACACAGCGGGACCAGAACTGGGGCAAATCTTGCACCAAGAGGGAGGTCCTTCGGAAGGTCCTTAGGATTTGACTTGAGTTTAATTTATATTACCATCACGTACCGTGAACACAATTTAGTACTGCAAACACCGTAGATGCCATCAAGTAGTAAAAGTAGTAAATGTACTTAAGTACTTTATCAAGCTTACGTATTCTGTAAGTAATGCAGATACTGAAAGTGTTTACAAATACTAAAAGTGTTTGAAACACTGAAAGTGTCTGAAATCCTGGAAGTTTTGGAAATGTTACCATCGCTTACATTTGATCTTAAGCAATCACACAAACGATCTAATGCTACCCTTTTTTGTCCCAAAGACCCAGACATCAAATTCCACTTTTCACTGCACTTTTCACCAAAACGTAGTTTTTCTTCAGAATTCCCGACCGCATATTTAATTTTATTTACATTACAATTTTTGCGTTTTTGAAAATCCGTGCCAAATTACGCGTACAACTTATACAATATGGACCCCGAACAGCACACAATGCACGAGCCAGAAGACGTTTCAATGACACAGCCGGCGCAGCCAGAGCCACAGACCCACGGCGCTGAACAAGAACAACCACAGGAAGAGGCACCAGGCTTTGAACAGGCACCAACAGACGCGGACGGCCACAAGGAAGCTCTTGGAAGATCAGTTCTCCCCATTGCCAAAGTGAAACGGATTCTCAAGGTAGACCCCGGGTACATACCCTGCACAGAGGTTGCGGTGTTCATGGTGGCCAAGCTGACGGAGTTCTTTGTGAAGCAGTTGACGATGGCGGCGCACATGAACTCGAAGATCGAAAAGCGCAAAACAGTGCAGTACAAGGACGTCAGCAAGGGCGTGAGCAACACGGAAAACTTGGTATTTCTCAAGCAGATTGTGCCGCCGGTGGTGAGTGTGCGGAGGCTCATTGAGAAGGACCAGATCAAGTACAGCAAGGGCGTAACAAGCATCAAGAACATCAAGAAGTTGAAGCAGGAGAGCACAGACGTGGAGCCAAAGAAGAAGCCACGCGTGCAGCCAAAGAGCAAGCTCCTCAAGGGCCAGCAGGTCTTGCCGATGGGCCTCGACACCACGGTCACTCCGGCAGAGGCCACGGAGATGGAGCAGGAGATATTGAAGCAGTTGGCAGATTCCGATATAGAAATGCTGGAAACAGAGGTCGCTGCTGGCGACATCGTTATGCCGGAGAACGCGCAAAACGTGCAAAGCACGCCAAACGTGCACAACATGCACAGCGGCGCCTAGTGTGGCTGCACCCAGCTCGGCTGCCCCCAGCTCGGCGAGCTGCTACGCGCAAAAGTATCGTAATAAACATTTATTTACAAAAACACACCCCAGTTCACGTTGGCGGGCCGGCCAACTCAATCAGCCGCGCTCCACGTTGTCCTCGCTCATGACGTGGTCTTCGGTCTCCACACGCCCGTAGACAATGAACTCCTCCAACTTCTTCATGTACAACTTTGGGTCACTTGGGCCTTGGTACCCTTTGAAAGAGTTTTTCACCTCTGGCACCTCCTCACTGATCAATGGCGTCAACTCCTTGTTCCAGGTCTCGGCGCGTGGCACCACGTACGTTCTCACTTTGTTCCAGTCGATGGTATACTCACCAAACTTCGTGTGGTGCCCAATACCTGAGGATCTTGTACCTTTGTAGAATGTCTTGTTTCCTTGCTTCGTTGTCAACGCAGTTCTCTTGTTTCCCTGCTTCGACATCCCGTAGTACAAGGTGCCGTCGCGGAACTTCTTCCACGGTCTTCTGAGCTGCGCTACGGCCGTTTGCTGGAAAAGGTTCACTCCCGTGCTTCTCATTGTGCTGGATGGTGGTGCTGAGTGAAAATTTCGATACAAAAAAGACAGAGAAGTCCGGGTAAGTTCCGGACACTATTTTTTTTTTTTCCAATATTTTAGTTTTACCGCTCAAATTGCAAAATACGATCGGATCTGCTGAAAAAAGTAGGGAAGAGAAAAAAAAGCAGGGAAGAGAAGAAAAAGTTCTGACTAAGCTGCTCTTTCCGTGAGATTCGCTCCTCTACACACTTCACGTTTCGTGCAATAGTACATTCTGGTGCGCCTTTCTCAGTCGTCGCGCCAGTTGATCCACACCTCGTCCGTTCTAAATCGCTGCGAACACACTGTTTCACTCAAGTCTTTCACGTAGTCGCCCATTCTGTAGCTGAGCAATCCCGCGTGTGCAATCATGATGCCGTTATCGATGCAGAATCTCTCGTCAGTTGCGTGGATCGAGCCGTTTCTGTCCTTCACCATGATCTCCATCATCTCCTGGAGCCGCTCGTTGCACCCAACACCGCCCACAATGAGCACCTGGTTCAGGTTCACGTGTGCCATGGCGCGTTCAGTGATCTCAACCAACATGGCAAAGAGACACTCCTGGAGCAGAAAACACAAGTCCTGCGGCGCATACTGGTCCGCATTGTTCTTTGCGATGTTCTCGATGTGCTCCAAGATCCCCAGAAGACTCAAATCCATGCCTTTAACCGTGTACGGGAGCTGGATGAAGTTTTCAGGGCGTGTCAATCCTTTCTTCGCAAGCTGCTCGATGTTGTACCCGGGACTCGGGTTGTTTGGGATCTTCAAGATCCGCGCAAAACGGTCAAGGCAGTTCCCAATCGCAATGTCCAAAGTTTCGCCAAATATCCGATACTTCTGCTTCGAGTACGCAATCACTTGTGTGTTACCGCCGCTCACATACAAAACAACCGGGTTTACCGCGCCCGTGATCTCGCGGCCCATCTCGATGTGCCCCACACAGTGGTTGACCCCCACCATGGGTTTTTTGTACAATAACGCCAACGTGCGCGCCACAATCACCACAGAATGGAGCGGCATGCCCATTCCGGGACCTCTAGTGAAGCAAATCACGTCCACGTCATCCATTTTGAGTCCTGCTTCCACAAGGGCCCGCTTTATAAGCCGCACAATCCAGTTGCTGTGGTGTCGCGCCGTGTCTTTGGGCAAAAAACCCTCGCCTGGTGGCGTTATGTATGTGTCTCGTATGTTGGCCAAGATTTTGGCATTTGTTGAGTGGCTCAAGTTCGAGTCTGCGGCGTGCTCGATGATCCCCACGCCGAGCTTGTTTGCCAGGCCCTCGAGACCCAACGCAATGTAAGGTTTCATGATTGTAGAATTCGTGCAAATCTGCAAAATCTGGGCAAAATCGCGGTGAAGTGTCTGTCTGAACTGGGCTGCTGCGCTGCGGCTCCTCAGCAGGAAAAAAAAAAATGTCATCTACAATGTGGTGTACGGGCGTATATTTATCAGCAGAGAAGCTGTGCCTGGCCGAGCCTCTGCTGGGCCCCGCGCCATCATCTCTACACCTGCGTGTGCTGCTGAATTTGCTGCTGCTGATGCTGCTGTTGTTGGTGCTGTTGGTGCATCACCAGCGGCGGTCTGTCCAAGTCTGTGCTCTGTCGGGTCACCGCAGCCAACGTTTGTCTGTATGGATTGGCGCTAGCATAGCTAGGCCTCTTGACGTATTCCTCCTTCACGTTCCGCGGGTTGTGGATCATGGCGGCGGCAAAGACAAGGATCAACACGAACAACACGAGAAGAATGACGAGCTCGAGCTTGAACGTAAACAGGAACTTTTTGTTGGGGTACAATGCCATTGTAGCTGAATCGAGGCCTGGATATGGTTTTGTTGTCTATTGTGGTGTGGCTTTGGGACTGGCGGCAACGTAAGAACGGTGCTTTCTGGAACCTGGTCTATGGTGCTCTGTGGCGTGGCTCGAATGTTTCAACCGGTTTCGACTCAAATAAATTGTACCAGCGCAAATGTCAAGGAGGTGTTGTGATTGTACTCATAGTTTGGCCATTTGGCTGTGGTAATCTGTGCACGTGCACGGGCTCCCAACCAGCAGGTTGCTTGGGGCTGAGCAACGGCCGCCTCTGCGTCTGCAACCATCCGTGGCTGGTAAGGTGGCAGCAGCACTAGAGCTGGCAGCTGCCAGTGTGGCATATGCGACGCAGCCCAGACTTTTGCCTGGGTGTGGGTTCGAACTCGCGAGGCAATTTTAACAAAGACAGGCGTGCAGCGGATAGCCCAAAAAAGCGTACAAAAACCAGAACAAAATAAAACAAAACAAAAACAATAAACAAAAAACAAAAATGTAGCGGGATTGCATGTTGACGTTCGGACGCCCCGACCCGTACCGCCCACGCCTGGAATAAGCGAGGGCGTACGTTAGGTGCATGTCAGCAGTGGCTAGCAGCTGCCAGCTGCCGCGTCACCACGCACAGACACACAAACAGACAACAAAACAAAACTGCTGCGGTGTCTGTGGCGTCTTTATAAGAACTTGGCCTGTAAATTAGCTCGTAAAAGTGGCTCTAAATCGTAACCCACTTTGTTGCACTTTCGCTTGTCGCTCGCTCCCATTCTCGCTTATACACATTTTTAACGTGCCCCTCACTAAATTGAAATTTGCTGGAAAAATTTCTCCGTTTTCGTATCGATTCAAAACCTGGCCAAATTCCGTGGTTCAAAAAATCCGGAACAAAAAAAATAAACCTTGACGGAAATACAAACAAGCACAATGGAACAAAACAACTGGCCCCTGGTTGACTCCCGCGAGGATGGCGACTTGCAAATGGGCGACATCAACAAATCGCTCTCGAATCTCAACATCGAGAAGAAAAACGAGTCAATGATGAGCATCGACAAGGAAATGAGACCACGCAGAAAGTCGACATTGATACTCACTGAGGATGACTCAAACGCCAACGTAAACGAAGAGGTTACTGTTAGAAAAGAGCCACTCAGAAGCGAAAGCCAGAACGTCAAGTTGTTTCCTGTTGAGATCAAGTGGATACAGGGCGGTAAAAAGGTCTACGTTACTGGGTCTTTCACGGGATGGACAAAAATGATTAAGTTGAAGAAGTTGCCCGAAACAGATCAGTTTATTATCAAAATCAACTTGCCGGCAGGAACCCACAGATTCCGGTTCGTTGTGGACAACGAGTTGCGGTTCTCTGACTATTTGCCCACCGCCACGGACTCACGAGGCAACTTTGTGAACTATTTTGAGATTTTGGGCGATGAAGAGAAGCATGACCAGGACCAACAGCAACAACAACAGCAGCAGCAACAACGACAACAGCCACCGCAGCCACCTTTCGAGGCGCAGCCGCCAATGACAACCACACAGCAACAAATAGACAATTACCAGCAGCAACAGCAGCAGCAGATTGGGTCAAAATTTGCCGCCGAATTAGCAAAGGGCAAGAGCTCAAAGGCACTCTTGACAGAGGATGACGACGATATGGGCAACGGGTACCTGCGGTTCCACGAAAAGTCGATCATAGCTAGTGCTAACGCCGGAAAACCTGCTTCAAAATCGTACACGTCCACGATTCCTTCAATTTTCACGGACCCACAAGAAATGGAGCGCTACTACCTCACGTTGGACCAGCAGAACCGGACCAGCAGCAACAATAACCAGTGGTTGATTCCTCCAACGTTGCCACCGCATTTGGAAAACGTCATTCTCAACCAGCAGCAGGCGAACAACTCGGGAGAAGGGAACTTTAACAAGGAGATCAACGCCGGCGGCTCGTTGCCAATTCCAAATCACGTTATTTTGAACCACTTGGCCACCACTAGTATCAAACACAACACGTTGGCCGTGGCTACAACCGTGCGTTACAAGCAGAAGTATTTGACCCAGATTTTGTATGCTCCGATTAGATGAACTATAGATGAATTGCAAAAGTAGTTAATACAACAGTTTAAATACACAATTAATTAATTAATATTGAGAATGCAGTGCAATGCAATTGCTTATTGCCACTCGTTGAACCACTCCAAATTGCCGTGCCACTCGCTGAACTTTTGCTCAGTTTCCTTGGGTAAATCGTTGACTAACAGGCCCATGCCTTTTTCCGTAGACTTTTTGATCCAGTCCATCATCATATTCATGCTTGAGTTCAAATTGTAGTTCGTGCTTGCATCCAACAGCGAGTCTGGAGTTTTCAGCGGCGCTGGCATCAAGGTTGTGGCATTGGTGACCCCACTTAGCTCCTTGCGCACGATGTCGTTATTTTTAAACCCAAATTGCGCAAAACTCTCCTTGTTTATGTCGCTGGAGCCAAAGTCTGTGTAGAAATTTAAATTCCCTGTGACTTCTGAGAACTTGATGAGCATCATGTAATTCAAAAGCTTCAACACCCACACGATCTCCCGACACATTGTAATTTTGTCTGCATAAGTCACTTTGTACTGGCATCCCTCCACCGTTACAGTATGTTCACCCGTGTCTTTCGAGTCCATGGCACTGTATTGTGGCTGCCGCATGATTGATAATATGTTAAGGCACTTGACAAACAAGTACTGCGACTGCTTTGTGTGCAACGAGCTTTTCATCATGATCAACAGAGTTATCCCCACCATGAGAAGCGTTGTCAAGTTCAAATACCACGGAGCCAACAACATCAGGTGTTTGAACAAATGATCAAATACGTGAATAATTGACTCAATGTCCAGTATCAAGTCATCAAACCTGTGAAAATCGACGCCTGCATTGAGTTTCGTGTCAAATATATTTGGTTTCCCAACAAGTGGGTATAAAGCCTTGGATCTAAGTGTGAAACAAACGTGATAGTAGTGAAGTCGAAGCTGGGAACGCACAACAGAACTAGTTTTGCCCGGGACGGACGCCATCAGAAAGTTACTGTTCACCTCGTAGTATAATGAGTTACCCAATTCCCAAAGCCCCTTGTCCTTGCAGTACTGTTCCCACTCGACCAACTCTTTTTCGACCTCTCTATACTGGAAAATCTCCAACATTGGGTCATTTTTGGTGCGAAAGAACATTAGTTTGTTAACAATAATAGCCAACTTGAGCATCGCAAATGCCTCTGGAGATATCCAGTCGTCCTCAACCTTGTCTGGGTAGTTCAACTGCACGTCTTCATCACAAAACATGCACGACAACCTGCCACTATGGAGACCGTAAAACTTATCCAAAGTATAAACACACCAAAATGTTCTTGTGGCTTTGAGCTTCTCGTAGCTTTGCTTGAAGTTTTCTGGTGTCTCGTAACGAGGCTCGGTTATATTATATTCCAAAGACATACCTCGGAGCATTTTGACGGCCAAAGCGAGCGCATGTGCCGCAATTTGTTGTTTCAGTGTGATACGCAAATACAAAAAGATCAAGCACCAGGCTTGTAGAAGCTCAAACAGCTCCCAGTGGAAGGAGAGTTTTGAAATGAAATCGTAAGCACTTTCAAAAAACTCTTCTTCCAACCCCGGTCTCGTTCTTTCACCCAAGGCAAACTCTCTGAAACGCAAGGAAAAGGCAAGCACTAAATGCAACAATGCAACAAATAGCCTGTCGTCTTGCTGTGGCTTTGTGTTGCAGGCAAACTTCTTGTACTGCTGTTTGAAAACTGTTTCGTGCAAAATCAGAAACAACGGGTTTATTTCAGCAAAGAAGAAGTCTATCAAAAAGACGCAATTCACCTCGCTGATTAGAAGATTATCAAAAACACCTATTCTCCACTGTTTGTCAATGAAGCCACCACCTGTGAAGCAATAGTGCAGGCCCAGCAAATTCCAGCCGTAATGTTGCACACGAGGCTTCACAAGATTTGTCCTCTGGTGGTCACTCAACTCGTCCCAAAGCTTGTTGCCAAGAAACACTGTCAAAATGCTTGGATCGTTTCTCAAGACACGCCACTTGGGACCCAGAAACAAGTATATTTCGTCTTTTTGGTCCTTCTCGCTATCATCTTGTATTGTGGAAACAGGCTCAAAGCTGTGGATGCTGCTGGTGGAACTTTCGACCCTTCTTCTCTTTGACTGCTGAATCTGATGCAATGCCACTTTGGGCAGCAGCAGCAGCAGCGAAAAATCCTTCCCTCTTTCCTGCAGTGCCTCCAAATGAGCCACCTTCTCTTGAAGTCTGCGTAGCTGCAGAAGAAGCTCAGCGGTGTCAGGTTTCAAGACGTCTGGCGACAGACTCAGGAACTCGCACTGCACATTGTGCTTGACACAGCCAGCACACGGTTGCTGGCCATCGCACTTGATTTTCATTCTTTTGCACCTGTTGCACGCTTTAGCCACGCGCATTCTCTTATCTGAGTCCACATGACGTTTCTTCTTCTCCATCTAAGCAGATGAGCACTGGGATGTGAACTAAGACTGAACTTGTTTTGATCGATAATTTCTGAATTGAACTGAAAACTGGGCCTCAGTGAAACTGTGAAACTGCTTTTGGCCAAAATACAAAAACTGTCAAAAATTGAGAGCGATTTCAGACTGATTTGATCACGCTTTAATTGAGATGTCCAAACAAATCCTTGTGAAAGCAAACAATGGCACTAAATTTCCGAACAAAGAGTATTTCAGTAAGTTTTAGATCGTTTGTCCAAGTAGTGTCTGTGGAAAAAAATTCACCTCGTATGAATCCCTGTTTCTTTTCTCGTGTTTCTTTTATGACTTTATGTTTTTATATCTTTTTGACGTTTTTCTTTTTTCTTAATTTTTTTTTGTTTTTTTTTTGCTTTTCTTTTTGCTTTTCTTTTTGCAGTTGCTCTCTTTATGCCTTACTTCCTTGTGTGATCAATTTCCATTTTTTTGTTTTATTTTTCGTTAGATTTTTTTTTTTTTGATGTTTAGCTTTTAGTTCTTCTGCAGCGATTGTTTTCTGGAAAACTTGGTGAAACGTTTATTCACTCGCCATATACACTTGTGCGTCATTTTATTAGGATTCGCGAATTCGGGAGCCACGGATCTGAGTACAAAGCGCTGTGCGGATCCTGAGCCACCGCTGAGATACCCAACGAAGACACCGATTTCAGATGGGTTGCGCTCGCACCAGTTTCCCACCAGAGCAGAGCTACTCTAGCAAAGTCAGAGCCTTTGGGCGCAGATGGGGCCGCCTCGCAGATGAGCGCCGATCCAAAAACCCAAACTGTCAAATTTTTGCACTTATTTTTTGTATCTCGTTTGTGGCTTGTTTTAGATGGCCCCTTGGCCCGCACACTGGCTGCTTCCTGGGTTTATTGGCCTTTAACTGTTGCCCTTGTGAGGTCCTTGTTGCAAGGGTCTACTCTACTATGAGCATCTGAACATCCACTGTTTCGACGACAATGAACGCACGCCACATCACAGCACCACAAGTCTGGCCAGATCTGAAGATTAAACTTTCCTGAGCTTATTTGCCCAAACCTTAGTTTTTCGTGCAATTCTGGCGGGCTTTAGACGGCCCCTGCTGCTGGAAAAGTTTGATCGGAAAATATGTGCTGCCGCCTAATTCTGTGTTCCTGGAACGGTCTGCGAATACGATTACAAACGTGGTGCGCGGGATATGTTTCACACGGCAATGTGCGGACTCACTGTGAGGCTCTGCGCAGAACCGCAACTTTGCGCGCTGACCGTGTGCGTGTGGACACCCCGGCCTCTCTGTTTCCAATGCTACGCTTATTTGCTGGGGGGAAAGAGCAGAGCAGCAAGGGCCCAGCGGGCGTGTCACGTGGCCAGAACAAGCGCGGGAGCGGACCTGGGGGGAGCGGATTCAGTACCTCATTTTCCTGATTCGCTCGAAATAGGGTGGCCGTGCCATTTTACTTTTATGACGGTACTTGTGGTGAACCCCAATAGCTCACAGTCGGTGACGGAGAGCATCAAGAGACTTCTTGCGCCACTTGGCGCCCACAGCGATGCCAGCGATGCCAGTGTCGAGTATTTCACGGGCCCGGCACTGGCGCCGGCCGAGATCACTGACCGGGACACGATGCGTGCAAGCGCCAACGCGTGCTACGCAGAAATTGTGGCGAAAATCGAGTCGTCAACCACAAGTCACTACAGCGCGATATTGATTTGCTGCTTTTCGAAGCACCCGTTGGTGCCGCAGTTGCAGCACAAGTTCCCCAGCATCTACGTCACGGGGATATTTGAGTCGTCGCTCGTGTACGCGGTGAGCAAGTTCCCGAGCAAGTTCCTCATTTTCACCTCGAGCGAGAGCTGGGTCCCGATCTTGGACGACTCCGTGGACGAGTTTTTCGGCACCAAGTTGCCCCACTTCCAGGGCACGCACTCGAGCGGCTGCTCGGTTTTAGGCCTTCTGGAGCCGCAGAACTTTGCCACATTATTGCAGAACCTCGCGCGCGTGCTCGGCGAGCACCCAGACACGCGCACGGTGTTGCTTGGGTGCGCGGGGTTTAGTGGCCTCGAGTCCAAGTTCAGCGAGCGGTTTCCCGGGATTGAGTTCGTGGACAGCGTCAAGACCGGGTTCAAGATCGCCGCCGCGTTCAAGTAGAGTAGAGTAGAACAGAATGAACAACGCTGCCTCTCGTACACAGCACAGCACAGCACGGCACCGCCCGCGCCGACCCCAGTGTCTGAAACTCGCGTTTGCCACGAACACCCGTGCACCACTTGGTGTTTTGCTTTGCATTTTTTTTTCTTGCCTGTTTGTAACACCCGTGCACCGCAGAGATGCCCAGATGTTTATTTATTTATTTTTTTTTTGATTTGACTCTCTTTCGCGTACCACCATGCCGTTGAACATCACCAGATCACCACTAAAGTCACTCAACAACAACGAGACTGTCATTTCGCCGTCGAAAAAACGGTTTATATCGGATGAGACCCCAGACTTGCCGCCGCCGTCGGCTGCGTCGGGCTCAAACGTTGCCAGTCTCAGAAACGAAGCAGCTCTAGAGGTGCTTGGCTTGTCGCCAATCAGATCGTCAGTTTTCACACAGTCGGCGTCGCCGGCACCCGCGGTGCCCGAGGCAAAGAGCAGATTGGTCATCGAGAAGCTTGTGCTCACAAACTTCAAATCATACGTCGGAGTGCAGGAAATTGGCCCGTTCCACTCGTCGTTTTCTGCCGTTGTGGGGCCCAATGGATCCGGTAAGTCCAACGTCATTGACTCGATGTTGTTTGTGTTTGGGTTCCGTGCGAGCAAGATGAGACAGGCGAAGCTCAGCGAGTTGATTCACAACTCGGAAAAACACCAGAATCTCGGATTTTGTTCGGTGGACATCTATTTCCAAGAGGTGATAGACAAAGAGGACGTGAAAGACGGCGAGAGCCCCGTTGAGATAGTGGAGGGCGAGCAGGTTGTGGTGACAAGAAAAGCGTATCGGAACAACTCGTCCGAGTACTTCATCAACGGCAAGAAGAGCAACTACACCGTTGTCACGACATTGTTGAAAGAAAAGGGCATAGATTTGGACCACAAGCGGTTTTTGATTCTCCAGGGCGAGGTCGAGCTGATTGCTCAAATGAAACCCAAGGCCGAAAAGGAGAACGACGACGGGTTGTTGGAGTATTTGGAGGACATCATAGGGACTGCCAAGTACAAGCTGCAGATCGAAGAGTCCTTGGAGAAGGTACTGGAGTTGAACGACATTTGTGCAGAAAAGGAAAACAGATTCGAGATTGTCGAGAAAGAGAAAGACGGCCTTGAGTCGGACAAGGACAAGGCGTTGAACTTTTTGAAGGTCGAACGTAATCTAGTTTTCAAGCAGAATCAGTTGTACCAGGCGGAGATATTCAATAAGAAGCAGAGCTCGAAGAAGCACTTTGAGAAATTTGACCAGCTAAAGGTCAAGTACGAAGCCGAGAAAAAGCAAAATGCTGCAATGAATGAGGAGATTTTGCAGTTAGAGCATGAGCAAGAGAAATTGAGTAACAAAGTTTCAAAATTCCAGATGAGCTTGAAAGAAATCCAGAAGAATCAAAGAGCCATAGAGAGAGAAAAGGTCAAACTTGAGGAGCAGAAAAAGAACTTGAGCAACAAAGTCGGCAAAAGCGAAAAAACAATAGCCACAAGTGAGACCTCTTTGAGAAGTAGTGAAACAAAACTACAGCAGTTGATGAAGGACCAGGTTGAGTACGAAGAAAGTGCGGAAAAATTACAAAAAGAGTTGCAAGAGGAAAACGGAACTCTCGAGCAAATCAGATTAGAGTTGTCCTCGAAAACCAAGCCGTACAATGAGAGAATTGCAAAAATCCAAAAGGAGCTCCAACCTTGGGAGGAAAAGTTGAGTGAGAAAGAATCTCAAGTGAAAGTTGCACAGTCAAATGTTGTTTTGATCAACAAAGAGTTTGACAAATTGGACAATGAGATTGAATCGAAACAGGATCAGATGGAGAAAATTGTCGACCAGGGCAAAAACATGCAAAAACAGATCATAAGCTTGAAAAAAGAGAAAGCCAAGATCTTGAAACAGATGGAGTACGGTTCCAAAGAGATTCAATCGGCCTCTGGCAAATTAGCGCAAATGAAAGAAAACTTAACGGCCTCTAGACACAAAGCTACGGAAGCCAGAAACTCGCTTTCTAACTCTCAGAACAAATCAAAAGTCCTCTCAGGATTACTAAGATTGCAGCAATCGGGTAGAATTTCAGGCTTCCACGGACGCTTAGGTGATTTGGGGGTAATTCCGGACAAATACGATGTTGCAGTTTCTACAGCGTGTTCACAGCTTGACGATATGGTCGTTGATACTGTTGAGATTGGACAGCAGTGTATTGAGTACTTGCGTTCTCAGAAGTTGGGTTACGCTAGATTTATTTGCTTAAACAAATTGAGACAATTCAACACATCGAAGATTAGCACTCCAATGAACATTCCAAGACTTTTTGATTTGATCACCACAAAAGACCCAAAGTTCAACAATGCCTTTTACAGTGTATTGAGAGATACTTTGGTAGCCGACGATCTTAGAGCTGCTAACAAAGCTAGTTATGGTTCGAACAAGAGATACAGAGTTGTTACTTTAGATGGAAAATTGATTGATATTTCTGGTACTTTATCAGGAGGTGGTACCTACGTTAACAAAGGTGGAATGAGAACAGTTTCCAACAACTCGGGTAGTAGCGATGCAAGTATTTACAGTGAGGAAGACGTTCGTATGCTTGAAAAAGAATTGCATGCAAAAGAGAAGCACTTCCAAGAGGCTCAAGACACTTTACACGAAATGGAAGATGCTTTGAAAGCTCTCAAAGATCGCGGACCAGAAATAGAAGTGCAAATTTCAAAGTATGAACTTGAGATGAAGTCGTTGACTGCTGAATTAACGACATTGAGTCTGTCTGTAGAAGAGTTGACAAAGAATCAGGATTCGAGAAAGAAAGAAATCGAACAAGACTTGGTCAAGGCTAAGGCAGATGTGGAAAATAAGCAAACACAGTATGACAATTTGAAAAGTGAAGCTTCTTCTTTGAGAGATGAATTAAATGGCTTGGAGCAGAAGATCATGGATATCGGAGGTGTCAAGTTGAAAATGCAAAATAGTAAAGTTGATGGAATCAAGCAAAAGATTGAAATCATGGAGGAAAGATCATCTGGGACTATCCATGCAATCAAAAAGACTCAAAATGAGATTAAGAGAAACAAGAAAACTCTCGAAAACTCTCAAAAGGAGTTGAAGGAAAGTTTGGCTGAATTGAGTACTATTGATTCCAGAATAGCCTCTAAAAACGAAGAAGTCGTTAAAGTTGAAAAAGAGTGTGAAGAGTTGCAACGTGAAAAAGAAGCCTTGGCTGAGAAGTTGGAAGAGATCAAGGAGTCAGTATCTGAAAAGAAGACTAAAGTGAATGAGATAAACTCCTTGCAGATTGAATTGGAGAACCAAATAGAGAAATATGAATCATTGGTGAAGCAGGATACAAGAGTTTTAGACAAGTATAAGGCTGAACTAGAGTCTTTAGATCTAAGAGACGTGGCACACTTGATTTCGTGGTTAGATTTGGGTGAGCCTGTTAAAAAAGCCAAAGCCAAAAGTGTGAACAAAAAGAAGAGAAAGAGAAAGCCTGCCAAAGTTGCTAATGACGATGAGGAGGCTGGCGAGGAAGCTGAGGATGAGGATGAGGATGATGAGATGATGGATGATGAAGACAGTGCGGAAGAAGACAATGAGGAGGGAAAAGAGAAAGAAATTGACGATGAAGGCGAGGAAGACGATGAAATTGATGCAAATGACAAAATCAATAAGCAAGAGGATAGCACCAGTGACGATGAAGACAAAGCCGAGGATGAGTATGATGAGGAGGAGTTAGAAGAGATGAAAAAGTTGTTTCACAGCACAGAGTTGCCAGCGTTTTCGGAAGAGGAGCTTGAAGAGTTTGATGTCGAAAAAATCCTAGTTGAAGTGGAAAAGCTCGAAGACGAGTTGGCCAACATCAGAGTCGACGTCGACATTTTGGAGGATTATGGTAGAAGAGCGAAAGAGTACCACACGAGAAAGATGGACTTGAATGAGGCTGTGTCCAAAAGAGAAGAACTTCAGGATCATGTGGAGTCCTTGAAAAAGCAAAGATTGAGTGAATTCATGAAAGGCTTTTTCACGATCTCAATGACATTGAAGGAGATGTATCAGATGATTACCATGGGAGGTAACGCAGAGCTTGAGTTGGTGGACAGTCTTGATCCATTTTCGGAAGGAATTCTTTTCAGTGTGATGCCACCGAAAAAGTCTTGGAGAAACATTTCGAACTTGTCTGGAGGTGAGAAAACGTTGAGCTCGTTGGCGTTGGTGTTTGCCTTGCACAAGTATAAGCCTACACCGTTGTATGTGATGGATGAGATTGATGCCGCGTTGGATTTCAGAAACGTTTCTATTGTGGCAAACTACATCAAGGAAAGAACGAAAAACGCCCAGTTTGTGGTGATTTCCCTCAGAAACAACATGTTTGAGCTTGCGCAGCGGTTGGTAGGGATCTACAAGGTCGACAACATGACGAGAAGCGTGACCATGAAGAACAGGGACTTGTTGCAGTAGCCGGGCTGGTGCCATGTATAAGTAGAATGCATTCACTGCGATTAATGCCGTAGAAACGCTTCCAAAAAAGCTTTCAGTTGTAAAAGGTGTTCGTAAATTGTGTTTGGACTGTTGATTTCGGGCTTGGAGGGACATCCCGGCTGAATTGTGTGGAACTTGCTGCTTGCTACTGCTTTTGGTAAGACAGGAACCGACAATGACGACGTCCTGAGTTCTGGTAATTTGAAAGATGTGGTGAGATCTGGTGAGATGTTCAAAGAGTTGCTACAGACTGTCAGCTCAATGTTGTGGCTCGGAGGTGTGCTGCTTCAAACAGGGCTTCTACTTAGGATTTGTGATATTGCCGAGTAGGCCTCCTTACATTTACTCTTAACATGTGTTTTTTTGGACACTTCTATAGATTGTACAGTGTTTCACATAAATCAGGTCAGAGCGACAGCGCCCACAGTTTGGCTGCTCACATTGAATATCTTACCAATAACAGTTTTAAACTCCTTGAACGACGTCATTTTCAGCATGTAACCTGCTCTTCTCGAGAGTTTTGCCATCTGAGAAACTTCACTGATCAGCCTTCCGGCCGCACTGAGTTCAAAAATGCTGAGAACACATATGAGCACAACAGAACCAATGCTTGCGCCATCGGGTTTCCATCCATCAATAGCAAACGTTCCCAAGACATTCACCAAATCAACAATAACTGTGAAAACTATTGCTTCAACACCAGGTAAGAAAGCAGCCAAAACACCGAAAAATCCTGTAATGATGTTCAAAATACGCAACTTCCGTTCTTTGGCTTCCAATTTGCGCACTTTGTCCCCCTGCTCGTTAATATACATCACACTACTACTTAGCTGTGCGTACACTGGAACTGGTATTAAAGAATCAAAAATCTCCATTGGAGACACTCCACCACGGCCATTCTTGGCCAATTTAAGCAAGGTTTTCAAGTCTGTAAGATTTTTGCTGTAAACGTGCACCATAGGGTCTGGGATCAAGTTACCAGCTGCCGGAGCTGTAACATTGTGAACCTCAAATGTGCAATGTGCATTATCAACGATCGGGATGTCAAATCCAGACGATATTTGGCCCAAATCTGTGGCATTGATGGTCAAATTGTAGAAGTCAGACAATTTTTTGGCCGCTAAAGTGTAGTTTTTTGGGTCGATGTCCATGTTATTCATCTTCTGTATGGTTCCGTAACACAAATTGTTGATATTTCCCTCTTTCAAAGAGTAGCAGCTACTAAGCAGTTTTTTATTTTTACAATGGTAAAAATCTCTTCCTCCCTCTTTCAACATCCACTGCCCAAACTCAGACAAAATGCTCTGCTGAATAGACTTCACATAGGCTTTGTAGTTCTTTTGGTACGTTTTGTTGTTTTCAATGATGTAGGTCAAGTTATTGTAAACAACTTGACCAAGATTGAGGTAGTAAGACACACTAGCATCATAAACACACCCGTACTTTGAGTGCAAATCATCAGTGGAGTTAACGTCAACTTTGGAGCACCCGTATACATCAACGTACTCATAGTCGGGTTCAGTATCAACATAGGTCGAAACCTCCTTGTTCAGAGTAGCACTATCTGTGCTATCGGCTGCGAGACTACCAGTCTTTGAGCTCAGACCTTTTGTGCTGGGGCTGCTCTTTGTGGCTTTTGAGAGTTTTGTGCTTTGGGAGCTTTCAGCATCTGCCAGCTCGTCAGACAGGTTGGCATGTATAAGCAACTTCTCAAGTGCTACAGAGAGTCCCAAGTAGTCTTGTTCAAGTGCCTGGGACAACTGGGCCAAAGCAAACAAAAGGTAAATTGTGCTAGTAAACTTCATGAGGTAAAAAACTTGCAAAATTGTATCATTTTTGTGGATTCCACTGCTTTTTTAAACCCTTGGATTTGGCCGTGTTTCAAATTTGGTCTTAGTGCCAATTTTTGCCGATTTTAATTTTCAACTACTAAAACTCAAACTAGTGGCCCGCCCTATGAAACCTACGCTTTGTCACAAATTAACATTAAAACAAATTGCTAGACTACTCAAAACTACTCGCTCTTGTCGCTAACCTTGCCCTTGTCCTCGCTCTCTTTGACAGTAGGCTCAACGGCTTCAACGTGTCTCAGTGAACGCGAACGGGTACTGACTAACTCCTCACTGTCGTCTTCATCGGCTTCTGGTGGGATGATCAAGTTCAATATGACACCAAGGAATCCAGTAACGGCAAAGCCGGTTTCCAAGACCAAGGTGATGGCGTTCAACAAACCGGTCAACCCTTTGTTGTTGCCCGAGTAGGTGAAGAAGTTGTCAAACCAGTCGCCAACCAAAGTGGCGCCCAAACCCCACATTAACGAAGCAGTCAACACAAATCTGTCTCTTCTGGTGAACTCAATGTTCGAAATAATACTCAAACCGGACACGGCCACACTGGTGAACAAAAACGTCGTCATACCACCTAAAACGGCTTTTGGAATGGCCACCAAAGCTGCAGCAAACTTGGCAAAGATTCCCATAATGACCAAAAAGAAACAGGCCCAGTAGCCGACAGATCTGTTGGCACACTTGGTGATCGAGATCACACCGTTGTTCTGGGCAAATGTACTCACAGGCGTACCACACTGGAAAATGGCACCAGCAATCATACCGTTCAAACCATCGGCCAAAATACCACCCTGGATACGTTCTTCATATGAACGGCCTTCAACTGGTAATCTGGACACATCCGAGGTAGCAGTGATGTCACCAATGGCCTCCATCATGAGCACCAAGTACATGGCCAAGAACGGCAACACGGTTGGCCCATAGAGCTTCAACTTGAACACGTGCTTCCAGATAAATGTGGCGGCTGGTGCAATGTCAATTCCCAGGCGGTCAAAGTAGTTGCAAGCAGCAGCAACGATACAGCCAATCAACAACCCGATGATCACGGCCATGGACTTCATGATTGGGGCACCCCACTTCTCGCAAATGATGATCACGGTGTAGACCAAAAAGCCCAATCCGATAAACTCAGCACTGCCGTACTCCAATGGGTGTGGCGCAGACGACAGAGGACACACCTCGCCGACACAGGCGGACCCACCAACCAAATCCTCGAAACCGGAGGAGATCAACGAAACACCAATAAGCAACACAACAGGACCTGTCACAATTGGTGGGAAAATCTTTTGGAGAAACTTAGGAGGCAAGAACGAGCAAGCAATCTCCAAAAGGGAGCACAAAGCAGTGGTACCAATGATCTTTCCGTATCCATCAGGACATGGCAACTTGGTGCCGTCAGCGGCAGTAGGACACTCGCCGCTCTTGTACATCATTGGGAAAGCTTTGGACACAATGGAAATGGTTGTGAACGAGGTACCAACCACACTCAAAAGACCCGTTCCAATGTAGTATGGCGTGAATGGGATCTTGAATCTGGTGATCTGAATGGCAGACAACAAGCCACAAACAATCAAGGAAGTGGCCACCAAGTACTGGGTCATTTCGGTGTCGAAGTTGGCAGCCGAGGCTATGATGATTGGCGGTGTCACAACACCAGCCAACATGGCCAAGGCGTGTTGCAACCCAAGAAGGAAACCAAGGAAAACTGGCATTTCGTCGTTAAGGGCAAAAAATGGCTGGATTTGCTCCTTCTTCTTCATGAAGGGGAGACTTGGTGTGAACAAATATGCATAGTCATAGTCACCAAACAATCCTTCAAGAGTGGTGAATTTTTTTGCAATTCTTTGTGCTTTATATTTGATGGTCCCAACGTTTATGCCCGCCATACTGAGGTATATATGAGAGTTAGAGAAAAATTTGAGACTATAAGTGGTGCAAAGCAGGTAACAGTTGACGGAATCCCAAAAATGGCTTCTCTATCTTGCTCAAATATATATGTATATATATAAATATATATATATATATTGTGATAATCTTGGTTGAGTTTTCCCCCAAACCTGGAATGGCAACCCTTAAATACACTGCACTGTCCAATACTTTACACTCATCATCTTATCAGAAAACTCTAATCGCAAAAAAAAAGTAAAACTTTTTATTTTTCTCTCTTTTTTTACTTTTATCTTTACTTTTTTTGCCCTTCATAGCAGCTTTTCGGCGGATTACAGTAAAAAAAATCTGCAAACGACCGGTAGAAAATGTGAGATAATGTGATGATAACGCTGCACCAGAAAATTGAGCTAAAAATGTCAAAAAAATAAACAAAATCAACGAAGGAACAAAAAAATAAGCAAAAAAAAAAAATAAAGTGAAGACCAGCACAATAAAAGTAAAAAAGAATGGTTTAAAAGGCTTCAAACAGGCTCAGATATGAGCGAAGAAGTCAATGGGAACTAGGGATTCCGGCAAATGGGGCGTTGTGCGATGCGATGCAAAGAATAAGCATTGTTTGCTTCACTGAGTACAGCACCAACTGTTTTTTTTTCACTAAAGTTCGGCTTGACCACTGTACAGGGATCTTTTATGTGAAAAACGCAATAGTCCCGAGACAAACGTCGAAATACGACTAGACACAGAGTTCTACAACGAGCTGGGCTATCGATTTGCTATTCTTACACACTCTTATTACAATATAATACACTATTTGTGGGCCAACTTATCCGTTAATCTGGTTCGTACAACCGCAACCGGCTCATTTTCGGCCACAGACTGGTACATTGCTAGCGACTTGTGGGCTACTATGCTCGACAAAGTGTCCCTTCTGACGTTCTCTAGCCATTCCTCCTTGGTAGTATCGGGGTCGCCCAAGCCGATGTGCTTGCTTTTGAGGTGCTCATACTTCAACTGGTCCCTAAGCTTGTCTGCCATTTGGTGGGTGATTGGTTGTTAGGCAGATTTAATCTTTTGCGCTTTATTTTTTTGCTCGAAAAATTTTCAGGTGTTGACCGAATATCGAAATCGCGCCGTTTTTAAATAGCGGCGGATTTTGTCAAGTTTTTTGCACTGCACTAAGCGTCTTCGGTATTCGGCAACCTCCGGATTCGGATAGAAACAAAATTTAAAAACAAACTGAGACCACTTTTCCAAATTTGTACAAGGCCCTACTTTAAAGTGCGCCGGCAGAACTCTGGTGCCATAGGGCTGCGGATCTAGTGCGGAATCTTAATTTCATTTGATAGGTAAGCTAAAAGGTGACGGCCGAGTTAGAGATAATCCCAGCACTTAGCACCTAGCACTTAGCAGGTGCTGAGTCCAGCCCCGGGCACTGCGTAAAACGCAGAATTAAAAGCATTTCAGGTGGGGGGCCTGCTACAAACGGTGGTTGCGCACTTGGGGGCCATCCTCTGCATAGAGGCCTAAATGTTTCCTGGCCAGGTTTGGACCTGGATTTTAGGTTCCAACTTTGATTTTGTTTGGGTGGCCGGGTCTGTAGGGGATTAGTGCAAAAAAGAAAGCCAAAAGAAAGCCTGGTGGACGATAACCTTTTGCGATAGGCTCTAGCGTAGCCTCGAGCCGACCCACGAGATCTAAACTCAGAAGGGCCGGAAAAGAGTCCTGCTCACAGAATGTGAATGTGGCGAGTAGTGAAACTGGGCGCCGAATGCGATAACAGAATACAATACTAAATTGGCGGAAAGGGAAAGTCAATCGTAAAATAGGACCTATTGGTCGGGCAGCGTAAAGTTGGTTTGGGAGTGTCGTAAAGTGGAAATGCCGTTTGGGTGAAAATCTCAAAAAAAAGAGAAAATGGAAATAAAAAATGCACGGGCAAAAATGCACGGGCAAAAATGCAGAATTCAGTAATGCCTACAGTGAGAGTGCAGGGAAAAAAAGTCCGATATGTTGTAAAAGTGGGAAACGCTGTAGCAGCAGCAGTAGCAAAGGATGTAGAAGTGCAGAGTCTCGGAAGCAAGGAAAGGACGTGAAACGCGGGTGCAAAGCAAATCTACCAAGGAATAAAAGTAAAAGACGAAAACCCAAGGCCCAAGGCCCCAGGCCTAAGCCCGCGCAAAGGTCTATTTCTGGACATGAGTAATCAGAGTTACACCGTGCTAAAGGCCCGCGGACGCAGTGACACCCTAATTCACATTTTCTTCAAATTGGTCACAAAGTTGACGAAATCCAGAAAAACAACAGAATTGCACTTGCCGATCTGGAGCATTTTCTTCATGGTGTCTGCGTAAACGTCAACCACCTTATCGCGGTTGGCCACGTTGTTCTGGCCAATGAGCGCCTTGCTGCTAAAGATAGACACTAAACTGTACGAGTTGATCAACATTGTGGGCAAGTTTGTCTGCAACATTTTCCCGTGGACTTTTAGCAACATGCTATAAATGCTGGCCTCTGCTGCGGTGTCGTGCAACTGCAACTGTGCCTTGTTGCAAATTCTCTTCAACAACTTCATGCTTTTTTCCTTGAGCGCCGTGTTCGTGCTCAATTCCATCAACTCCAACAACGGCTCGATCATGCTCACGCTGAGAAACGTGTCTATCTTGCCGTTGCCCTTGGCTACCCACTTTTCCACGCAGATCTCCAACAAGTCGAGAACCCGGTTCTTGAAGAACACCATGTTGTCCTGGGCCTCGATCTTTGCCAACTTCCGCTTGTTCCCCGTGCTGAGCTTCTTGAGCGAGTCCTGTCTGTGCTTGAAGATCATCGACAACTGGTTGTCTATGGCCATCATTTGCTCGTCGTCCATGCTCTCTTCAGACTCCGATGTATCCGATTCTGACTCCTCTGCCTTCACCTTGAGCGCCTTGGCCAACTCCGTCGTTGTTTTCTTGTCCAACTGGTCCATGAACTCGTTCTTGTTCGCGGCCACGTCCTCGTCTGCGTCCTCGCTGTCGTCTTCGTCCTCCTCCTCTTCTTCATCATCATCATCTTCTTCTTCTTCTTCTTCCTCCTCCTCTTCCTCGTCTCCAGTGTCCTCCTGGTTTTCATTTCCCTCGTCTCCAACGTTGAACAACTCCTTTTGTCCTGCCACATTCTCCTTGACCAACAAGATCTCGTACAAGCTGTTCAAGTTGCTGAGTGTCAAGTCGTCGACAAACAGCTCCCAGATTGTCATCGAGATGTTCTTGGACAACGAGTTTTTCTCGTGGATAAAACTCAAAATGATCTCCACCAAAGAGTCTAGCGTGTTCTCGCTGTCGCCGGTATTGTCGTCCTCTTTGAGCTTAAAGTGCAGGTAAATCGTGTTGATCTCGGCCAACAAGTCCATTGACTCTTCCAGCTTCTCGGGACTGTAAAAATTCAACAACACCATCGAGTAGATGATTTCAAACGAGTAGAGCTTCTTGTAAAGGGAGGCACTCGTCTTCAACTCGTTCTTCTTCAAAACAATGTTCTGCAAGATCTTGCTGCTCTTGTGCTTCAACTTCTCTGCCTCTGCGCTCAACTCCACTTTTGTCTCTTTGCCCTCCTTCTCCAACTCCCTGCAAACTGACAAGGCAAAGTACATCCAGGACTTTTTGTCCCGTCTTTGCAACTGCAAAACGTCCATCAACAAGCTGTTCAACTTCCCTGCTAGTATCTTGGACACGGTTTCACTGTACATCACATCTGCCAGCGGCTTGAAGAAACTGTACAAGATGATGTTCTCAATGATGGTGTCCAACCACCCACTTGTTTCCACTTCGCCACTCAGCACTCTGGCCTTGTAGAATCTCAACGTCTTGGTGATCAAGTCGTTCACCAAAAACTTCTGTTTTTTCTCGCACACTTTTCTCAAACCCAAATTCGTAGCTTGCTCGGCTCCCTTGTCCAAGTTCTTCTTTTCGTGGTTCGAGATGATCGTTTCTGTGTGCATCAACGCGTTCACAAGCAAGTCTGAAAGTGCATCCAAGGTTTCTTCGTCACCGTTTTTCACAACGTTCTGGAGCAAGTTCTCGCACACCTTGGTGTTTGAGATGTTGTCGAAGTTTGTGTTGCTGTACGGCGAGAACACAAATCCTTTGAACAATATGAGGCACAACTTGTAGTTGCCCGCGTCTTTGCATATCTGGTCGATTATGAGCCCATTCAAGATCTCTTTCTTCACCAAATTGGTGAGCATTCTCGAGTCGTTGCTCGACTGGTTGATTATCGTTCTGACGAAGTTTTCTGTGAACAAGTTGCTAAGAAACTCGAAGTCTTGCGACTTGAGTCTCAAGCATTTTGTGATCACCAATTTGAACACCTGGAAGCCCCAGTACTTTCTTTCTGGCGACAGCTTGATGGCAAACAACGAGTCGTCCACAACTATGCGCCAAAACTCCTTGAACTGCAAAGTCTCCTTGTCTTTGGTCACGCTGTGTTTGCTTCTCTTCTTGCTGCTTTTGCCCTTGGTGCTGACCAGAACATTCGAGTCCGATTTTTCGTTTTCGAGCACCTGATCGCACAACAAGCTCCACACAAAATGCAACTGCGGCGACCACGAGCCCTTCTGCTGCTTGTTCTCTGCGTCGTCCACGTCGACGTTTTTCATCGTTTTGGCCAATGTCGTGGCGTTGGTCTTCAAAAGTGGGTTGTTGGCCTTCCAGCCCGTAGTGAAAGAGAGCTTTCCCAACACCGCGGCGTGGCCTTGTTGCAAGCAGAACAAGTACACGGCCAAGGCCTCGATGGACATTGAAAGCTTCTGCTCGTGAATTTTGGTGAGCACACACACCAAATCTGCCTCGATGGTCTTTGCGCTGGCCAGCTTGTCCACAGAGACGAGTCTTTTGCACAAAAAGTCGTATAGCGTGTGGAAACACGGCTCGCGGATCCACGACTTGGTCTTGGCCAACGCCAAAAGCTCCTCGGTGAAAACCGCGGTGTTATTGTTGTTTACAATCAAGGTGCTGTTCACAAAGGCCTTCAACCCAAACAACTTGCCAAACAACACACTTCTCTCGTCCTTGCCCTTTTTCGAGCTTTTCGCCTTCGCCAACAACTCGTTCAACATCTTCATGTACTGCCGCGCCTCCATCTTGCCCTGCTCTTGTCTGATGCTCAAGACCTCGGAGAGGGCCGTGGAGAATCCAATTCTGCTGGCGTCTCTGGAAGAGGCCAATCCTTTGATAAGACGTCCCAACGCGTAGTCCCAGTCCTTTTCTGTGTTTGAGTCGTTGAGGAAGCTGATGAGGCCCACGGCCGCCTGTATTCTTTCCAGCTCGATCTCACTCGAAAGGAGATAGTAGTAGTCTTGCGCACTCATGGTTGGAGAAATAGTGTGGGACAAAAAATGTAGTTAAAATTTATTAGAGGAAAAAAAAAATTTTCTGCACAGTGAAAAAAATCGATGAGATGCTCTGTCAATGGCTGTGGATGGATGGGAACTTGGACCAGCTCTAGGGGTTCACGAAATGCTCTACAGACTGCTACAGCGGTACAGATGCGGATGTCCCAGTGTCTTGCGGATGGGTGTTTAAGTGCACGTTGAGATTGACGGTGTAGTTTGTAGTTTGTAGCCTGTAATTTGTAGCTTGTAAGGAGAGAACCGTGGGCAGGTTCCAGCAGCTCAGTCCAGCTTTACGTGTGTGCTGCAGCCAAACAGCCACAGGGCTGTTTGTGAACAGCAGCAGTTACACTCGAGTCTGGGTGTCAAGTCTCGCAAAGCCAGTGTCACAGACGGCAGCCGTGTATACTCAGCCAAAAAACCGTGCGGCACAACAGTAACATCATCAGAAACGTCAGCGCGGGCTGCCGAGTTCCAGACAACAGCATCAGCGCAAAAACGCAGGATCGCAAACAATTTAGCAGTGCTACCGACCTCAGTGGCAATGCCAAATTGCGTCAGGAGCCAAAAAGTGCAATGGCAACGACACGATGCAACTAACTCTCTGAGCAAGCCCAGAAAACTAGCCGCCAGTCACAAAAATAAATGTAACAATAAATAAATTACTTCCAATGGAAGCATTTCAGTTGTTACGCTGAAAAGAACAGATACTACACTTGATCTAAGCCAATAGGCAAAGAGATTTGGAGAAGAAAAGTTTTTTTGGCGAGGCAAAAACGTTTTATAGATGGTGTTACCCGGATATGGTTGCTCAAACTGCCGCGCATGGGCGGCGCGATGTCGCGATGTGGCGCGGTTTGGTGCGGTTTTGCGCGGTGTGGGTGCGCTGCTCACATTTGTTTTTGCTTGTTTGTAGCGCTACTTTAATTACTGTACTGCCACCCCGGCACTTTAAACGACACCAGCTCTGGCTTCTGTGGCCAGAGGAGGGCCGTCTGCACGAGAGCGAGCGTTCTGGGGTGTCTGGCACGTCTTCTGGAGACGCCTGCGATGCCTACAAACAGATACTGTACGTTTTGTCGCATTCCAACGATGCCTAAGGTAGTATACATTGGCACTAGGGCCTGGCAGCACTAGGGCCTGGCAGCACCGGCTTTTGCCGAGCGTGCGCCGCTTCTGGCGGCCTCCAACGGCCTCACTTGTGCTTCCTCTTGTACTCTCCCGGAGTCTCTTTCATCACACCCCACAACCCAATCTTCTTTCTCTTTGCGTCCTTCTCCAACCGACGGTACTCGTCCTCGCGGCCGTCAAACTCGCTGCCGCTCTTGCCTTCGTACACAATCCCCATCCCCTGGCGGATCATCTCTGCGGTCAAGTCTTTTTTGAAAAAACCCCATTTCCGCACTAGCACTTTGCTGACCACCCGATTGTACTGGTCAATCCGCAACGGTTTCACAAGGCACCGGTGGCCCATGATATAGTCTCTGAGCCACTGCAAGCTCTCTTTGCTGTGCGGCTGTGCCGGTTTCCCAAAATGGCTGCACTCGGGAGCATCTACTCCACAAATCCGCACACTCCAAGTCTGGCCGCGTAAGTCCTTGCGTGTTGTCGGCACCGTCCGGAGCCAGCCCCAGCCGGCAAATACGCCTCCGGGGGTGTGGTAGAAGTGGAAATTGTCGCCGTCGCCAACCGACGTGACTCTCCCGTGCAAATACCGTTTCCGCAACACGTGTGTGGGGATGTCCAAGGCCGTGGGGATTCTTTTGAGACGACTCTGGTAGAACGCGTAAGAGCCGAGTGCGCCAGTCGTGAGGACCGCTGCTAGCGCCACGGTTTTTGGGTGGTATATGGAGACGTCTGACATGTGGATGCAATGCTGTGGGCAAGAAGCTGAACTGGGGGAAAGGTCGACTGAATTTGATGAAGAACTTGTCGCGCGCGCGAGTGTGTTTGTGGGGGTGTCTTCACCCCCTTAGATTAATAATGCACGACTCAAATCTGCAGACGCGGCAGCGGTCACGGCAGCTGATTTTGGGCGCGGCCACAGGGACGGCCGCAGTGGCGGTCACAGCAATGGCGGTGCTACAGCTGCTGGTTTGGACACCACGTGCTCTGGAGCCGCAAAGCGCTGCACTGCATTGCACTGCGCAGGTGTTTCTGGGCCTTCTGCGTGAGGTTTCCTTCGTATGAATTCCAATGTTCCCAAGTTCCAATATTCCTTCGTTTGCCAGCTTTGTGGCTTCAAATTGCCACAGCTGCCCAGGTCCCCAGTTTGTAGCACCATGTCGCAGTTTTTAATCAAGAGTCGTCCCATGCACAGAGAACCGGTGCTTGTGTCGATCCTCAACCGTGTTGACAGCCCAGGCCCAGCAAACAAGACACAGACGGGTGCAGAGATTAGCACACAACGCAGAGCCAGCAGAGCCCGCAGAGTTAGCAACAAGTTCAACTGTTTCCGGTGCAGGTCGTCCAACACAACCCAATGGAGATCGATTGAAGTATCAGTGTACTTCCCGAATATGGGCGCGGCGACGAGCCTGGAAAGAGCACAGATTGTGGCAGGTATTCCGACAACGAGTCTCAACAAAAAACGGCTGAAGTTGTATCTCTGCAACTCGTGCGGGATCTTCAAAAACCGGATGTCCAAGTACTACTCGCTGGAGGCTATTGGGAAGGTTTTACGGCACCAAAAAGCCACAGGAGACACCAACAACGTGCTTGAGCACGGCATGAAGCTCGCGCGGACCTTGGGGCTTAAGCCAGTCTAAAAATATGGTGGCTTAGCTACATTGTGCAACAAATTCTAGTTAATTAAGTATGTGGGGGGAAATAAAAAAGCAAGACGTAAACAGCAAACCGGCAGCCGTAATTAATCTTTGAACGCCAACAAAACGTCAATAAAGTCGAAGTATCCCACCTGTGCAGTGGCTCCGTTCTCAACACTTGGATACTTCTTGAACACCTCGGTCACTTTCATGATCCAGACCATGGACTCGATGAAAGAGTCGAACTTCATGGCAGGCTGGTGACTGTAGCCGATGGTGGAGAAGGTGAAGAAGATGTGATTGATGGAGTCCAACGGCAAGTCAAAGCCAAAAGTCTTCAAGGCGTTGGAAAACTCTGAGTGATTTATCGACGAGTCGTTGTCCAAGTCGCACTTCTCAAACACCGTTCTCCATCTGCTCAAGTAGTTCCAGACGTTCACAAAGTCTTCGAAATCCACAGAGTTCAACTGGTCCTTGTCAAAGAGCTTAATCATGGTTCTGCTGGCAGATCTCTTGAACTCGGTCTGGTCGTAGTTTCTCAAGGCGTGGCACAACTCGTCCTCACTCAATCTGCCGTCCTTGTTGAAGTCGCATATGTCGAAAAATTGTCTTAATCTGTCTTTTTGCGAAAGCACCTTGTTTGCAGCTGGAGCCGCAGCCATGCCACCAGACATCTGGGAGTGCATGCTCATGTGCTCGTGGTGGTGTGCCATGTGGCCACCAGTGGCCGAGGCAGGAATCAGGTTGGTTGTGGATTGTGGCGATAATCTGTGTGTGTAGCTTTGTGACTGTGAAACAGAAAAACTCGATTCTGAGCCGCTAGGCGACATCAGGCCCAAGCTGTTGACGGACAGTCCGTTTTGAAATGGATACTGTGGCTGGAAGAACTTGTTCATGGAGCTTGTGCCACCCGTCAGCTGAGGCGTCTGGATCATTGTCTTGTGTTTGGCTAAGGCCTCTGCTGGGGTCTGGAAGATGAGCAAGTCATCGCCGTCTGCTTTGTATCCGCTCATTGTTGTGTGTAGTGTGTGTTTTGTGTAGTGTGTTTTGTGTTTTGTGAAGTGGGAGTTCACTGCCTTATTTATATTTCTGGCGATTTTTTTCTAGTAAAACTTTGTATGTAAAATTTTAAGTTTGCTAGTTTTTTCTTGTTATTTTTAGCACTCTGGGTGGACGGCTTGGGATTTGCTGTGAAAATTAAACAATAGAACTAAAATGTGGCGTAGAAATCTGAATCAAAAAACCAGCAATAGGTCAATAGGTCTGGCAAAGGCTGCTAAAGGTTGACGCAAAAGTGTCAAGAAGGGAGTAATAAATATATGGAAAGCTGGTGCAAAATTCAGTGCAAAACTCTTGTGGAAAAAACTTGTGTGTATCCGAGTATTGTGGATTCCGCAGTATTTATATGACCCGCAGCGCCACAGCGCCCATGCCGATGTCTGGAAACAAGCATTTTCCAAAACGTTAGAGCATTTCAAAAGCTGTACAGTCCCTAAATTCGGTACTGATTTTGTACTCACATGCGGGTTTCAATGCTGGGTTTATTCTGAAAGTAAGGACTCAAAAAAGCTATTGCTCTCCTAGGTGGTGGAGCTATAGAGTGCGGGAATCTGCACAATGACGCATAGCGTGAAAACTATTTACTGTGTTTCTACTCATAGTTTAGCACAAAAAGTAAAACACTCTAAAACTATCGATTTTGTAACTTAAAGCGGATACTTAATTAAGTCAAGATTTCGGGAAGTAGCTTAGAAGTAAGAGCACTTGCTGATTTTCTGAGAGGTGCACCGTGGGAGCTCCAAGGAAGGAGTATGTGGTCCACGTTGTCGCGATCTCGTGTAGCATTTGTACACTTTTGCAGTTTTGCAGTTTTGCAGTTCTGCAATTCTGCAGTTCTGCAACTTTGCACATGAGCACACACACGGGTGTGCACGCGCACTTTGCGACAATGTGTCAACAAACCGCTACTCACACCCAGCGTGTGTGCACAACCTGCCCGCACTGCCCAAAACGAGCACTGGCAGAAGTGCTCTTACAGGCCCAGAGTTCTGGAGGATTGGGCCCGCCGAAGGCTGTTTCAAACTGTCTGTGAAACTCTCAAAAAGTTTGCAGAATCGCACAACTATTTACGTAAACCCAGAACTTGCAAACCCCAGCAGCCCCACCTAGCCACATATCCACAGCTTCTCACACATTCTGCAGCCAATTCAGGCAAGACTAAACTTTTTTGGGGCTTCTGCGAGCCAACTAGTCTGTGGCATGCGTGCACTAATGCGAAACATCCGAAAGCTGCTAACTTTAAAAGCACAAATTCCGTATTTTGGCACGGACGATCTTGGGAAAAAGTGAACAAGCGTTTCTGTCGGCGATCTTACAATGGGGCGGCATGTCTGATTTTTTTTTTTTTTTTTTATCTACTCGATATTTGGAGAGTTGTCTATTGTGGGCACTGTGTGCAAATCACCACGCGGCAAGCTCTGGTGCGGCAAACACCGGCACCGGCAGAGATCGTGGATCGATCTGTGAGGGTCCGGGTCCGGATAACTGCTGGTGAGAGATCCATGAGGGATCCACAAGGGATTGGCCTAAGATCAGCCAGCAGCTCAGCTCAACAGGCCAATCAGTATGGCTCCCAATTGGGGCACCCCAGCACAGCGTGTGCACTCCAGCACCAGCTCTCACTGCCGGTACTTCAACAAGACGTCCAAAAAGCTCAGGAACGGCACCTCTGCGGTGTTGCCGCCGTCTCTCAGTGGAAACTTCTTGAACTCCTCGGTAATCTGCATAAGCCACACCATGCTCTCCACAAACGAGTCCAACTTCATGATAAACGTCGTTTCGTTGATCTGGTACGAGAACTTGTAGAAGATGTTGTTCAAACACCCGGGCGCAAGGTGGAATCCCAACGCCTCCAAGGCTTTGACGTACTCGTGGTAGCTGATGGAAAGTGACTTGTCAACGTCAAACTTGTTGAACACCTGGCGCCACCGGTACAAGTAGTCCCAGATCTGCACAAACTGGTCAAACCCCACGGACCCGGAGTTTGAAACGTCAAAGTACTTCACCATTTGGCGAGCTGTGCTCAAGTGGAAATTGGTGTTGTCGTTGTTCTTGAGCGCGCGAACCAACTCTTCTGGTGTGAGTGCGTCGTTGTGGTCGGTGTCGCAGTCCTGGAAAATCTGCAAAAGCTTGGCCTTGGCGCTGTTGATGCCCGAGACTGGCCGCGATCTGTTGTACGGCTGCTGTGGGTTCTGCGCTGGCTGTTGCAGTGGGTGCGGTTGTGGTTGTGGCTGTTGCAGTGGGTGTGGTTGTACTTGTGGCTGTGGCTGGTGCTGTGACTGGTGCTGTGACTGGTGCTGTGACTGGTGCTGTGACTGGTGCTGCACGAGTGGGTCCACGTAGTAGCTGCTTCTGCGGCTGTCGACGTTCAGACCCACGCGCGAGTGGCCTGGTGTCCCGCCAGCCACCAGGAGAAGCTCAGAGCTCCGGCGGCTGTTCAAGACCATCAGAGGCGTGTTAAACGGCAACAAGTCGTCGCCCGCGCTGTTGGCCAAAGAGACACTGGAGCCCGTGGCCGACTGCGAGGAGTTTAGGGTCAAAGCACTTTTGCGTTTGCCACTTTGCGCCTCTGCCGGCGTCAGGAACGGCACCAAGTCGTCCTTCTTCTTCTTGCCAAAAAACCCGTTCATGTTCTGTGTGTGCTTGTTGGCTTGTCAGCGAATTGTAGGATCAGTGCTAGAACTCAGGTTTCTTGATTCAGCTGGGTATTTTTTTTGAGCGGAACACGTGAAAAAATTAAGTTTTTGGCCTAATTTTTTTTCTTTTTTTATCTTTTAAAAAATTCTCTGCAGAAACGTCGATTTTATTTACCAGAGTCACGTTCAATAATCTCTGTGTGACTGAAACTTGATGTGTGGCTTGGGCTCGATTTAAAGTGTAAGATTCGATCTAGAGCGCAAAAATTAATACCTGATGTTTGCTTAGATCCGGTCCAATCTGATGACATTTGGTCCTGTTATATACTGCTGAGTCGTCCGGCCATTTGTCTATTTTTAGAACTCCAAAGCTTAAATTTATGACCCACTGCCCCGTTTTTCAGATTTTTGCTCCTTCTGAAAATCAGTAATTTAACCTAGATCGCCCAAAACAAACTGGCTGCACCCAGTGCAAACGTTGCCAAAGCCCAAGCACCGCACTGGGTGGCCCACTGGCACTCTACTGAGTGAGTCTGCTGCCAGAAAGCCTGTTGCCAAAATTTGCGTATCCCCATCCGTTTTGGAGTACGATGTGTTGAAAAAATTGTAGGCGAGACAAAATTTACAATGATCTCTAAAAAACTGGTTCACAGCTCTTATGTATGAGCAGAGATCTTCTCGGCCCTTCTCAATCACTCCTTGTCTCAATCACTCTTGTCTTTTGTCTTTTGCAGCTGACGTTGACTGCTGGTCCCAGCAGCTCATTTCACTGGAAAACTAATTTGTAATACTTTCTGCTCTATGCATCAAAAACCTGTCAGAGTTTAGCTCAGTAGACGTCTGTTCTGCATGCTGGATAACTGCTTGAAGCCATTTGGCCTCAATTCAAGCCCGAATCCGCAAGACTTTGATAGTACTTTGGTCTTTTTACGTTTCTACACAATACACTCTCCAGCCTGATAACCTTTTGTTGGAACCAAGTCGATTGTATTAGATCCTTATTACAACTGGTCTGCCAGAAAAACTCTCACAGAAGCCACTAGCCTAGATAAAGCACAGTTCTGTCTGGGATTGGTTGATTACGTCGTACTTAGAGTCTTAATGGTACCACTCAATACTTATGAGTCTAAACTGTACAGTTTGAGAAATTTTGGGAAATGCTTTTACAAATCAACATGCAATCGTGAGATTCTGAGAACTCTTGCCAAAAAGTGTCTCTTTGAAATCTAATTCAACCCCAATTTCTCTATCTCAACAAACCGCCACACTCCACAACGTACTTTCAGAGAGCAAACCCTTGTTTGTTATCCGATATAGTTATCCGATATACAAATATACATGCTAAGAAAAAGCCTACGAAAAGGTCGATACGGGCCGATACAATATGCCGCTAAAAATTCCGCAGATTATAATATCTTGCAGTTCCCAGATGTCTGCAACTTACTCCTTACAACACTGAGACGAGAACACGGCTTTAAAAATTTCAACGAGTTCTCCTGTCAGAGGATACAGTGTTTTCGATTCATACATTCTTTCGTTACATTAGACTTCCAACTCTCTTTTGCTTTACCAGCAATTTCTCTCCATTTAGTCCCCATTTGCATTTTCGCTTCCAAACAACGGCACAGCTTCCTTCGTGTCGTACCAGCGCATACATACACGGATTCTGTGCCCCAGGCCCACCGTTGCCGTGCAGAACCGTTGTCACTGGCCACTAGCCACTCACTCGAACTTGAAGCTCAACTCGGCAGTCTCACTCAACTCCTTGAGCTGACTCATGTCCAGCTCGTCCAACTTGTCGTACTTCTCGTAGATCGACTGAAACTCGTTCTCGTCCCACCTTACCCTGCTCGTAGAGCTATCTGCGTCCCGCTCAACAACCCACAAACTCTCCTTGGCCTTCTTGTGTCTTTCTCTGTCATTTTCCATTCTTGCTGCTATCAACTCCTTTGACAAGACCAAATTCTCGTCCACATCCGTGGACTTGATCCCGGTGAACGTCAAATACTGGCTGTACCGTTTGCGGTCCAAGAGCAACTCAAACGCCCCATTCGTATCCAGCGACACTTTTTCCGGCAGCACACTTTCGTACCTCTCCAAGGCCGTGCTCTCCTCTCTGCTGATCAACTGCGAGTTGAATCGTGTACTGTAGTCCACTATTGTAGTCTGGTCCATCTTCAAGTGCCCGCAGATCCTTTTCAATAGCTGGAACGCCATTACCAAGTTGTACAACCCGTTGGCACTTGCCGGGACGACAAGCGACACAATAAGTGGCAAATCAGTGCGAATTTTCTCCACATAAGGCACGCGCGCCTTCCCCGCGTACGTCTTCAAGCTCAGGCTGATCAAAAAGTCCAAGAAGTTCATCACGTTGAGTCGCACGTTCAAGTTGGATTGTTTGAGCACCTCGAGGATACACGAGTGCAAATCTTCCTCAAACTCCTTGTTGCGGATCGCAAACCCGGTGCACTTGGAAAGCGCCAGACTCACGGGCTGCACCTGCAGAAGCATTTTCAGAAACTGAATTCTTGCCTCAAATGGATCCATGGCGTCTCAGTGTGTGTGTCTGTGTGTGTATGTGGAGCTAGCTCACTGGAGTGTGTGAAATTTTAGCTAGCCGCCGCAATGACACCCGTGCACCAAACACTGTCTGCAGCACCGGCACCCGTGCACCGATTTGGTGAAAATTGAGAAAAAAAAAATTCATTTTTTCACACACCGACGAAAAAACCGAGCAAGCACAGGGTTCTTCGTTGTAGCACAGAAATGAAGTTTGTTAGCAGAATATGGGCCCGCACAATGGTGTACCACAGCGGGCAGAGGGTGCCTGGTCTTTTGCGCGACCCTCAGGACTACTTGAAAAACACCAAGGGTGACTTGTACAGCATGGAAAACAGCGGGAAGCTTGTTCAAAACTTGAAGCAGTATCTCAGCAAGTACTCCGTCAATAACGTCCCAGACAAGGTGTTGTTGCAGGTGTTGACGCACAAGTCGTTTGCACATGGTAAGGTGCCATACAATGAGAAGTTGCTGGTGCTCGGGTCACATTTGGTGAAACAGGTGGCCGGGATCTTCTTCACAGAGAAGTCGCTGAAGATTTTCACGGAAAATGAGGCCAAGGTGTTTGCCAAGGAGGCCAGCACGTTGCAGAGACCGGACGCGTTTGTGAACGGGATGAACTTTGAGATCATGGGCACGCGTGTGGCCAGAAGCACGCTTTTCAAAACGGTAGTTGCGGACTACGCCAGATTACACATTAAGGGCATTGAGAAGGACATTTTCTGGAAGCCTAGAAACCCGTTTATCACGCTGGCCGCCGAGAGCGGCGAGAACACCGTGTTGTTCGATGTGATGAACTCGTTGGTTGGCGCGATAAACCTCACATGTGGCACACAAGTGGCCACAAAGTTCATACAGGACGCCCTCTTTTTGGGCGAAAACAGCTTGGTGGAGTTGGCCAAGAAACACACCGCGGGCGAGTTGAAGCTGCGCGAGTGAGGATACATAACTCTGTACATATTAAACGATTGACTTAAACACGTAGGGGGGTATGTGTGGGGCAGCTGGTTCACAAGTGCGTAGTTCTTGGTATCTGGCAGTATCTGGCAGTACCTGGCAGTACCTGGCCGTGTCTTACCGTTGCCAGTGCTACCTGGCGCTACAGTATCCATGTACATATTATCAACATTTGTGCGTATTGTGCTGCTCCGCGTCTATGCGCTATTTACATCCTTGCCGCCGACTTCCAACAAGTCTCTCACAAACTTGTTGTTCTCCTCCAACAACTTCTCCTGCTCTTTCAACTTGGCCTCCTGCTCGAGTTTCGAAAAGTTCCCCGTGAGCGTGTCCTCAATCTCCTGGAGCCCTGGCTTGTCTGCGTTGGCACTGCCAAAGATCACGCCACTGAGCCCGCTGTTCAAAGAGTCCATTTTTTGCGTGTTCACCGAGTTCACGCCCATCAACTTCGATCTCACATTGTGGATGGCGTTCTGGAAGTATGCGTCCGAGTCGTCAAATGCACGATCAACTGCAGCCTCCAACTCTTGTTCGTCGACAATGAACTCGTCGGCGTCGTAGTACAAGTCCAACAACTGCTGCGCCTTGGCCTCTTCGAGCTTCAATTCTGTGGCAAGTCTGTTAGACTTACGCTTCAATCTCACAATCTCGGTTTCCTCAGGTGTGCGGTGCTTCATGATCGGCTTCTTGAGTCTCTCTTCGATCGTAGGCAACGTCAAGCGCTCGGCCTCAGTCTCAGACTCCAATGCGGCAATTCTCTTTGCGTCCTCAATCTTCTGGAGTCTCTTGTTCTCTGCGTCAATTTCCGCCTTCTCCAACCGCAACTCCTCGGCCTTTAACGAGCTAATAAGAAAGTCTCTGCGGAGACTCTTGCGCTTCAACTTGAACTGCTGCGTCTCTGGCAACTTGGCCAAGTCACTCTCGCTCAACAACTTGCTTTGAGTTGGCAAAATTCTGTCGATTCTGGCGCTGACTGGCACCGGCTGGGGAACAAGCGGGTCTCTTCTTGAGCCCTTAGGGTGCTGGATACCCTCTGCGTAGCCCTGCTTCACCGCAGGATCGGCAGCCACCGGCTTGATTGGCTGCTTGAAAATCTGTCTCGCCTTGGGCAAAATGCCTGACTTGTACCCGTACTTTATTATGCCCTTGCCCATTTGTGGTGAAGTTGAGAATTTTTCACTTTTTTCGCATTTTCGATTTTCGTTTTTCTGCAATTTTGCGATTGCACTGTGGTGCACGGGTGTATACCGGCCACTATCTGTGCAGCGCTATATATGGCTAGCTACAGAAAAGTTAAGCTACATTTTGGTGGTCTTACTCTAAGTATTCAACTCTAACAAAAAACTAGTCAGCAGGAACCTCTGCCGGCAGCTTCAGCCTCAGCCTCAGCTTCAGCCGCAGCTCGTCACCGGGTCTTAAATCCCTGCGGGCTCACAAAGGCCCTTTGTATACCAATCTGCTGGTGCCTCTGAAACCCGTGGCCGGGACCCTGAAAATGGCACCACCGTAGTCTCCAGGCACCGAGCCCAACTTCGAGACGTCGTCCAAGTGCAAGTCGGCCGTGGACACAAACAAGTCGTCCAATTTGGGGCCTCCAAACACAACGCAATCGGTTCTTTTGGCCGGAAACTCCCACTTGTGCACAACCTGGCCCTCCTTGCTGATTTTGATCACCAGACTGAAGCCCCAGAGTGCCAAGTACAAGTTGTCTTCCAGGTCGATGGTCATGCCGTCGGGCTCAGCCGATTCGTCGTTTGTGTAGGCGAGTACGTCAAAAAAGACTTTCTTGTTTGAGATGGAGTCCAGCGCAATGTCGTAGTCGTAGACAAAGATCTTGAACCGCAAGCTGTCAACGTGGAAGAACTTGGTACGTACGGCGTTCCACGCAAGCCCGTTTGGAATGGCAATATCGCGAACAAGCTCCACATATTGTTTGGTGCCAAAATCGTACTTCATCAACTTGCCCTTTGCCTCCGGGTTATCCTTCATCATCACGCCGATCCAGTAGTTGCCGGCAGGCGAGATAGACGAGTCGTTGGCCCGGAAAATCTGCTTCTCTGCAGAGGTCAAGAAGTCGTACGCGGCCACCTCTTTGAAGTGGTTTGTGCCAAACTGCAAAAACCCAAACGCACTCTCGCCTGCGACCAACACCGTGTTCTCGTCGTGAAAACACAACGCAAAGGCGCCCACAGTGCCGTGTGGGTACTGCGCAGTGTCGTGAGCCATTGAGCCCAATTTCACGCGGTGCACGAGTCCGGCCATGATGTCTACCCACAAAACGGCGTTTCCGCGCACGTCATAGGTGATGCCCTCGGCGAGCCGCGACTTCTCTGGGACGTAAAACGGTTTCATTGTTTGGTTGTGTGGTTGTGAGTGTGCGATTGTGAGTATGTGAATGTGACTGTGAGACTGTGTGATTGTGCCTCTACTTGTGGCAGTTTTGCAATTGTGGACCTGTGCGAGTATTTGTACGTGTACTTGGGCCCGAAAAACCGGGCCCGACTGGTGACCAAACAGTAGGGTAGCAACGCAATTGGGTCGCGGAGAGGGCGAGGTTACACAGTGGGCCACACAAATTGCCGAATTTCTGGCACATTGGCAGATTGGGTTTTCCCGAAACGTGGAGAGTGCAGTGCGGTGCTGACGGTCGAGATTTGGTTTTTGCACAAGTGCGTTTTGGTGCAAGCATGTGGTCCTTTTTAGCATGTACTGAGACGCGAGATGCGAGTTCGAACCGGGCAGCGTGCAAAAATTGCACTAATTGCAATACTTGCATTAATTGCAACAGGCGCATGTGGCTGGATAGTATAGTGGTCTGACTGGTTGCTGAGGTCACCAACGACGTGTAATGAGGTCAGCAACGTGCGGCGGGTGAGGTGGAGTAGCACGATCAGCCAGGCACCCACACCAACTGTCGCACGATCATGTGGTTTTGCTGTATAGGGGCCAAATGGGGCCAAATGGGGCCAAATGGGGCCAAATGGGGCCAGCACTCCGAGGCACAATCCAGCCAGTGGGATGGAAAGTCTACATGTTTTGGAAACACACCCGTGCGGGCCCCAATGCATTGTCTATCTAGTTTCGCGGGGGCAGCGCTCTGCTCACCGCTTGCCCTTTCTGAAGCTCACCTTCTTCTTTTCAACCTTGCCGCCTTTCACACCTTTCACGGCCTTCTTCGTGTCCTTGCTCTTAGGCACAACACTGAAGAAACTGTCCAAGCGGCCCTGTACGCCGCTCTTGGCACCCTTGCTCAACTTGGCAGCCCCGCTGCGGATTCTCTCCTCGCTGAACCCGTTCTGCGTGCACATGAACTGCACCAATGCGTCAACATCGGGCTCGGACCATTTCAAGTCCACGGAGTCCCCGGGAACGATTTCCGGGTTCAAAAAGAGCTCGCGCGCCTCCTTGTACGGCCAGTTTGGCGGCACCTCGTTCCGCGCATACTTTTGTGGGTTCTCTTTGAAGTGCTCCAAAATCTTTTCGATCAGCCCAAACTCCTTGATCAACTTCAACGCGTTCACCGGGCCAATGCCCTTGATTGTCTCACAGTAGTCGCACCCGAGCAAGATACACATGTCGATGAACAGCTCCTTGGTGAGCCCCAAAGTCAGAACAATCTCCTCGGTTTTCACCTCGTCAATCGGGATCTTGCGTGCCTCCGAGTACGTCAAGTGCCGCAAAAGGTACGGCGGCCCGTAGCAGAGCGTGTCCATGTCCTCGGACGCTGCCGCGTACACTTTGCCACACTTGGCCAATTCTGCGCACTGTGCCTCGGCTTCACAAGGCGCCTCCACAATTGGAATCCCCATGTGCCTGAGCAACGTCTTGACCTCCTCGTTGTGCTCGCGCGTTGCGCGCACCGTGCGGCGCTCGTATTTTGCAATCTCTTCGACTGTGCCGGTTTCTTTGATCTTCTCGATCTCGGCCTCGGCCTTTTGTTTGCGCTCCACACGTTTTGTGAGTTCGTGCGACTTCAACACCGGCGGCTTTCCGTCAAACACGTACACGGGCTTGATGCCGTGCTCCACCATGCGGATTGTGCGGTAGAAGAACCCCAGGAGGTGTGACGTTGTCTCACCATCCTCGTTCATAAGCTGCGATCCGTCAGACTGTCTCACGGCAATGAGATACTGGTACAAGCACATGGACGCGTCAATTGCAACCTTGCGGCCGAAGAACGTCTTCATCTCGCCGGACTTGATGGCGCCCGGCACGTTGTCGGCAATGAGTCTGTTGAGTCCCTTGATTCCCATGGCAAGTGTGTGGTGAAAAGTGGGTAAAAAATCAATTTGAAATGTTTTGGAAATATTTTGACGCGAAAACGGGCACGAAATGCGCACAAAACGCGCGCAGATATCGGACATGAAAAAGTACTAACAAATATCGGAGAGCAAAAAGTACTAGCAAATATCGTATCGGAGAGGAAAAAATGGGCACAAAGATGAGTTTTGCGCGACTGCGCATTCGTGGGCAGTATGGTATATATTGACAAATAATAATGCTACAGTGGTTCGCGGGCTGGCCCAGAACCGCGCCGGGGCTCACACGTTGTTCCCGATCACCATGTTGCGGATCTCGTACAAGTACTCGCGGTCAGGCGCCGGTTCCTGCTCGTTCACGTCCTCGGGCTGGAACCAGTACTTCACCTTCCTTATCCAGCGTTCCTCTTCGTACTCAAACTTCTCCACCAACTCCTTCGAGAGCTGGTACTCGTTTCGTAGCTCGAACTCAGAGTTTATTGGCTTGCGGTTGCTGCTCGTGCTGCTGGTGAACATCTGGGGCGTGCCCATGCTCGACCGCATTCCCAAAACAGACCTCTTCATGTTGGTGTTGCCGTTGGTGTTGCTGTTGCCCGTGCTTGCCGCAAAATTCTTGCTCAGTCTCATCCGCGCGTCGTTCTGCTTCTCAATCTTGTTTGTCACGTCCAAATCCACAATGTCCTTGAACGGGTCTTCCTCGTCTTCGTTCTCCAAACTGAACCAGCACAACTTGCGCGGATTGAAGTACATGTTCCCTTCAATCTGTAACCCGTCCACGCTTAATTCCTCGAAATCGCTATCGTCCTTGCTGGTGAGCACCCTTTTGGACCGCTTCTTCTTGATTGCCTTGATAGTGCCATTGTTTCCCACAGGCTTCCGCTTGTTCAAAAACGTTATTAGACCTGGCGGTTTTGTTCCTTTTATTGTGTTGAACCGCTTGGTGTCATAGTCGTTCCCTTCCCACGTGAAAGTGTTTGGGTTGTACACCATTCGGTTTCCGTTGTACCCTTCCACAACAACCTGTGTTTGTGGCACCGACAAGTTCTTTATGAGACCGAGCTTTTGCTTCTTTTTCGGCTTTTTGGACTTCTTCAAAATGCCCTTATGCGAGTCTTTCTCCACAAACTGCGAGATGTCGACCAACTTCGGTATCTTGCTGGATACAGAGCTGCCGCGGAGCGTGCTCTGCCCGTTCAAGTTGAGGAAAATTCTCTCTTTGTTGTAGTCAACGTCCAAGTCGTCAATGAAGTCCAACTCAGTGCCGGAGCCGTAGTTCGCCTTCACCGGTTGCACCATTATCTTTTTCTTCCCCGATTTTTTGTAAAAGGGCGACTCAAGGTTGTCGAAGTCGTTCAAAACCATGGTCGACGAGGCCTTGCGGAGCTTTCCCAGCTTCCCCGGTGATATCGTCCTTAGTATTGGCATCGACTTTTTGCTGTTCACCTTCCTTTCCAGCGCCTTGACAAGCGGCTTTTTGAAAACAATGTTCTTGTTGTAGTTGTTGTTCAACGCCATGGTCATGTCGTGCTCGAAGTTGTCAAAGTCGTCAAGATAGTCTTCGTCGGTTTCCTGGTTCGCGTTTCCGTTCTGCGCCCACACAAAAGTGTCGTCGGCCAAGTTCATGATATCCTTGCCGCTGATGCAGTGCCGTTTCAAGTACTCTCTTTCCTCCATTTCGGCCTGCCGGCGCGCCTTCAACAACCGGAGCTCGAGCAACTGCTCAAAGTCGTCTCTGTCAATCTCGATATCGTTGTAGAAATCTGTTGTGGCGTCTGTCTCGGACTCGCTGTACAAGGACGCCGAGTTTATCGAGCTGCTCGAGTTGTCCGCCGAGCTGACGTTGCCCTCGCTCAAGTCCAACGTCTCGGCGTACATGTTGCTGGGCCTGAACTGGCTGTTGTACGTCGAGGTGGTGAAAACGTCGTTGTTGAGCTGGAACTTGTCGGGAAACTCGATGCCGTCCTCAACGTCGCTGTCGTCCTGGCCCCACCCTGCGCCCAGCGCAACGCCCAGCGCCACGCCCAGCGCCACGCCCAGCTTGAACTTGAGCGTTTTGTTGTCCAGCGAGGCGACCCGCAACCCTTTCTTCAACTTCATCGTCTCAAACTGCTCCACAAGCTGCTGCTCCTCCGCCTGTGCCGCCTGTGCCGCCTGTGCCTCCTCGGCCTCGCGGAGCTGCATGCTGTGGTACTCGGCAAGCGTTATGGTCTTCTTGGGCGACAGTCGTGGCGTCTGTGACCGGTTCGAGTAAACAGACGTCTTCAAAGCCGAGTCGAGGTCCGCATTGTTTGCAAACAAGTCGTCCCAGCCGTCGTCGTCGTCCTCCACGTAGTTATTGATGTTTGGCATCGTGCTGTGGCCGTGGTGTGAACTGGTTTGTGGACAATTATTTTAACTCAATCGGTTGTAAACAGAAATCTAAACAAACAAATAAATAAATAAATAAAAAAATGCAGCCCACATCGGCAAGAAAAAAACGATCTCAGACTGATCTGGAAAATGATCTGAGAACGGGTCTAAAACTGCGCCCGAGTAAGTTAACCGGAGCGGCGGCCCTGGAACGTGGCCGGGAGCAGTGTGTGTGTGCACAAAGGCCTCAAAGCAGGCGTCTTGGCAGCCGGTAAGGTCCTAGACCTGGCTGGATCTTAGACCCCAATTGCGAAGTTGATGAAAATTATGTAGCGCTACTATTTCGCTACTATTTCGCTACAGTGTCGCTACTGTGTCACTACTCGTACTGCCACAGCTACAGAATGTCTTTTTTTTCCTGTTTAGATTAATTTCCGTTTGCACTAATTAACTCTATGCAGCGCTATTTTTTGTTTTTCTACACGGTACCCGGTACGGGACGGGGACACACATGCTAGCTGACAGTGACAGCTGCTTTGAACAATGCATGCGGCCTCGTTGCAGAACCACCGGCGCCCAGCGCCCAGTGCCCAGTGCCCACCAATACTCACGCAAACGTGCTGCCCAAAGACAACTTCACCAGCTTCACAAACTCGTCGTTCACGGGCACCTTGAGGACCCGCGCAAAAAACTGCGTTATCGCGTCCTCATCAAACTCGGCCTTTGCGCGCCGCCCCAAGCTGTACTCGACCAACTCGTAGTCACCGCTCTGCTCCACTTTGCGGTACAAGTACCCGTTCCGCTCCATCACCTTCAAGTACTCGTCCAAAGTCACGTTTTCGCTGCCGTTGTGGACCTTGGGCACCACCAGCTGCGGCCCAAGACCAAAATAGTCCTTCATGGCCTTCAAGAGCTCGTTGCGGTTCATGGTGTTGTTGCTCAACGCGACGCACGACACAACAATGAGCGTGAACGCCATGTTGTTGAGCCCGCTCTCGGTCAACGGCAACCCACGGCTCCCCACGGCTCCTCCACCTCCACCTCCACCTCCCCTCGCCACTGCGGCGCCCTGCTGGAACACCTTGACCAGGCTGTCGCGCCAAAACTGCGCCAAAACCTGCTTGTTCGTGTGCAGAAGCCGGTTCACCAAAACGTACGTATCGGTTTTCTTTTTGCTCGCGGCTCCGTCTCTGCTCCCCACAATCTCGAGGCCGTACCCAAACACCTCCTCCAACAACCGCTGGCACTCCTGGAACACCTCCGCAAACTTGACGTTTCTGAAAGACTCCTTCTCCCACACGTATTTCTGGAGCTGGCCCTTCGTGATCGCCATTTTCTTCAGCTCAAAGGCCAAAACGCCTCTGACCATTTTGTGGGCCATCGTCACGACCTCCGACAGCGCGGTGTCCTGGAGCGCCTCCGCAACCGCGCGCGCCTCCACGTACTCGTCGTCTGAGTCCTCGATAGTTCGTTTCATCGCCCCGTAAACCAGTTTCGCGTGTCGAGAAAGTGTGTGGCAAGAAACCAAAATGCAGTAAATCAAAAAATGCAGTAAGGCAAAAATGCAGTAAATCAAAAAAATGCAGTAAATCAAAAATGCAAGATGCAGCGCACGGTCACGTGACAGACACCGTGCTACGCGTGAAGGAAAAACGCGAAAGTGCAGAAAAAAAATGAAAAATAAAAAACGGCCCAAAACGAAAAACAGAATCTCAAAAACATTCCAAATACTCTTGTTCTTTGTTTATTGCACAACTACACTATGGCAAAGAAAGACAAGTTGGAGGCGCTCCGCAGGGCGCGTGCCGGCGCGGCGATCACGTCTGTGATTGAGGAGCCCCAGTACAAAAGCATCTACGAGGAGGTGGACGAAGAGACGTACCGGAAAAGAAAGAGAGACCAGCTCTTGAAAGAGGACTTCATTGTGAACGACAACAACAACGACTACGTGGACGACGACGTGGACGAGAGCTATGCGTCGGAGGAGGACAACGAGAAAGAGAACTCTAAGAAGAAGAACGTGCCGATCAACAAGTTTTTCAAGCCGAGTAAGCTGTTTGTGAAGCCCAAGAAGAAGGTCAGCGTGAGTGTGGACGACATTTTGGACGACTTTGAGAGCACGCCAAAGCGCAGGGAGGCCATTGGTGTCCGCGACGACTTGCTGCAGGTGACGGTGTTGCGCAGACGCCCGGAAAAGAAGGCGGATGTGCCTGTGAAACAAGAGACTGAGCCGGAGGACGTGGAGATGGGTGACAGCGCGCAGGATGCAGACAATTCGACACTTGCAGGATCTGCTGCCGCTGCTGCTGCTGCCGCCATTGCGCCGTCCGTAAAGTCGGAAATTGAGTCCGACTCCGAGTCTGACGACGAGATCTTAACAAAGAGACAAAAAACGTTCAAAACGCTGAGACTGGTCAACCTACAGCCCGAGCCAGTCCACGAGGCCAAGCCGATTGAGACCTCCTCGCCGGTAAAGACGGAGCCAAAGCAGGAGGAGTCTGACCCGATTTTGCTTCTGCTGCCAGAAAAAGCTTCGGGGCTTTCTGTGACTCCCCAGGACGTGGAGAAAGACGGCAAAACACTCATGTACTGGACAGACTACGCCGAAGTCGACCACAGCCTTGTCTTGTTTGGACGCGTGGTGACCCACGGCAACACAAGTGTGTCTGCCATTTTGCAAATCAACGGCATCTGCAAAGAGCTTTTCTTTTTGCCTAGAAAAGAGGACAGAGAGCTGGGCGAGCCAGTGAGTGCTATTCTGGTTCACGAGGAGATTGTGCCTTTGTTGATGGACAAGTACGGGTTGGACTCCATCAGGGCCAAGCCAGAGACCAAAAAATACGCATTTGAGCTACCGGACGTGCCAAAAGAAGCAGAGTATCTCAAGGTTTTGATGCCATTCAAGACCCCTAAACACAAGGGACTCACTTTACCACTGGACTTGGAAGGTGACACGTTCCTGAAGGTGTTTGGCACTGCCACAAACGCGTTCGAGAGTTTTGTGCTCCAGAGACGCGTTTTGGGTCCTGGTTGGTTGGAGCTCTCAAACGTGGACTACAAACTGATTGTCGGCAGCTCCCATTGCTCGTTAGAGATGAGCGTTGCCAAGCCAGAGGACGTTGCGTTCCTTGGCGACCGGTTGCCGGCTCCAAAGTTCAACATATTGGCCATACACGTGCAGCCAGTGTTCAACGAGAAAACAGGACGCCAAGAGGTTGCCATGGTGACGATTTCTGAGTATCCACAGAGCACTTTGGACGAGATCACCGCGCAGGCAGTTCCACAGAATACAGTGACGTTGTTGCGGCCAGTGGGGACCATGAAACTGAGTTTCCCGGTGGGATTGGCCAAGTTGGCCAAGTCCAAAAACTTGGCATTGCGGACGTTTCCAACTGAAAAAACGCTTTTGAACTGTTTGTGTGCCCTCGTGAAGCGCAGTGACGCCGACTTCCTTGTGGGCCATGGCTTGGAGAGCACTTTGATGGACATTTTGGTGCACCGCATGCTGGAGCTCCAGGTGCCAACATGGTCGTATTTTGGACGCCGTAGCCGCCGTGGATGGCCTGGCCAGTTGGCCAACCCTAATAGAGTGAAGGAAATCTTCCAGGGGCGTTTGATCTGTGATATCCTGAACGAGTTGGGAAAGTCAGTGACTTTGAAGTGCCAGTCGTGGGACTTGCCAGAGATGTACTCCATGGTGTGCAAAAAGAAGCTCTTTGCACCTGAGATGAACTTGAACCAGGAGCAGTACCAGGAGGATGCACTGGCGCTTTTGCTGGCGCTACAGTTGTCAGAAACCAAATGTCTTGCTGCTTCTGAGTGTGCGTTCCAATTGCAGCTTTTGCCGCTTCTGAGAACGCTTACGCAAATTGCTGGTAACGCGTGGGCCCACACTTTGGGAGGTACGCGTGCTGGACGGTCTGAATTCTTGCTTTTGCACGAGTTCACACAAAACAATTACATTGTACCGGATAAGGAATACCAGAGACCACAAAAGACCCTGAGAAAGGCACAGTACAAAGGTGGACTTGTGCTTGAGCCAGAGGTCGGACTTCATAAGCTGTTTGTTGTGGTGATGGACTTCAACTCGTTGTACCCAAGTATTATCCAGGAATACAACATTTGTTTCACTACGATCGACAGAGACAATTTCAACAAGGCCGGTGACGATAGCGATGAACCAGTGCTTCCAGAGTATCCGGGATCCGATGTACCACGCGGTCTCTTGCCAAAGTTGTTAGCAAACTTGGTGGGCCGCAGAAAAGAAGTTAAGAAGTTGCTTCAGGACCCTAAAATCAACGATTTTCAAAAAGCACAGTACGATATCAAGCAATTGGCTCTCAAGTTGCAGGCAAACTCGTTATACGGTTACCTTGGTTTTGAGAAAAGTCGTTTCTATGCCAAAGCATTGGCAATGTTGGTCACGGCAAAAGGAAGAGAGATTTTGATGGAAACGAAAAAGATTGCAGAAAGCATCGATTTGCACACAATTTATGGTGATACCGACTCTTTGATGATTGAAACACGCACACAGGTGTATGAAGAGGCCTTAGAGTACGCTGCGCAGTTCCAGAAAGTGGTCAATGCAAAACACACAATTTTGGAGCTTGGGTTGGATAATGTGTTCAAGAGTATCTTGTTGCACACCAAGAAGAAGTATGCGGCTTTGAACGTGGTGAAGGACAGCCAGGGCAACTTTGTTGAAAACCTTGAGGTGAAAGGTTTGGATTTGCGGAGACGTGAGTACTCGCCATTGACGAAAGAGACGTCTAATCATATTTTGCACAAGATATTGAGCGACCAGGACCCTGAAGAGGCACTTTCTGAGATTTACAGCTACTTGGAGGATCTCACAGCGCAGATAAAGGAGCACAAGTTGGGACCAGAAAGATTTAAAATCAACACGCGACTTCTGAAAGACCCGCAAAACTATCCTGGTGGGAACTCAATGCCGCCAGTGCAAGTTGCTCTCAGACTCCGCAAACAGGGTAAGATGATCAAGGCAGGATCTGTGATTACGTATATCATTACCGAAGGTGAGGGCAGTGTTGCTGAAAGAGCAAGGCTGTTGCAGGAAGTGTTAAAGCCAAATCTGGGGCTTCTTCCGGACCCAGCGTACTATTTAGAAAAGCAGTTGTTCAATCCAATTGAGAGATTGCTTCAAACGTACCCAGGGATTGACACTGTGAGACTTGCGGGTTCATTGGGGCTTGACGGTCGTAGATTTGAGAAAAACTCGGCGCTGCAGCTCAACAAATTACAGCCTTTCGAGCTGACGATCCTGGACGAGGACAGATACAAATATGCGCTGTTCTTGGAGCTTCAGTGCGGGTGCGGGCACAAGTTCCGGTTTGGAGGACTTGTGGCGTCTTTGGACTACAAAATGAGCTCCCTGGGCATTGTTTGTTTGCGATGCAACAGAACCATGGCACTTTTGAGGGTCACAGCACAGTTGGAGCTGCAGATTCGCCAGAACGTGTCCAAGTACTACGCCGGCTGGCTCAAGTGCACGGAGTGTGGGTTGGAAACGAGACAGATCTCTGTGTATGGTAGAAAGTGTTTAGCAGGTGACTGCAAGGGTGTGATGGAGTACCGGTACAACGACCAGGAGCTCTACAGACAGTTGATGTATTTCAAGACGATATTTGACACGGAGAAGTCGAAGACGGGAAAATTGAAGGAGATCTACGCCGTGGGGCCTCACAAACCAGAGCCGTTGAACGAAGCGGTTGTGAAAGTGCTTGCTGAGCAGAACAAGGAGATGTACCACGTGTGCCAGGGAGTCGTTGAGAAGTATTTGAACAACCTGGCCAGACGGTTTGTGGACATGGGTGCGATATTTGGGTTGGTTTAGGAGAAGAGAACCGTGGGCTTAATACAATATACCGTTTGATTATTGTAGCACTGTAGCGCTGAAATCTCTGCACTCTACAATTTCTGCACTTCTGCAATTCTGCAATTCCGCAATTCTGCAATTCCGCAATTCTGCAATTCTGCAATTCTGCAATTCTGCAATCTCTGCATTTCTGCAATGCTACATTTCTGCAACTCTGCACGCGCGGTGCGCTACAAAACGCCGCCTGGCTGATTCCCGTAACTCGTATATTCAACCAAAAAAGTGGCCCAACAAATCCCTCTACACGTGGGTGCCAAATTTGAACACCTCGTTGTACGTAGGAATATCGTCGCGCAAGGTGATCGGGCTTGTCTGCTTTGTGAACATCGTGAGCCGCTTGTTCAAATCCTCAATCTCTTTGTTCTTCATTAAAATGCTTTTGGCCAAAACGCGGCTCTTTCGCTGCAACACAGTGCTTTTCTTTCTTTCTTCGGCCAATTTCGCGCTCACGTCGTCCAAGGCCTTGCTGTGCCGGCTCTGCTGCTCCTGCTTCCATGTGTCCATTTCCTCCTTCACCTTCGGCTCGATCAGCCCCAACTCTTTCTTGAATTTACGCGACAAGTCCTTGTAATACTCCTTCTTGTCGTACAACTTTTTGTTCTCGTTCTTGAGCGCCGTCAACTTGTCGAAGTAATCGCCAAACTGCTCGCGGGTGCTGGCAACCTTGTTGCTCGTCAACTTCTTTGTGTCCTCTTCGATTTTCTTCTCCAACTGCAAGTGTTTCAACGTGTTTTGCAACGAAATAATCGCGGTATCCTTGTCGTTGTAGTACTTCTTGTAGTCCTCGATGCACTTGTCCTTTGCGGCAAGATCGTCCAACAAGTTGTTCATCTTGTTCTCCATCGCGTTCACTTCCTCTCGAAGTTTGCGAATTGTCTCCAAATTCGACTCGTCGTTGCGTCTTTTCCGTGTCAACAAAAGACTCAATTCCTTGTTGATCTTGACGTACTTCTTCGTAATTGCGTCCCGCTGGAACTTGAGGTCCTGCTGCTTCAACTCCTCCAACTTGTTGCTCTTTGTGAGCTCCAAAAACTTGTCAAACTTACGCGATTTCACTCTTTCCAACTCGGCGTTGTTCAAAAGCCGCACCAACTCACTGAACGCGTTGTCGTTTGCCAACACCAACAACTCGCGCTTGTAGTACTTCAAGCTCTCCTGCAACTGCTGGTACTCTGCCATTTCGGCCCGATGTTCCGGTTCGTCCAACGGCACAAAGTTTGGCGAGTCCGTCAATGCATTGAGAGCTGCCACGGCCGGCGACGAGATGGCCGCCACCACGGGCGACACAGACGCCGGCGCTAGCGTGGATGTCGGCATAAGCGCTGCAGGAGACGCGGCTGACAGCGCCAGAGGTGCCAGAGGTGTTGCCGTTGCCAGAAGTGTTGCCAGAAGTGTTGCTAAAGGTGCCAGAGGTACCTGAGGTACCTGAGGTACTGGCGGTACTGGCGACACTGGCGTGTTGGCACTGGCACCAGCACCGGCGCTGGGCTGCGACAAGCTGGGCTGCGACAAGCTGCTGAGATTGGCTGTGCTAGGAAGCGTCTGCTTCAACTCGGGGCCAGCCTGTGGGCCCGTCTGGGGCAGCAACTGCGCAAACACGTGTTCCTGCTTGTTCAAAATCGACAGCACGTCCTGGGGCTCGCTGTGGGCCGACAAAACGCTGGGCTTTCTCTTCAACAGCGAGACGGTGGGGCGGAAGCTGGGCGAGCTCAAAAGCGAGGCGTCGGGCAAAGCCGGAGACTCAAATCCGTACAGCTCGAGCTTGAAGTGGGTGACCAACTTGAAAATCTCGTTCATAGTCGCCACTTTCTCTGCGGTCAACGTGGTGTCGTGGAAAAAGAGCTTCAAGATGTTCTCGTTGACCACGGGGTCTGGCGGGTAGTGGAACTTGAGGCTCACGTCTTTGTCGAGCTTCAAGCAGTCCCAAAGGAGCTCACTGAAAGGCTTTTGGTCGTTAATCCAGTCCACGTCCAAAGACGTTTCCTTTTGCACGCTGGAGGCGAGCAACCCGGGGCTGAAAAGGTGCTTCGCAGCGATCTTCAAGCTGTTGTTGTAGATGTCCAACTCGTTGAAAAACAGCAGGCACTCTTCGGTCAAGAGCTGTGTCATAACAATGCCAAACTGGGACTCCATGAACGCCGTGGGGCTCTTCATGAACTCGAGCAAGCAGTTGGGAAACAACCCGTACAACACCGTGTACAACTTGCTGCAGAACTTGTACTTGAACACGTCGTCCTTGCGTGATTCTACACGTACCCAACTTACGTCCAGGTCCAGCGTTTTGTTTTCCAACAAGTCGTCGATCTGCGCAAACTTGCCAATGTCCACGTCGTAGCTGTTGCTCGGCATCTCCTGCTGGTTCAAGTACGGGAAAATCGCGTTTTGCAAGTCCTCAATGTCCGGTTTCTCGGTGAAAACTGAGTTCACAGTGCGTAGTAAATCGCGGCACTGCGCAACACCAAATTGCGGGAACATCTTCAAGCTCTTGTTCCACGAGATCAACCGGCCGTAAACAAGGAGACACACGGGGAGGAGCTGCTTGAATTTGGTGTGCAACGTCGGAAGCGCCATCACAAACAACAAAATGCCACTATTGAGGACCTGGGTGTCGCTGTCAAACAACAACGACTTGAACAAGGTCCTGAGAAACCGCGAGTTCTGCATTTGTGCCACGCTGACCCGGAAGTCCGTGTAGAAGTAGATGTTGCTGTAGATGTTGGCGATTTTCTCCTTCAACTCGGCGTCGCCCAAGTTGTCAATGTATTTCTGCTGGAGCATCGCCATGGCGTCCAACAAGGGCTGGAAAATGTTGTCGTCGCGGGGTTCACGGCCCGAGGGTGCCGCACGCAAGATCTGGAAGCTCAAGAGGTTCAGCTGGTGGCAGAGAAGCTCGGCAACAAGTCCAAAAGCCGCGCCTCTGTTTAACGGCGACTGGGCAAAGTCGTTGAGCACTTCAAAGGCCAAGGCCGGCTCGCGGATCATGAACTCGAGGAGAAGCTGCCGCGTGTTCAAGTTGACAAACCGTTTGGCCTCAAACGACTCCAAACTCTTCAAATCGGAAACCAATTTGGCGTCCGTCAAATTCTCGGTTGTTATCAGGAGATCGTCCTGGATCTTGATGCGCACAATCAGCCCGTGCTGGAACACGTTCAAGTCGTCCATGAAGTAGAGCTTGACCAAGAGCTTGAACAAGTATGCGGCGTTTCTGAGTCTTATTTTGTCCAAAGCCTGGGCCGAAGGCCCGCCACGGCGTGTAGCCACGGCAGTCAGGCTGCCGCACACGAGCAACGACTTGAGGAAAAACCTCGACACCACAACAACGTCGTTTGGGATCCCCGCCAGGTTGAGCGCGTTTGTGAGGCACTGGTTGACCCAGTAGAGAAGCAGCTTGAACTCCAAGATAAAGGGACAAAGCATTGCCAAAATGTGGAAAAAAACCACCTCGTTCTTTTCGTTCTTTGCCACGGCCTTCTTGAGGATGTTGTAAAGCTCCTCGTTGAACCGCGTGTTGATGAGCATCAGAATACACTCGTCGCTGTTGGCCTCTTTGATAAAAGTTTCGATCTCGTTAACAAGCCCCAGTGGGAGTGGTAGAGGCACCGGGTTGGGAGCCTCGTTGGCAAACGCCAGGCTCAAGGCCTTCAAAAGCGTTTTTTTTGCATTTTCGCCTGCCATCGCGACACAAACTGGATCAAACGCTGGTTTTTTGTCTGGTCTCTGGGCAGTTTTTTGTTCTCAGAAGTGTTTGAGTACTCGAGGTGTGAAAAATTGTGATAAAAAATGTACCGAGGAGAAATGCACTTTTTAGCCCGCTAACTAGGTATAGTGTAATGGGTAATGGGGTAAGGCTCAGAAAAAAGGTCAAACAAAAAAAAAAAAAAAAAAAAAAAAAAAAAAAAAAAAAAGTAGTAAAAAGTGAGTGCCCGAGTGCCCGAGTGCCCGAGCCACCGAGCAACTAGTGCTAGTGCGTGCTGTCGTAGGCGCATGGATGCACGGATGCACGGGGCGGGTCTGCACTGCAACACTGAGCGAGCGAGCGAGCGAGCGGAGCGGAGCGGCAAAAAAAGAAAAACAAATTTTGGACCAGGACTAGGTTTTGGACTGGACTGGGACTTGGACTGGACTTGCCGCGCCATTCCGCGCCCGCGCATCCGCGCCCGCGCTCTCTCCCTGGCCAGCGCAGCGCAGCTTTTACACCCGTACACCACCTCGCATTTGTGCCCAATTTTTTTCTGCTCCTAACACTGCTGCAAACGCTATCAGGAAACAAACATCATGGAGGGAGTTTTTTTCAATATCGATTTCGGATACATAGAAGGCTTGGTCAGAGGCTACAGAAACGGGCTTCTCACCCAGGCCCAGTACGTCAATTTGACACAGTGTGACTCTTTGGATGACTTGAAATTGCAGTTGGCCAGTACTGAGTACGGCAACTTTCTCTCCAACGTGCCATCCCCTTTGTCGACGTCAGTGATTCAGGAGAAGGCCAGCTCCAAATTGTACGACGAGTTCAACTACATCCGCGACCAGGCCGTGGAGCCATTGGCGAAGTTCATGGACTTCATCACGTACGGGTACATGATAGACAATGTGGCCTTGATGATTACGGGAACCATCCACGAGAGAGACCGCAGCGAGATTTTGGAGCGTTGCCACCCATTGGGCTGGTTTGACACGTTGCCAGCGTTGTCGGTGGCCACCGACATTGAGAGTTTGTACACGAGTGTCTTGATTGATACGCCATTGGCACCATACTTCAAAGACTGCTTGTCCGCAGAGGACTTGGACGACATGAACATTGAGATCATCAGAAACACCTTGTTCAAGGCCTACTTGGAGGACTTTTACGAGTTCACGCAAACGGAGTTGGCGTACCCTGCCAACGAGGTCATGAAGGAGCTCTTGGAGTTTGAGGCCGACAGAAGATCCATCAACATTGCCTTGAACTCGTTCGAGTTGGACTTGGCCGTCGAAGACAAATTGAAGCTTTTGCCAAGCTTCGGCAAGTTGTACCCAGCGGGTACCACTGAGTTGGCCAAGGCCGAGGATTTTGAGCAAATCAGAGCCGTTGTAGAAACCGTTGGTGCTTACAAGGGCTTTTTTGACAACTTGAGCGGCGACAAAACGTTAGAGGATCACTTCTACCAGTTGGAGATGGATTTGTGCAAGGACGCCTTCTGTCAGCAGTTCACTTTCAGCACTATCTGGGCCTGGGTCAGAGCCCGCGAACAGGAAGTGAGAAACATCACGTGGCTCGCCGAGTGCATTGCACAGAACCAGAAAGAGAGAATCAACAACTACATCTGTATTAATTGATTGATTAGGCAGCGCCCCCAATTGTCTATGTACTGATTGATTAATAGAAAAAATAAATGTTTACAAGTTTGGTACATTCCAGCCAAAAAGCACACCTTCCCCCTGCGTTCTCAACGCCCCTGGTTTTTGAGCTGGTTCAAAATCACATTTTGCGTGTCGATGAATCTTCTCAAACACCCTTGCAAACACTGTGACTCTGTAGTGCTCAATCCTGGGCTCGACGCCTCCACACATCTCTTGAAACACACGTCGTTGAACTTGTGGATTGTGGCCTGGAATTTGGACTTGCTGGACTCAACTTCAATCCAGTGTGACAACTCCTTCTTCTCGGAGTCGTTCAACGTGGCCAACTTCGTTTGCAAACTGTCTGACATTGTAGTGGTGAATATTTGTGCTTGGAGTTTTTTTGCTGGAGATTGGTGCTGAGGATTTTTTCACTTTGTCACGACAAGTGGTGCACGGGTGTACTACTGCATACTGCACTATTCTACTATTCTACTATTTCACTATTTCAATATTGCAGTTCTGCAGTTCTGCAGTTCTACAATTTTGCAGTTCTGCAGTTCTACAATTTTGCAGTTTTGCAGTTCTGCAATTCTGCAGTTCTACAAATCTGCAATTCTGCAGTTTTGCTCTTTAACATTTTGTAGTGTCTCGGATTCTCTACATCCTTCTAAAAACTATATACTTGTTGCTAAACTAGATTTCTCGTTCGCGTGGTTGGATTGAGCTCAACGTAGTTGGCCGGGAAAATGCCCCGTTTTCCGTGGACTTCGCCCTCCCACCAGTCGGTGTCGTTGTTGTTCAAAACGTGCACCACGTCGCCTTCGTGTAATGCTAACTCGTCCTCTTCCTGTGCCTCGTAGTCGTACAAAACCGTGGCGTGCAAGCTTTGGCCGGATTCCACCTGCTCAACGTGATCAACGTGCTCCTGGTGTACGTCCTGGTGTACATCCTGTTCCAGAGTGTCGTAGTCCAGAAAACTAGAGTGCGGTTCCCACTCTTTTGTGAGTGCCAGCAGGTAGTTTTTATTGAAGTTGACAATTTTGAGCGCATTGATATCCTGCACCACCACCGCGGTTTGCTTGTGAAACTCTTGCAATATCTCGGATACTGGCACTTTTTCGTACTCCATCAGGTTCATGATCTGGTAGAACTGGTAGCTGATAATGTTGTAAGACCAATACACAATCTGGAGAAGCGGGTCAATTGTCTGGTACACCAACTTGAAAAACACCGGCAACTCGAGCTTGAGCTCGTTGTCGAGTTTCGCAAAGTTCGCGCTGCTCTGCTCCAACTTTTCCCTCGTGTATATCAAGTTTTCCTCCTGCTTGATCGTGAGCTCACTCTTCTTCTCCAACTTGTCCACATTAGTTCTGTGCTTATCCATGTCTAGCAACTCAAACTCGCGGTTCTTGATGTGGCCGCGAATGTTCTTTGCCAATTCCAATATGCTGCCGCTCGTTTTCTCAATCTTGCCCTGCAACAAGTCGAGCTCAGTCACAATGGCCGGCGACATGTCTGTGAGAATCTGTAGGTACTTGTCGGCGAGCTCTTTCCGGTCGCCGTACTCCTCGTACAAGTTGCTCTGCTCCACGGCGTGTGTGTCGTCGTTGCCCGTCAACCCGATCTCCTTCAAAAGATCCAGGCTTTCCAAGCCGTAAATGAGATAAAACTGGCTCGCCAACCCTTTAGAGCTCTCAAGCATCAGCTTCACGTGCTTGTTCGTTCTCTGTACCTCCTTCGCAAACTTGTTGAACTGCTTCTCGATAAACTCAAGAGTTACAAGCAACTCCATGAATTTGGCGTCCTTCTCAACAAGCTCGCTCCTTTTCGTTATTATTTGCGGCGCCCGAACAACGGTTTTCTTCACGTTTTGCCAATTGACGTCGTGTATCTTGTTCATCTGCTGTTTTCCTGAAATTTGTGCTGTTTTTTTGCAATAAGTCTTTGCCCCTGTATTTTTGTGACCAAAGTTTTGTAAATTGTTTCGAGTGCAGAAATGCTTTTATGCTTTTCCGAAGCATCCATCGCATCTGCGCAAAATACGTCAAAAACCACTGGTTGGCACGTGACTGCGCGGGTGACATAAAAGTAAAACTGTATGAACAATCGAAAAACAAAAAGTGCAAACAAAAAAAAACGGTCACCGTTTGAAATAAAAGGTGTACCCACCACACCCACACCCATAAAAAAAACCCACCCACTCAAAATCGGTCAGCCGGAGTTGGCGTAGAGAATGTCCTCGAACGAGTGGTTGTAGAAGTTTTTGAGAAACACCAAGTTGGACCGCGAATTGAACTCGTTCTGGTCTGCAGGAGTCTGAAATCGCACCGTCGGCGGTTTTTCCGAACGGTCGTAGAACACTTTGCCGTAATTTTCAAGATTCTCATGGTTTAGTGGCCCCTGCAGAGATAGAATATCGTCACTGTGGGTAGCAGTCTCCAGCACGGTCTCCGGTACGGTCTCACTGCCCACGCCGTAGTGCTTTTTGAATCCTTCTTCGATCTTCTGTGTGGCGCGCTTCTCGTACAAGTTAACAACTTTGTCTGGCGCAATGTCACACGCAAAATAGAGCACTCGGTCCAAGTTCCACGCAGCCATGCCGTGGCTCGTTCGGGCGAGCTCCAAGTAGTGGAGCCGGTACCCGTCAATCACTTTGTTTCCGTCGCAGAACATCTTGATGTCCAATTTCCACGGGTTTGTCCCGGGCACCGTAAAACTGCCCATATTGAGCGCAATTACGCGATTCAGCGGCACGAGGTCGTCGATGTTCAACGGAACAATGAATCGGCGCTCAAACTCCCGTGGCAGCTCACCGAGCTCCTCAAATCGGGCCACAAAGTCAATAAGACCCAAATTTTGTCTCTGCGTTTCGCTGGACACGTAGAACCACAAAATGTACAGGCCCGGCAAAACGAGGGTGTGGAAGTCGCAGTCCAAGGTCTCCTCCAGACGCTTGACCTGTGTTTCACCCAAACTGTACTCCGTGGGCATATAGAGCTTCTTGTACGTGATCAATCTATACACCAACCTCCAGGAATCTGCCAAGTACTTGCAGTAGTCCAAATCCTGGGCACGAACGGCGTCAAACGGCCGCAAACTGCCTATTTCGCTCAATATCTGCCGCCGGTACTTGTAGAAACAGTCGTTCATCTGCACAAACTCTTTGATCTCACGTGAACTGTAAACGAGAACGTCCTCGAGCCCCGGCCCGTAGCTGCGCATCAATTTGTGCTTCCAGATCTCGTTTTCAAGCGCAAACAAGGACTTGCAGCAAAGGGCAAGCGCCGGGGCCTGCTCCACTATCTGGAGTAGCACGTCGCTGGGCAATTCGGTGAGCGAGCGTATCATTTAGTCGTGTTCCTCTTGAGTGCGAACTTTTTGGCAGAACCCGCAACAACATGCATTGGAGGCCGCTTAGCAATCGGCGCACACATTTTTTCGGAGCGGCGTGCCAAAATGTCCAACCAACAAAACTTTAGCGCCAATAAAAAAGTCCGGACAGAACAAGGACGTTCACTTTCACAATAATCGTGCAGAAACACACACCGCAGCCAAGATGATATACTCGGTGCTCATATGTAAGTTCGATTCCCACAGGTGCCTCTTTTTTTCTTCTTCTTTCTATTTCTGGCTGCTCGGCGCCACACCGTTTGGTCATACTAACAAGCAACAGTTAACAACGATGCGCTTCCGCGGCTCATGAAGTTCTACACACCAATAGACCTCGAAACACAGATGCTTTTAGTGAGGCAGGTGTACCAGCTTGTTTCGAAGCGCTCAGACGAGCTGTGTCTGTTTCTCACGCCACCGCCGCTTCTCGAGGAGCTCGACGATATCAGAATCATCTACAGACGCTACGCAGCGATTTACTTTGTTTTCATCGTCGACGAGCAGGAGAGCGAGTTGGGTATCTACGACTTGATCCAGATGTTTGTCGAGTGCTTGGACGTGTGCTTCAAGAACGTCTGCGAGCTCGATTTGGTGTTTGGGTGGCAGCTATTGGAGTCCGTGTTGGAGGAGATGATCCAGGGTGGACTTGTGGTCGACACCAACTGGAGACGGATAGTAGACGCTGTAGACTACACCAATGCGGGAAACGACGGGATCTTGGACATGGCCTCGAAGACGTTCAGCACGTTTTTGAGTCTGATGGGCAGCGGCGCCTACAGGCCAATTGGGTAACGGCGAGGCCGCAACAGATAGATTTAGAGCAACATGGCATGACTACGATGCTCGTAGATACGCGCAGCTGACTGTATATACATTTCATTCAAACAACACAATTGGCAGAGGCAGACCATTCACCACCATCCGCGCTTCTTCTGCGTCTGCTCCGGCTCCACAGGCTTGGCCTGCTCCAACTTCGCCTTGAGGTCCACAAGCTCCTGCTGCTGCTGCTCGCCGGCAACCTCTCTCTCCATCCGTTCCTTCTCCTTCATCTGGTACTGTCTTGCCTCAAATGGCGACTTGATCGGGCCCGTCATCCATATCGGATCGTTTGACGCCGACGTCTTTTTCACAATCTTGATCAACTCCTCTTGTTCCTTGTACCGCAACGGCAACTCGCGGTCGTGGCGTGCCTTGATCTCTGGTGAAAACCGCTCGTACAATTGCTCTTCAGTGGGTGTCAAGTACTTGTAGCAGAGCACGCCCACTCCAATGATGGCGCCGCCCGTGGCGTACACTCTGAGCCATCTGTAAAACAACGAAGGTTCCGACATCGTAGGGTGTTTGCGGGGGTTGTGTGTCTAGTGCAGTGTGTGATTAAGATATGTACGTAAACGTGGAATTGCAGAAACGCAAATGTAAGTGTAAATGTAAATGTCAATGTAAATTTGCACTATCGCAGAAAAATGTATTTCTGCATTTTTTTTCTATTATTTTTTGCTTTTTTCGTCTCGATGCGCCCACCGTTATGTGCCCGCGCACCACAATCAGATACGGCGGCTTAGTAAACGGCGGCCATCCACCAGCACCAGCACCAGAGGCCCAAGGCCCAAGGCCCAGGGTGCTGCTGCCCGCGCGACTTACGACGAGACCCGGAAGATCTCCTTGACCAACTGTTTTCTGCCCTCCGCGTCCACGTGCTGCGCCTTCCTTATGTACTGGCAGCACAAGTACGTGTTTTTGACGTCCGTAGACTTGACCCAGATCTGCCCATTAACGCCAATGGCGATCTCAAACTCGCACTGCTGGCCCAACTGGCTCAAAATCGCGTTGTTCTCGTTGTACAACAAGTACCGCGCGTATGCCGTGTCCACCTGGACCAAATTCCCACCCACCAACTCGCCAAACCCGTCAGCCTTGCCGCTACTGCTGTTGTAGCACTCCACTTCCACGTCCACAAAGGGGTTCGCCTGCGTCACCTTGCAATACACCAAAGAGCCGTTTTTCAAGTTTGGCCGGTTCTTCTTGGACGCATTTTCAAACGCAAAAAACGAGAGCAACGCCGAGGCCTTGAACTCCCCGTAGCTCACCTTGAAGTTCTCCCCCAACGTTCCACGGATTGTGCCTATTATGAAATCGCCCTCACTCGCGTTGTACGTCTTGCTGCTGCTCTCGATGGCCACAAGCTGCTTGTGTTTCTTCTCTTCGTGGCGCAAAACTCCTGCGTTGCTGATCAAGATCTCATTCTGGTTCTGCGTGTCCACGTACACTCCCGGCCCGACAATGAGCTTCTTCTTGTTTAGCTGCTCGGTACTGAGCGGTATTTTCTCTCCCGGCACTACTATCGACATGTGGGGACTTCTGAGAAAGAGAACTGAATTTCAGAATAGCATCAAAAAAATAAAAAAAAAAAAAAATTATTTAGGGGGTGTACAAATGTGATGGCTCACCCCACGGCTCCCACAGTGAGAGTCCACTGCCTACACGTCTAAGTTGAGTGAAAATCGTCTAAATATACATTCCCGTAGTTCATGGGTGGTCCGGGTTCGTTCCCGGCCACGCAACTATACTGTTTTTGCTGTTCTCTGCGCCCTTGTTTTTGCTGAGCAACCGCTTGAGCTCATCGTTGTCTAACTCGTTAACAAACTTGTTTTCGTCAATCTCCTTGATTTTGTTGCTCACCTGAAAGTAGCTCTCGGCGATCTTCTTGAGCAACTTGTACTTCTGCTCGATGCACTTTCTCAAGTTCTTGGTCAACTTCAACCCAAAGTCTCGGTCCACAGGCAAGTTCTCGTTGATGACTTTGATCAACTGTCTGACCAAAACCAAGTTCTCAAAGTACTTCTCGGCTTTCTCTTTTAAGTCGTCTGCTCCCTTGAAACTGGGCTCAAACTCCATCAAGACTAGCGCCGCGTGATACGCCATCACAAATATGTGCAACGGGGCAAAACTCAAGTACTGCACAATGTCTTTGTCGTTTATCATTGCTTGAACAAATGTCTTGGCAGCAGCCGAGGCTATGTCTGGACTGCAAACCTCGTACAAATTGTCATTGACCACTAGTGAAAGTCCTTCGTCTTGCGCGCTCTGGTCTGTGCTTCCGTAACTAGCTACCTTGTCCTTTTGCTTTTCTGATTTCTTCATAAACTCATTGTTCACCTGCATTTTGGCAAAGTTGTAGTACAACAACATCGACTTTATTGACCAGGTGTTGGTTTGGTGGATCGGGGTCAATAGACACGTCCAATTGACCATCCACTTGTCCAACTCCAAATTGGTTTTCCAAGGAATTCCAAACTTCTCTGGCGGCAAAATATCCCAAGCGTTCCCGCTTAACACCAACGCCAATGCCTGGTTGAACTCCAATTGCGACACTAGCTCCAAATCTTTGTAAGTAGCAGCGTTGCAAATAAGCTTTTCGTTCAATGTCTTTTCACCTGTTTTCTCATCCGACTTTTTCAATATGATCTTTGTCAAACTTGATTTTTCGCTTTGTTCTGTGCTGACTTTGTCCTGCAACAAGAGAGACCTCGATGATTTCACGGCTGGCTCCTTAGAACTCATAAGCCTAGCTTTTTTGCCAAGAAAACTTAGCTGGCTGTCAGCTATGAACAACAAATACCACAACTTTAGTTTGTCGAACTTCGTGATCACATTTTTGTTCTTTTGAAGCAAATCACCAGTCTCAAGTCGATCTGATTTCGAAACGGAATTGTATGCCTCATTGAGTTTCAACTTCATTGCCAACTGCAAAGCCGCACCAAACAAAAGAGTGGAATTCTCAAACCAGAATGACGCAATACATAATGAAGTGATGTTGAAAAAAAGTTTGAACTCCCAGCTCTTGGCAAGCTCAGTTTTTTTCTCGTTTCTCGTAAACAAATTCCATTCGTTATGGCGTTTGCATAATGCCATATATTCGTCATACTCTGCGTGCACTTGATCCACCTCAGAATCACTGTCAATGGCATCGCCAAAATCGCCTTCTGTTACACTGAAGAAACTGGGTTGGCTGCCATTTGCCTTGAACACAACGTCATTCATTTTTTCCAAATAAAGCCTTTTCACGTCCGCAAAAATCGTGTGCTTGAATTTGGAAATTTTAACAGATATCATGAGACACACCAAGCACACAAACAAGTCACACTTCACATAAATGAGTCTTGGGTCAAACTTGGAAACATCAAAGCCAAATAACTGGGGAGAAATGTCCTCGCAAAACTTTACGAAAATCTCTTCAAACATGCTATAACTCACAATTTCACGAAGAGTTCCAGGTCCTTGGTGCAGCTCTTCATTCACGTCGTACATTTCTGAGCTGGACGCTGCATGGTGAATTCGCTGTTTTCGCTGCTTTTGCGTGTGTGGAGTGGATTTTTGGCTGTGTGAAATGTCAGCTGCGCTGGTGCCAGTACCGTCGCTACTATCCGAAAGCGCGTCTGTGCTTTTTTTCTGTTTTTTGGTATGCCACTGTTTCGCACCAGAGTCCAGATGCCGTTTTCTGTCCAAATTATCAACTGAAGACGGCTTTGGATCTGCAAGTAGTGGTGACAACGAAAACAGTGACTCCAGCCCCAACGGATGCTTCAACATATTGGAAAGTTTGTCCACATCCTCCTCGGAGAACATTGGCAACTGATTTTCAATCTCTGAGACTGGAAGAGTGTTTATGTTCGATCCCACATTGGAAACTGGGCCCGTGTTTCTCTGCAATCCGGTGCCAACTCCGGTGCCAACTCCGGTGCCAGCATGTGAGCCAACGTTTGCGGGCATGTTGTTTCCAAGCCCCATGCTCTGTGAAACCCCAGACGGTGCAGACGGCCAGTTTCTGAATTGGTCGTAATCCACACCATAAACCTCGTCAAAAGCCAGAAACGCGTTGAGGGCGTTGTTTTGAGTATGTTGTTGTGGCTGTGACTGCGCTGGCGACTGTGTATGTGGCTGTGGCTGTGGTTGTGGAGGCCCTGGCATCAGATGTCTAATCTCTGGGTTTGGCAATCCGTTTGTGAATTTCCCGCCTTTCAAGAACCCAAGAATGTTATTCAAGGCGTCCCCCACGTTTTCTAATCTGTTTTCCATCAAATGCTTCCAATCATCGCCGTGTTTGCCGCTTGGTATGGCTCCTGGTCCAGTTCCTGTCCCGTTTCCGCCGTGAGAGCTGTGTGTGATACCTACACGAGAATCTCCCACACCCAAGCCAGGGCCAACGCCGGCGCCAGTGCCCACGGAGTTCTTCTGTATATCATCGTGACTGCTGCCACTACTCGAGCTCGCGTTATTCCCCCGTGACATTATCGAGTTGTTGTCCATTTTTATCCCCAAACTATCGGGGTCAACCAGCTTCATCTGGGACTGCGAGTAGCTGGGAACCTTGTACTGGTATATGCACTGCGCGCCTACTTGCAGACATTTCTTGCACGGGCTTTCGCCATCATTGTCGCACTTTATTTTGCTTTTGCGGCATCTCAAACATGCCTTGAACCGTTTGCTCTGGTTGGCGATCTTTGTGTCGCTGACATTCTTTGTGTTCAAGGATGAAACAAGGAACTTCGACGTCAACGACGATGGTATACTACTGGACTTCCCTGGTGGCATTAAAATTCATCAATCAGTGTGCTATTATCCCAACCTTTGTCCTGCTTTGTTCTCTATATCTCTGATGTTGTGTGCTCTATTGATATGTCTACTAAAACACGCGAGATCTCTGTTCAGCCAGTTCCCCGTATTTCTTTTTGCGCTCTTTATACCTGAGTTACCTCTTTGATGTCACAAGAACCCAGTATTTTGCTTTTCTATGTCATAAACTCGGATAATCCCAAACACAAATCTCGTATCAATCTGAGTTTATTTTTTTTCCTGTCGTTTTTTGTCTCAAATAGCCTAACAAAATCAAGAAGTGATGCACGGGTGTCTGTGGGGCAGAAGAAAAAAAAATTCGCCTGTCAAAAAAAAAAAAAATGTCTTGGGGGAAAATTCACACGAAAAAAAAAAAAAACTGGCGCAAGGCTGAAAAATGTGGGGGAGCGTTTGAGTTGACTGTTTACGTTTAACAGTCAATAAATTCAGTAAATTCGCTCGTTCTCGTTACATTTGTGCTACAATTGTGCGGTTGTTGTGGAGAATTTCGGATGGCTCTGCTCACACCACTATGACACCCAAATCAGATCATAGCATCAGGTCTAACTACATACAGTTCATGTAATTGAAAGTGCTCGTGTATAGGCTAATGGCAAAATCGTATAGAATCTATGAATAAGTGACTTCCCCTGGCGCAGGCGCTTCACTCGGCCAGCTGACTCGCTGGCGGTACACGTTCCAACTCTAGTAAAAATGCAAGACCTAGTTTCACGAACTCGGCGATGTATGCGAAATCTAGCCTGTCGACAGTGTCCCACTGAGTGTGCACAAAGTGCGAGATGCTGCCGATGGTGTTCTCTGTGACCAATGTGGCGGGCAACCCGTTGTCAGCAGCACTTTTGTGATCCAGACACCCGTAGCCACACGTCATCTTTTGTGCCCCCACGGAGCAGTAGTTGCCTACAAGCAGAGCCACAAACGCGTTGAGAGCCTTGTTTGTGTAGTCGTCATGGCACACCGATATCTTTGGCTCTCTAGACTTGTGCGTGAACGAGCTTCCAATTTGATCCTGAATCAACACTGCAAGCACATTGGAGCTGTTCAACGTACCCAGAACCTCCAGAGACCCAAGAAGACCAGCTTCTTCAGCCGCATAGAAGTGGAACTGCACAGTGTTGTGTCTTGTTCGTGTTCCAGACTCCAAACTGTGCACATAGAGTCTGAGAATCTCCAACAACGACGAGACACCCAGTGCATTGTCGTCGGCTCCTGGCGCAGTGTTGTAAAAGGGAGCAAAGTAGTGCGCCGAGTCTATGTGGGCACCTAGGATTACCGATTTGCTCAGCTCTGACCTCATATCGCTACCCGGTATAGTCACAACTACCGAATTCTGTCGCCATTTGTGTTCGAATCTCTCGACTTTGCCAAAACTCTTCACGAGCCTGGCGCACTCGTCGTACACCCAGTCAGAGCAATCCTTCCCGTACTGCGTATTGTAGCGTCGTGTGGGAAACGCAGACATCTTGATGACGTTTTCCCTGATTCTTTGCTCATCGATGAGCTCGGCAAGTTCGCCAAACTCTGCGACGGGTCTGGAAACAGAGGGATATGCGAGCAGCATAGCGTCATTAAAGGCTTCCGTCTCTTCCTGAATATCTCTGGACAGTATCACCTGGAAAAGTATCCATATCACGCAGATTGCTGTCCCCACAAGCAATCCAGATTTTTTCCAGATCATCTCAAACTAAAGTAATCGCAAAATCGCAGAATCGCAGAATCGCAGAAATGCAGAAATGCAGAAATGCAGAAATGCAGAAATGCAGAAATGCAGAAATGCAGAAATGCAGAAATGTGGAAGTGCAGAAGTGCAGAAATGCGTGTGAGAATTGAAGCACAATAAAAATAAAAATAAAAATGGTGTGCGCGGACTTTTGTGTCTAAGCCTGCACAAATTTCCACTCTCGAAAATGTGACGGAAATTTGGGGAATTTGGGAACAAAATGGTGCAGGTGCGAACAAAAGCGGAAATAATGGTCCTTGTGTTGGCACCCAAGTGGCACTGTCCTAGACTTTACCCGGTTCTGTGCTGGTATTGGCTCTGGTAGCACATATATAAGCTCCAATCCGCCGTTTGCTTTGACACTTTTAACAAGGGCTATCTTGTTACGCAATCAGCACAAAGTCGCAGACAAATGAGGTTAGAGAGCATTTTTTTCTGTTTTTTTGTGGTGCACACCTTTGCTGTGCCAGTTCTGCTCTGGCCCTTGTCACAGCACCAGGGCCAGGTCCAGGACCAGGATCCAGCTGATAACTACATTGTCATATTGAACCCACACGCAGAGATCAACCGTGTGCTAGACAAGTTGCAGAAGGTTCACGACATATTTGACAACTCAAAACTTGGCTCCTTTGTCCACAATAATCTCGGGTTCAAACACTACTCCGATATCACTTTGCGCAACAAGGTGCTTGGATTTGTCGCCCGGATAGACGCCCAAATAGCAAAGAAGCTCCAGCACGACGACGACATCATGTACCTCGAAAAGGACTCCAAAGTATACGCACACAATATCTATGTGCAGCCCGAGGCTCCGTGGGGGCTTGCAAGACTCAGTTCGCGCAGCTCCACAAACGGCAGCTACTTTGGAAAGTATTACTACGACGCAACGGGAGGAACAGGCGTCACAAGTTACATATTGGACTCGGGGGCCAACATACAGCACGTGGACTTTGGAGGCAGGGCAAAGTGGGGGCCCTCATTTGTCTCTGGGTCCAAAACAAGCAACGACAGTTTTGGCCACGGCCTGCACTGTGCTGGCGTTGTGGGCTCCGCAACGTGCGGTGTGGCCAAGAACGCCAGTTTGGTGGCCGTTAAGGTCTTGAACGACCACGGCATTGGTCAATTATCCGATATAGTTAAAGGAATCTATTACGTGATCTCCGAGCACGAGAAGCGCGCCAGCCTTCCGGGTTTCAAAGGCACAACGATGAACATGTCATTCGGAACGGGAAACTCAACGGTCTTTGCCCATGTGCTCCAAAAGGCCTACGATGCTGGCGTATTCCTTGTTGCGTCTGCGGGAAACACTAACAGTGGAAAGTGCGACGGGTTGCCGGCAGCCCTGGACTTGGTGTTCACCGTGGGTGCAGTCGACAACACAGACGCCAAAGCCGAGTTTTCTGATTTTGGGCCCTGTGTGGACGTTTATGCGCCGGGAGTCGAGATCTACTCGACGTGGTTTGGCAACCCGACCTCTGGTATGTACTTCCTGGGCACCTCCATGGCAGCGCCGCACATAACTGGTTTATTGACATATTTGCTATCGTTGGCGCCTGGAAGCGACTCCATGTTTCAAACCGCTGGGCCTGCTGGCTTTGAAACGATGCGCAAGGCTATATTGCAGTTTGGGATTGTCGGGAATATACGTGGGCTTGACAACACGTCGCATAACGTCATGGCGTACAATGGAGGCGCCACTGGCGATTTGAGCGCGTTCTGGAAGCTCTGAGTAGTGCATTTTGTTTGTATACAGGTTGTTTCACTGAGTTGCCCGTAAGTCCCTCTATTCACCCATCCTACTGTTTCTGAGCACTACACGTTTGCCGCTACAATCTCCCAATTACTTGCATTCGCTATTGCTACTGATGTTCAAAACTCGGTCGATCCCATCTCGTAAACGTACCCAATGGCCAATTTGACAAACTCAGTCATAAATTTGAAATCAAGCTTGTCCACAGTGTCCTTGATGGTGTGCACGTTTGGGTTGGTAATGGTGAAGTCGCTCTCGAAAACAAAGGCACTCTGGTACCCAAACTTGTTAGCACTGGCGTGATCTGAGCATCCGTAGTTGCAGGTGGTCTCAATAGATCCAATGGAGCAGTACTCCTTGATGACCAATTTGAGAAACTCGGTCAAGTCCAAGTCGACCAAGTCAGTGATCAAAGCAATAGATTGTGGCAATCCTTGGTCCAACGTCTTTTGGTTGAATCCGGTCATGTCCATCTGCACCATGGAGACTACGTCGACATTTTGCTTGTGGTATGCGTTGAAAACGTCTTGAGAACCCAAAAGTCCACCTTCCTCAGCACTGTAGAAGTGGAACTCGATGGTGTTTTCTGGCACAAACTCTGGAATCGACGCAATGATTCTCAAGGCCTCGAGAATCGTGACTGTTCCAGACCCGTCATCATCGGCACCTGGAGCAGCCATGAGGCTTGGCAAAAACAAGTTTATGCTGTCCTGGTGAGCACCCAAGATCACAACTTTACCCTTGTCCTTGTTGCTTTTGTAACTTTTGCCCGGAATAGTCACAATGGTCGAGAACTGCGGCCACGACTTGTGCTCAAACTTCTCAACGTAAATGTTTGGGTTTGGCTTGATCACCTCCGAGATCTGGTCGAAAAGCCACTCGGCACTCTCAACACCGTACGAGCTCTTGTAGTATCTCGTGTGGAAGGACGAGAACTTCTCCAACTTGCTGTACAAGTTGTCCTTGACAATCTGTGCATTGAGAGTCTTCACAGCATCGGTGTTGTTGAGCTCTTTTGGATATTCGTACACCTTCTTGTTCTTCACCGTCATCAAGTACACGTTATCGTTCTCGGCGGCATCCCTGTACAACTCGGTCACGTCAAAAAAGTTTTTGCCATTTCTTTTCAATCTCAACTTCTCGGACTCAGAAACCCAAATAGGTTCCTCATTCTCGCCCAACTGAATCAATCTCTTCTCTTCGGCGCCGTCCATCAAGGACTTGCGATTCCAGTCAATCGGCAACTTGAAGATGGACTCGAATGGGAGGGCCAGTGCCAACGCAGGCGCAGCTAACAAATACGTGAGTTTCATTGCAAATGTAGTTTTGTTTGTGCTTTTTTGAGTGGTGTAAAAATGGAAAAAAGTTGCGGGATGCGATCTAATTAAAAAATATCGGCTATAAATAAAAATTTAGGAGGCGGGTCGAACTTAGGGGTATCAAACTTTTTTTTTCCTGATTTTGAGTTTACGTTTTTGTTTTTGCTGGTTATCTCCGACGTGTGGCCTGGACTGGCAGCCCAAACAAAATCTACAGCCTGCGGGATTTGATAGCGTCATCGTCGCAATGTGTGAGCAGCTTCAGTTTGCTGGCCTCACTTGGAGAGTTGGCTGCGTGTATTTAAGTGGGTGTTTTGTGGGCCCTTTGGTGCTTTTTACAGTTGGTTCCACAGATTTTTAAAACTATGGATTATGCAAGAGTGACTTCCGTTGCTGCCAAAAATGGCGCCCATGTGGAAATGCTGATGTTAAAATTTTGAGCTCAAAAAGCATCTTGGAATTTGAAAGTGTCAAAGCCATCCAAAGAAAGCTCGCCCAAAGTGTCTTCCACAGAGTCTGCATCAGCGCCAAAATAGTCAATCTCAAAGTAATCCGCCTCAATTCCTTCCGTCTCCAAATTAGGAATATCAACTCCTATACCGAGTCCAGCTTCACTCAGGTTTTCGCTCTTTTGCTCTTGGCTGTGCAAATTGCTAACAACTCTTTCCATATCAACCGCTTTATACAGAAATAGCTCAGGAATTTTATCATCAGGTAAATACTTTTTGTGCAACTCTTGTCTCAACCGACGAATCAACGGCACTAGGTCAAAATCAAGCTTTTGCATGGTGGATTTCAATTCACCTGATCTCCTGTCTAACTCGCGTAATGGATCAAAATCAATATTTAGTAACCCTGTTTTGATATTAAAGTAGTTGTTTTGTGAGAACTTTGTGCCTTTGAAATCGTTCAATTTGACATACTCAATCATGTCAAATTTGTCATTCTCAATCATTTCCTTAACTTTGGTGTAGTTCTCAGAGGATAATAAGGTACTCTTCAACTTTTCATCAAAGCCAGCATTGTATTCATGATTAAAAGCTTCAAAATTTTTTGCAAAAAAGCTTGTGCATTTCTCCTGCTCAGGAACTTCAAATAAAATTGGATCACATTTATCAGTAGTGTCTGCACTGTGAATATAATGCTCTGGTTTGATAATGGTGTTTTTAAATGATTTGATTTGCGTTTCTTGGATGTTATTCAATTTAAAATCTTTCAAAAAAGGCTTTTCGTCTAATTTGATCAACACATCTGCGGAATTCAACTTCAAATATCTGAGCATCAAAAATTTTCGTATACGAAAATGTGAAATAACTCTTAGCAAATATATCAACTTGTTGTATAAGTGGTTATAGACTTTTAACTCATCCGCACTCAAATCGTCAACGTTTTTGAACTCTTCAAAGTCAAGTTTTCCGAAACTTCCCAAAACCAAAAAATCCAACATAAGTGAACTATTGAACATGAAAAATCGTAGTTGAGGCATAAGATTCGACCCAATCTGAAAAATTGCATTATAATATAAATAAAATATCTTCTGAAGCAAAGGGAGATTTTTGTTGTTGAACAAGATTGCATGCTCATCGGGGACAATGTGTGACCATCTTCTCATCAATGCTAAAAGCGATTTTGGCAGTGGAGAAATAAGAGAACTAAAGTCTTTGGCCAAACCCATCACTTCATCTGAAAAACTTTTCAAAAGCTGAAAATTTTTTCTGATCTTTTCGAATTGAATTTTGAAAACAGATGGAATATTTTGCTCATCATCAAAAAAACTTCCAAACAGCTTCAACTCATCAAGAAGCTCGTACAAGACTGAATGATGATATACAGGAGTATAGCCAGTTTTGATTGACTCATTCAATGAAGACAAACTAAGTGCTATGGAGACACTATTTTTATTTGGAGGTACGCTGGTCTTACTCACTATTTCCAAAAACCTAAAAAAGTCTCTTCTGGCCTCACATATGTAGTTTGTGTTAGGGTCCTCCTCCATAGTTTGAATAGTCTCGTGGAAAGTGGTGAGATTTGAAAGCAAGTCAATCCAAGAGCAGCATTGATCAATGTAGGTCATCTTAGACGAGACTTCCGGGTTTTGTAACCAAGAGCTGTTCGGATCTGTCAAAGAATGTGCGTTAACAATTTTGACGAATTTTGTGTTCAAATCTTTGAATGCACTGAGTCTGAATTCTAAATAAGCCTTTTTGTATTTAAATAGTAAGAGACATTTTTTGGCTTGGTCTAACGTGAAGTCGTAGGTATTATCAGGGTCCGATTCGTCCACGCGGTCAAGCAATCGTTTTTCTTGTAAGTGTTTCAGGTAGAGCTTGCCCAACATTACTTCGACGCCCACAATGAGAAACGTGTAATACAACGCTAAGCACTTGTTAGCGTTTAGAAACAGTAACTCAGACACATGATATGTTAATGATTTGAATTTTGTGATGTAGTTCGTTCTGTCGAAAATGCTATCAAACAGCTTGCTCTCGTAAAAGGCTTTCTTTATCATGATAGGATATCTATAAATATTGTGTACGCAGTTCACCAGTTGACCCATGGGCAAAGGATCAGGCTCATTTGAGGAGATTTCTTGTTTCTCATCTAAACTCTCTCTTGAACTTTTGGCAACTTTTATCGAGTATACTTCTTCTGCTGACAAGTCTAAGTAACTGCATCTTATTTTTGAATTTCCTTTACACCCGGAACAGACGGGAAGAGACTCATCGCATTTTCTCCTCTTGATCTTGCACTGTTTGCAGCCTAGTCGAGACTTCCTATGAGGTTTTCGTCTTCTTTTAACATTTCTGGCATCTTCTGTACTTTTTGCTTGGTCACGCCTCAGTGCGTTCATTAGAGTCTACTTTGTAATTATTTATCAGTCAATCAACTGTAAGAATACTTAGGCAACTTGAAATTTTTGGAAAAACCTAAGCTAATCTTTGAATTTAAACCTCTGAGTGAAAATTCTTAGAAGTAACAACGAGTAAGATTCAATAAGGCTGGGAAATCAAAAAAAGAAACAAAATGGTCATGAAAATTAAACTAAACTGGATCAAAAAATGGCAGAAGATTTAAAAAAAGTCTCCAGGAGAATGTTTTGTGCAACACAAGCTAGAACCTAACAAGGATATAATCCTATTTATGAACAATCGAACGGTGTAATCGAAGAAAAAGGCGAAAAAGATAAAAAAATTCAAAAAATAAAAGTTAAAGGAAAAATCGTAAAAAATAAAATTGTAATATATAATATAAATACAAATAAAGTTTTGGAAGAAGAAAAAAAAAGTAAAAACCAGACCAAAAAGAAAGAGCGAACTCAAGAGATGAAAGGAAATTACTCTTTCTTCCAATGGCGCTACTCTATTTACAAATCACTAGCTGTGGTGCCCCAAAATCTCCGAATATTCATAGAAAGCAAGTGAATATAGGCACGGTGTCAAATAACGCTGTTGCAGGAGTTTTATTTTTTCAGTTGGGAAAATTGACATATCTGTGGTTTTGTGCTCTCAGGAGTTTGACAAAGTGCGCCACCACAAAGTACACGAATATTCCGAGTACTGTACTGTCCTGTATTTACTCAGCTGAACACCAAAGAGAGATTTCGGCCATGGAAAACCGAACTTAGGTTTGAGTTTGCTATAAGGCTTTTGCAGTTCTGTTCGTATCTTTGTACACTACTAATACGCTCTAGTGCTATTGTCCAATGTATTCTGAATTGGCATTTGCTTCCACTTCCACTTGCACTTCTATTTTGGGTTATTCTTTGACCAATAGAACCTAGAAAGACGCAAGATGTTCACCTACCTTCCTCAATCGTTTAAGATCTGGGTCTAGTGAAACACCTATAGACCACAGGTGCTTGCCAAAAGTGTGAAAATAAAAAAGACCTAGAAAAGCAGGAAGAGCCGACATATGTCCCTAAAGTCCTAAGTCGCCAAAGCGAAAGCGAAATCGAGCAGAAAAAAGGAAAAATGACCAAAGGCAAATTGAGAAATTGAGTGAACAACGTGAAAAGGTCTGCGGATCTGAGAAATATCATTTTAGGTCATTTGGGCCTAATGCGAGTGATTCGCAAAATTCACACACTCGTTACTGAAGCTAAGGGCAGGGCGTATTTGAGTTTTTCCTTGCTTTCGAATCTGCATTCGCGAAATTTGCCAAATGCCCCGACTGCACGTAAAAGTCACTAGCCACTGCCCTGGCTTGCGGGTCAGGCCTTCAGCTGAACAAGTCAGTTGGGGCACACATTCAGGCTGTGTAACGAAGTGCAATCGGCTTGTTTTTTGCTTCTTTTGAGTCTCAGTGCATTTTTGTTCTGTCGTGCCAAAGGCCAGCTGGATCGATTCTGATAACAGTATCGAGATTCAGCTGAAAATTCATTTTTGTTGAACTTCTTTCACCCTCCACGGCTGCTAACCAAATCTGGCAACGGTTTTAGTCCAAACGTCAAATCGAAAAAGTAAAAAAAAGATGAAAAAAATCAAAAAATTAAAAAAGTAAAAAAGTAAAAAATTAAAAAATCAAAAAATCAAAAAAGAAATTCCCAAACAATAAACTACACAGTTCAGTCAAACCTGGAACATCGTCGAGGGCGACTAAACAGTTCTACTAGGTCCAGGTGCGCGAGCCTTAGCCCAATCCTGGAGGACCCGAAGATCACAAAAGAAAATCTTTCGCGCGTCTAGTATCAACTCAAGGCCTGGTCAACCAGCCAGTCAAACAATCAGCCATTTAAGCAACAACAACACAAACAAAAACATGGGGCCCCCCTTTTCCCCACCTATACCGGATATTCCGCTCTTCCGCTATCACAGAGCGACTTAGTGTCTCGCTTGCCACTATTTGGGAGATCTTTATCGGTAAAATTTTTCTTTTTGGGCATAATATTCCAAGTTGTACCTGAACAATGGTGGATCTCCCGATTTGCGCGTACTGGTGCTAGTTAAAATCATTATTCCCGGAAAAATCAGGTCATTCACATTTTTTTAAGTTTCAGCAATATTCGGTCTTGTTACTCTGAATGATAGTCGTCATAAATTACTACAAAAGGAAATTAGCTCGAGCACCAGACACCTGTCTCTCAGTTAACGCAGAACACACCATCCTTTTTGACCAAAACCTCTTGCTCAGTGACAATGCCATCAATCAAGCTGTGTGGGGTGACGTCGAAACTTGGGTTCCACACTGCCATCTCAGGTGGGGCTACTTGCACTTGCTCAATCTGAACCTTTCCATCCTCACCTACTCTGCCTCCGGTGACGATCTTCAATTCACCAGACGGACGTTCTTCGACCAAAATCTCGTCTCCAGTTTCTGTTTTGGAGTCTATTGTAGTTTTAGGAGCTGCAACCAAGAACTCAATCCCAGGCTCTTTGGACACAATGTTTGCTAGTTGAAAAGTGCCAATTTTGTTTGCAGTGTCGCCATTCTTCACAATTCTGTCAGCACCAACAATGACAAATTTCACTGGCGGGAAGTCCTTTTTGCCCTTTTTAATCACGTCAAGCAAGTATGTCACCATTGAGTCTGTGATTAATGTTGAAGGGATCTTCTCATAGCATAGCTCAAACGCAGTCAATCTCGAACCTTGATTGTACGGCCTAGTTTCCAACGGGAAAACGTGCGCCAAGTGGGGCTTTTCACTCGTTTTCTGCTTTTTGTTGACGTGTACATCGCCAGAACTGCCTTCCAAACTCTTGCTCAACTCCCACAAGCTTCTAATCACACCCAAAGCTGTTCCGTGGCCAGATGTCGCCAAAGACCCGGTATTACATATGGTGATCACACTAAAAGGTCCTGAAAAGTTCTCGTCCTCCAACTTCTTCAAAATGTAATTTGCGCCGTTGGAACCAATTTTGAGGTTGTTTGCTAAGTCGTCGTCGTACAATTTCACGGAGAACTCGAGCACTTGCTCAAAGAGTTGTTTAATGCTGGTTGCACTCTCGACAATTCTGCTGATTTCCCGGAGAGCATTGGACAAGTTCACAGCCGTGGGTCTCGAGCTGTTCAAGTACTCAAGTCTCTTGAGAAGAGTCAGTTTGAAGTTTTCTACGTCTTTCAAATCGTAGAAGTATTGCTCAGTGGTGCCGTTGACTAAGTGATTCAACTCAACTACAACACTGAACAGGCCCACGATGGCGATTGCCGGAGCACCACGAACCTGCATTTTCTTGATCACAGCGTAGCCATCGCTGATAGAGCTCACCTCCAAGTACCTCTCCTGAAATGGGATCACCAATTGGTCGAGAATGTGGAGGGTTTTTGTGGACTTATTGAACTTGATCGCTTCGAGCATTGGGGTGAAAAATTTCAGAAAAAAAAAGTGACATCGTAAATAGTCATCGGAAAAAAGAAAACGAAAATAAAAACGAAAACAGAAACGAAAACAAAACGAGAATTGCAACTCGGAAAAACAAAAATCAAACCAAAACCCAAAAACAGTACCTAAACCAAAGACAAAAAACAAAACCAAAACCAGAACCAAAAACAAAACCAAAACCCAAAACCCTAAAACAAAGCCCGAAAAAAAGATGAGTTTTACGAGCCTAAATGCAGCAGCATCATAGAACACTGGAGTGCAGCAAAATAAGCTTAAGGGTTTGGGGACGAAATTGGTATTCAACAGGCCTTTTTCTCACTACTGTAGATCGATTTGCGTTTGCCAAGACTTGCTAACCAATGCTGCCCTGACTCATGGTCCAAGTCTAAAGAGACACTGTTAACTGAGCAGGCGCGATAAGCTAATGTCCAGTAAACGTTATTTTTTCCCTGCCCGGCGAAGCAGGCTTTTTAATTGCAAGAACGAGATTGTGCAAGATTGGACTCGCAATTTTACGCTTTCCGATACTTTGCTTTTTTCGGCACATATTGCGACAATGATATAAATACCCCATAGACCGTCAACGGGGTCTCGGGGATAAGACATTCAAAACAGGAGAGTGGAAATGCTTGACAAAGATGCAAAATTGCTTGTCGTTGGAGGAGGCACGTTTGGGCTTTCCAGCGCGCTCTGGCTCTTGAGAAACGGGTACAAAAACGTCACTGTTGTGGACCCTAATGAGATTCCGTCAGAGTTCAGCGCAGGGTGCGATATCAACAAAATTATCCAGTCTTCATATCCTCTGGACCAGGACTTCACTAACCAATTGTCGATTGAGGCCCTTGAAGGCTGGAACACAGACCCTGTCTTTCTGCCGTACTACCACGAAACAGGAATCGTGTATGCAACTGCTGAGAACGACGACAGCGCCGAGTACAAGGAAATGAAAGATATAGTCGCATTCAACGAGAAGCAGCGGAGACAGTTCACGAATCAGTGGTTGGAAACTAGAGAAGACTTTGCCCGCGTGGTGCCGCAATTGAAGGGTAAGTTGACCAACTGGAGAGGCTATTTCCAGCCAGCAGAGTGTGGCTGGGCCCACGCTAAGAACTCCTTGATCAGCTGCGCCAACGAGATTCTGCGTTTGGGCGGCAAGTTTGTTGTCGGGTCGTGCGAAGGGTTTATTGAAGAAAATGGTCGCATTGTTGGGTGCAAAGTGAAAGACCAGGACAACTTGTATGCTGACAAAGTGATCTTGAGTGCCGGCGCGAGCTCGGTCAAGTTTCTTGACTTCAAAGGCCAGTTGCTCTCTAAATTCTGGGCATTTGCGCATATCAAGCTCACCGACCAGGAGGCCGAAGAGTATAAAGGCATCCCAGTGGTATGCCCAATAGAGTTGGGGTTCTTCTTTGAGCCCGAGGCCACAACAAAGGAAATGAAAATCTTTGTGGAGACCCCGGGAACCACGAGGTACGTCAACGGACACAAGCCAGGAGACTCGGTTCCAGAGTACAGGGACGAGATTCCGATGAAAACGGTGAAGGAGTTGCGCGAATTCATGGCCGACACAATCCCCGAGTTCAAAGACAGACCGTTCACCAAAACCAAGATCTGCTGGTGCACGGACACTCCAGATCGGAACTGGATAATTTGTGAGCACCCAGACTACGACGGCAGTCTCATTTTGGCCACGGGGGACTCTGGCCACGGGTTCAAGCACATGCCAACGATTGGCCGGTACATTGCTCGGCTCTGCATCTACGGACCTGGGGCCTTAGATACTGAAAAGAGAGACAAATGGAGATGGAGACCAGAGACGGCCACGGACAGAAAGGATGATAGATATGGCCACGGTGGGGTGAGCGACTACGAAGACGTGGACGAGTGGTACAGGGCCGGCGACAGCGAGTCCAGCGTGTTTTAGCATGGGTGCACAGTGCATAGTGTTGGTATTTCGAGCCAATATTTGATGTCAATTATTCAATGTAAACGTCTCACTTAATTAATATCCGATATTGTTTGTAGTTAGTTAAGTTTGGTACCCGATATGAGATATGGGGGAGAAAAACCAAAAATGACAAAAAAAAAAATAAAAAAAAAACAAAAAATAAAAATCAAAAACAAGAAAAAACACTGCTTTTTGCAAATCAGCACCGGCTGCCGAAAAGTCTCAGACCGTGTATTTGGCCCGCGGCTCTGGTCAAGGTCCCACACAAGGCCCAGATCAAGGTACTGGAGCAGGACCTCTTCGGCCGGGCACCTGTGATCTGCGCAAACTCCATTTTGTGCGATATCACGATACCCACCCACAACTGTGTACGCGGAGTGCGGAGGAACGACAATATTTGGCATTTTTTTTGGCATTTCCGCAGAAATGTAACTCTAATTGCGGGTGAAGCAAACTCATGTGACATCGTGAAATCCACAGCATGCAGGCACCTCAGCAATTGACAGCACGGCAAGAGCCCAGTAAGGATGCCGCAACTGTGTATATAAATAAACAAGTGTGTGCCTCTTTATGTAGATAGACAAGTTGTAAGTACTGGAGACAAAAATGGTAGCACTTGAATGGACCGAGCCTGCGCCAACAAAAGAGAAATTTGACTACATTGAGCTCGAAGAATTGGACCTCAGCGTCTACGACAAGCCCAATGGTAAGCAGATCTTGGCGCAGAAGTTGCACGAGATCATCATAAACGACGGTTTCTGGGTGATCACAAACCACGGAATCGCGCAGGAAGAAATCGACTTGCAGTTTGCCTTGGCCAAGCACTTCTTCAACGACTACACGCCTGAGCAGAAGCTGGCCAAGAGAGTCAACTTCCCGGAAGGCGACTATCTCGGCCACAAGCCTGCAGGCGACATGTACATGTTCAACACGGACGTCAAAACAAACAACGAGTTGTTGAACATAGGCAAGTTCAACGGCAAGAACGAGGTGTCGAACGACTTTATCAACGAGTACAGGGACAAGATCGAGGCGTTCAGCAGAAAGTCACACGCCATCTGCACCAAAATCCTCACTCTCTTTGCCATTTTGCTCGAGATCAACGAGGACTACTTCACAAAGCAGGACCGATACGAGGACCTGTCCCAGGAACACTTGCGGTACATGCAGTACATTCCAAGATCCAAAGAGGACGACCTCAAGGTAAACAACATCTGGCTGCGGGCACACACGGATTTCGGGCTCATTTCCTTATTGTACAACCAGTTGGTCGTGGGGCTCCAGCTCAAAGACCCGGCAACGGGACGCTGGCAGTACGTCAAACCGGTCAAAAACGCCATTGTGTGCAACATTGCCGACACCTTGACGTTTTACTCGAACGGGTACTTTAAGTCCACTGTGCACAGAGTTGTGAGACCTCCAGAGGACCAGCTCAACGGCCCGCGGATCGGGATCTTCTACTTCAGCAGATTGACCAACAACTCGACCATCGAAGTGGCTGCCTCGCCGTTGTTGAAAAGATTGGGACTATACAAGTACGTTGAGCCTGTGGACGGCCACTCGTACGCGGTTAAACGTGTGCAGAACTACTTCAAGGGCCCCAGCATAGAAAAGCGCGACGGCAAGGTTTTCTCGTTCGGCGCGTTCCTGATCAAGGACGGTTTCACCTGAAGGCCCGAATGAATACAGACGAGTGTACGGGAAATGAAGGTGATGGACGAAATGAGGTGAAGTGACGTGCGGCTGGATTTTGGTAAAAATGCAAAAATAAAGTGCAGAAAGGAAAAAGTAAAAGTGAAAGAAAAATAAAAGCAAAAGTAAAGAAAACATAAAAGAAAAATGCAAGAAAAAACCATGCAAAAAAGAAAAGTAGAAAAATTGGAGTTAAGTAAATTATAGTTTTTGATTCAGAAATGTAAATACATCCCCGTGTGTAGGCTGCAACCAGTCGAGGTCTGGGGCACTTCACGCGACTGGAGGCCGCGACTGGCGCCGGTGCCAACACTTCAGCACGACAGACAGCACAAGGCACCACCGGAACCCGCTACCAAAAGCTATGCGAATTCATGCATTTTCGGCTCTTTTTTGGACTTCCCTCTGGGTCTTTTTTGCACGTTTTTCTTGCGGTTTTTTCTCATATCTTTGCCACGTCAAAGAACCAAAACAAAACCTCATTCAAGCTTCTGCGAAAACGCCGAGCCAGTATGCCACCCGTAATTCACGATATAAATGAACCGATCCCGGATCCTTCCAGTTTGTTGGCGCAGAGACTCGACAACTGGATCCACTGCTTGAACATCTTGTACGACTATGTTGATACATACACAACGTTGACAAAGAAATCCATTCAGAGCTACGAGAAGATCAAGAAAAGTATCAGCACTTTGCCCAAGTTCACTAGATACGAAAACGCCTTCAACAAGCCTGAGCCCGAAGGCGGTTTCATCAACGTTGCCAAAAATGGCCCAAAAATTGGTAACAGAACCAGTACCATGGGTAGCAGCGAGATTGTATTGGGGGCCTTGAGCAGACTGAATACCGCGTCTGCCACAGGATCTGGCGCGGGTGCCACTGCTGGAAGTGCTACGTCAACCACGGTGCCCAAATCTGCTTCTGGTTCTGTTGAGTCAACAAGCTCTGTTCCAGGTGCTCCTCCGGCGTACCCGGAAAGCTCTGTGCCCAACGGTGCTACTGAACCTGGCAGCCCTGATGACCCACACAACAAGGGCATCGACGGGCTTTTCGAGATGCTCAGATTGAGAAACGACTTGAATTTGGCCTCGTTCCAAAACTTGGACAAACAGATCCGTGACCAGATTTTGCCCGTGTTCAAAGAGCTCATCAACGAGGCGGCAGCACACAAGAAGAAGTTCAACAACATCATTGACAAGAACAACAAAATCACCGCTAAGCTTGCAAAGCTGAAGACGAAGATCATCAACGACTTGGAGAGCTCTATCACCATTTACAACAACTACTCCATCACCGGACCGTTGAAGCTGTCCAATGGTACAGTCCTTGACAACTCGATTGATTACGAGAAAGACCCATTTTTGGTCAAAAAGACGTTTTTCAAGAACCTTCACGAGCAGTTTCAAAACGAAAACCAGTTGGTGGAGAGTTTAATCAACTTGAAAGAGGAGATTTTTGCGTTCGAGCTCAAGATCATCGCCCATATCAAAAAGCTTGTGGTGCTTTTCAACAACTTCCAAATCTCCAATTATGAAGAGTTGACCGCAAACTTTTTGTACGTCAGCAAAGAGTTTTCGCTTTTTGACGAAAACTTTGAGATTGAAAAGTTCCTTTTGAACAACATCAACAAGAACGACGACCAGTTGTTGGTTTTGCTCAGCAGTAAGTTGCCAAACGACCATAAACTTGTGGACGAGACCTTGAAAAAAGACATACACTTCACCAAAGTCGAGGATGAAAAGTTGTACAACACCATCAACCATGATGCGACCGTTCCTTTGATCAGACAGTTGATCCACTACCAGGAGATCAAGAAGTTGACTGCCATCAAGGACAAGTTCCACAAACCTAGCTCTCAGCCAAGTAGCGTCAAAAACGACTACTTTGCCTTGACAAAGATGAAGTACTTGTTTGTGTACGGCACCGACAACGAGATCCTTCCTGTGGGCGGAACTGCACCTAGCGATGCCAGTAACTCGAGACTTCTCACTTCCGTGGACAGCGAATTTCTCAAGGGCTCTTTAGAACCAAGTTTGATATTTTACTTGCCAACTTGTCGTGTGATTGAGGACTTTGATGAGAAAGACTTGATGAAAACGAACGAAGCAGATATGTCGAGATCAAAGAGCATCAAGTCGAAGTTTGGTTCCATAAAGAAGAGATTAACGTCTGCTGAAGAGAAACCAAACCCAAACGAGTACACAATCAAATTTGTTGGTGTTGACTTGAACCACAGACTCTTGAGCAAAATCAGCAAGACCGCACACAAAAGAACAATAGTCATGAAATTCCTGAACAAAGAACAGTACCAAATTTGGAACAACTTGATTAGAGAAATGAGCGGAGATCTTGAAGAGTTGGCAGAGGACTATGACGAGAAAATCTCACTCAAAGACACTTCAAACAACGGGCTCAACCATGAGGAGCAAGAAGTCGACTACGAAGACGTTTTAAGTCAAAATAGCAAAGACTTGATGTCTGACTTCCAGCGGAAGTTGACACTCAACAGCGTGGCCGTCAGTACTACCAGTGCTGCTGCCACTGCTGCTGGGTACACCACGGCAAGCGAAAACGGCAGCGATCCGAACGTCGATAGCTTTGACGACTTGAAAGAAGCTATAAAGAAGGACAAAGCTGCTAAAGACACTGCGTCAGCTGAGGCCGTTCCAGCTGAAACGACGACAGTCGAAAAACCTGTTTCATCGGCTTCAGAAGACGTTCCCGCCGTAGAAACCGAAAAATTGTGAAAGTCTAGTTTTAATGAAATATCCTCTTGAAGTCAGTTACTCGTTCGTAGTCGCAGCGTATGTTGTATAGGATGGTGTAAATATCTGCGTGTATATGCAAGCATCACATGTACTTTGCACGCTGTTTCTCATTTCTCATATTTACACGTCCGGGTAAATGTAGCGTCGGCAACCAATGACAGCCGAGCTTTTCAAATTGAGGGTGTAAAAAGGTGAGTTAAAAAAAAAAGGTGAACGAAAAAAAAAATTGAATTATTTGTACTTTACACACAAGATGGCAACAGTAAGTGAACAAATACACAGAGACACCACAACCTTTTGAGAAACTGGTACTAACAATCAGCGCGCAGCTACAAAATTTGACTGGACCAAATTGATCAGTTCCCTTGGATTGAAAGGACAAACTGCATCATCATTGCAGGCTTTCAAAAAGAGAAACGATGAGGCCAAGAGAGCAGTTTACGAATTGTCACAACAAACCACTGAGATCGACTTTACTCACTACAAGAGCGTGTTAAAGAACCAAGACATTGTCAGCAAGATCGAGAGCGACGTCAAGAGCTTCAAGCCAGCAACTTACGACATTTCCAAACAATTGAACACAATCGAAGCATTCAAACAAAAAGCCCTTGAAAACGCCACTGCTACCGAGCAAGTTGTCACAAAGGAGTTGAAGGAGTTGGCCGAGACTTTGAACAACATCGAGAGCGCCAGACCATTTGACGAATTGACCGTCGAAGACGTTGTTTCTGCCAGACCAGACATTGACGACAAAGTCACACAAGTTGTCAAGAAAGGTAGATGGGACGTTCCAGGTTACCACGAGAAGTTTGGTGAGCTTGTTGTTATGTAGGCAAGAAATAAAGATATTCATGGACGTTGCGTAGCAAGATACTCTAGCAGCAGCTTCAGCAGCTTCAGCAGCCAACTTACTTTTTTGATCCACTGTGATTATCTGCCCCCCCCCCCCCCCCCCCCCCCCCCCCCCCCCCCCCCCCCCCCCCCCCCCCCCCCCCCCCCCCCCCCCCCCCCCC
>JASTUK010000026.1:0-164288 GCA_031125475.1 Saccharomycopsis lassenensis
AGACATCACAGACATCACAGACATCACAGACATCACAGACATCACAGACATCACAGACATCACAGACATCACAGACACACCATGATGACAACCACCAGCATAATGGCAAACCAACAAGCACATTTTACACAACTGGTCGAGCACAGCCAGGCGGCGCAGGACGCCCAGAAAGTCCTCAAGTGCTTCCGCGAGTGTCGCCAGGCGCCGGAGCCCGAGATCGCTTTTGTAAACGCGAGCCATCAGACGCTCGAGATGCTCGCGGCGGCCAGCGCGGCCACTCGCGCTCAGGTGTTTGAATCGCCGCACACGTTCGATTTTGCGCAGTACGCGCTCGATTACGTGGAGTTCGTAAACTGGCCGTTGGAGGTGGCGCAGTTGATGGACGCCGGGCAACGTGCCGATTTCTTGGGACGGTTCATTGTGGTTGTGACACAGTTTGTGGCGGGCAAGCTGGACGAGTGGCGCCACGACCACGTAGAAACGGTCGCAGAATTGTTCCGAGTTGTCGCGCTCGGTGGCCAAGCTGCCAGCACGCCCACAATACCTGTCTTGGCCGCGGCCGTCGAGGTGTATGTACGGTGCTGCCGTCCACCAGAGTTCCGACCTGTGCAGCGCGAGATTCTCGCTTTTGCCGAGTCCTTAGTCCTGCGGTACCGCATAAGCCGCACCAGCTTGGCTTCAAAGTTCTGGTCTATGCTGACGTTTGTGGATTTCAAGCAGCACGCGGTGCTTGCGGCCGCTTTTGAAGAGCACGTCGCTCTCGGCAGCGTTAAACTGCTGGACGGCCAAGACCTTGAGGACCCGGCCACGTTCATCAGACACGTGTTGCTCAATCCGAAGACCGCGGCCAAGGCCCCAGTAACGGCGTACAAAACGAAGCGCATTCGTGCAATAATGATGGACACGGCCACGGTCGCCAGCTTCGATCGTGACCTCGTCACTAGTTACATCCATGCCGCGAGCTACTTTGGGCCGTTGTTCAGAGACGACGCCTTTGTGGAGCAGCTCACACACTACATGTCCTGGAACGTGCCGCAGATACTGGAAAAGATCCTCTTGGTTATGGCCGATCACATGGAGAAGTTGAGCGCCAATGCCAAAGCGCGGTTTGTGAAATACCTCCTTGGGTGCATCGACAACGCCCTCGTGCAGCTTGAGGCCATGCAGATGGTGTACGCGTTTGACCGCAACAGCCTCTTTTATAAGATCATCATATCTTGCAACTACTTTCTCAGGATTCCGTACGGAGCACGCGTCCTGATCGACTTGTCGGGAGTGCATTTCCCGCACTTGGTACGCCGTCTCCACTGGATTTGTCGATTTGGCACCGGAAGGTGCGGCGAGACTCTCCACGAGTTGGTCGATAATGTGCTCACAGCCGGGCTCAACGTCGGCACCGACGACGATACGTGGGTATCCTTATTTCAAGACTCGGAGCTCGATAGACGTTACGCGGTCCGGCCCGGCGTGCTTGAATACACCAAGGTGCAGCACAAGTTGCACCTGAAGACGCTCGTGTGCCAGTTCATAATGATGGTGATCGGCGAGGCGTACAGAGACCCGTTGCGCTGGCGCGACTACGGTCCCGTGGACTCTACGGAGCTAATTCGCGAGCTCAAGTGGTACGGCTCGTTTTTGCGCGTGTGCTACGACTACGGGCTTGTGCAGGAGCATGTGCGGTTTTTCCAGGAAACGCTGTTCATGACGTTGCTCCAGAATATTTGTCTGAAGTCCAAGGACCTGAAGGAGGTCAAACGGCTCTTCACAGCGGTTTTGGCTTACCTCGGCGCAGTTGCCGATGACACCAGGCTCGTGACGAACCTCAAGGAGACCAGCGACATCTTGAAGATCCAGCTTGCGAAGGAGGGCCACCCGGGCGCGGCAAGGTTTGCGCGCCGGCTTGCTCAGGACAAAAAGTACCTGCTGAAGGTCGAGCTGCACTTCAAGGCCATTTTGTTGGGCAAGCAGGCGTTTGCGAGCCCTGACTGCCGACTTTACCTTGAAGCCTTTGGCGCGTATCTTGATTGCAATTGGAACTGGCTCGAGCGCAAGCGCGAGGCCACACTCAAAAGCTTTCTGTGCGTTTTTGCAAAGTTTGTGCCCACGGACTGGGAGCTCACCGCGCGTGTGCTTGGCTACATGGTGCAGCGGTTTGACATTGTAACCATTTGTGACAGCGCGCAGATAGAGCTGGTGTTTTTGTCTGTGCAGAACTTACAGCTTGAGGACGCAAAACACAGCAGTTGCATGGTGCGCGTACTCACAGAGTTGTTGGACTTGTTGGCGGAGTTGCCATTCGCCCAAAGCCGTGTGGACGCACAACACAGCTTCGAGGCCATCACACCCGTGGTGTTTGAGCTATTGAAGCAGGTCACCGACTCAAAGTTCGAACTCGCATGCTTCCGGTACTGGAACAACGTGCGGAAGTACTATGTGTATCTGTGGAGTGGTTTCATGAAGGCCACGCGCGCAGCCGACATTAACAGTGCCAAAACCTTGACGAGCTTCTTCTCGCACAGCATTGACATCGCTCAAGAGTGCGTGGACTTCTTCTTAGGGTTTCCTGCAGGCAAGGAAGACACACAAATTGCCGCAGCGTGTGGATTCAATGAGTCCTTCTTTGAAGTCTTGATGAACAAGTCGCCCAATGCGGTTGCCGCTAAGCGGCTCCGGGCTCGGTTTCTGTGAGCAGTTGGCAAGCTGGCGAGCTGGAGGCAGTCAAACAGCCGCGGCTGTTTAAGAGCTGTCCGGTGGTTTGGAGATGCTCATAAATTACTGCTTAAAGATGGCAGGCGGCAGGCGGCGGGTGTGGTGCAATGTGCATCACTAGTGAAGTAGCTCAGCGAGCTCTACGACGCGTATATTGAACATTTCAGATCTACTGTAAAACAATAAAATTCTATTATACTCCCAAATCTCACTTAGTAACTTACATCAGCAAAATCAGCCACAGTACCCGCACCAGGGTGCGATCTAGCACCCGTAGCAACACCAGCATCCTTTCAAGTCTGCATCCTTATACACACAAATAGCACTTATTTTGGCCGTAAACCCTTTGGTGGTTAAATCTATTAGCCGCCCGGGCAACCACTGTAGAACTGTATTCCATCTTGGAGTTTGAGCCCACAATACAAATTAGTATATTCTTGGCAGCTCAACCGGCTCAAGACACCATGCGCATGCAATAGTCTTTGACCTCCAGGGATAAGACCCCATGGGGTTTCAAATCATGGCAAAAACGGCCTCGCAACTCCAAAAAATCGCAGAACAAATTTAAAACTTCACCAATGCTCGTTTTGTTGAACTTCTGTAGTAAAATGTTTCCAACCTTTTCAGATAGGACAACGTCATGAATTTTTTTCTCAATGCCGTTCTCGCTTAGGATAACATCTATCTTCACCAACTTATTGGATAAAATTCCACTCGTATTATCGTTGTCGCCGATGGCTTCATCAGACTTTCTAAACTTCAACACTTTTGAAAGCAATACTGCCGAGCACAATATAAACGTGGCATTAATCACCGCAAAATTTGTCATTAACGGGTACTGGAGCCAAGCGTCAGGTAATGCCAGCGAATAATTGATGTTTAACTTCTTTGTCAGCTGGCGTGAATTCTTTTTGTTACTGATCTCATGCGACCACCATGGTTTCCCCATCTTTTGCATTTTCAGAGGTAGATCTTGCTCCGTAATGTCGCTGGTATGATACAAGCTTGTAGGCCCCACAATAACCTGAAAGTTTACACCGATATCTAAACTCTCACGGCAAATTCCTTGACCAAGCTCCAAAACATCGAACAATTCGAAGCACGCAGCAAGAATATGACTAAAGTCAATAATCTGCAATTGCTCGCTATCCTTAACAATCAAAGAGACCATTTCTATAGGTATCTTATACAAAATTTCCTGAACTTGCAGTAATTTCATGTCTAGCATTTCTCTTTGATCTTGCGCCACAACTTCCTCAGGAACATTTTCAACAGGCCACTCCATTTGTGAAAAAAAATCCGGTCTCATTGATTTGTAAATTTCTTTAAAAATGATCATATCAGAACAAAAAAACTCTCTGGAAAAGATCTTGCTTATACAAAATGCAATTTTGCTATAAAGCAATGTGCTGTCTATGACACAGGTGTTTCGATTTTCCACTATGTAGATACGAGGCAATATGGTGTCAAAGATTCTCATCTTGCTGTTAAAGAACATGAATTTTCGTCTCGTCAACGAGCGATTGCAAATGCTGTCACAAAGCTGATCCATGATCCTTAAAGCACATACCAGATAAACAAATCCATTGAATAATGCCTTGTACTCCACGTACTCTGTTTCAGAATTCCATTTAGTGGCAAAACTCTCTTCGAACCGCTCAAAAACAAGCTCACTGGCTAAATTATTCAAGGAACTTTCTATATCGTTATACTGAATTAATTTGACACTTTTAGCCACATCATCAGCGCTCCTTGCATTCAGCAAAGATTCAGAATCCACGAGAGGCACCGGAACCAGCTCAGGAAACTTAAGTATATCAAAATCAGACTCAAAAGATTTCTCAAACGGAAACTGGTAGATAACTTTGTTGATTGTTTGGAATTTCCAAGCATCCCAAAGCCACAACTTAAATTCCAAAAAGTTTAAAGCCATAGTTCTTGAACACGATCCTCGGAGTTGCAAATTTTGCTCCATTGAAACGTACGAGAAGTTTTGCGCCAATTGCAGCACAATTAGTGGCCACAGCAAGCTTCTGTACCCTGTGCAATTCAATTTGAGAATATTGAGAGTTCTCAAACAAGTGGTATAGTCCAAAAGGTGCCAAAACTCGTAAACTTTGCCAAGCCAGTGCTCGGGTTCCGACTGTTGAACCAGCAACACGCCTGAGGTTTTTATAAATTGACAAGACACCGCAAATATGGCATACAAATACGACAAGGAGCTTGGGATATTCAAATTCGACAAGAACTCCAGTTTCTCAGCAAAATAACCAATATGAGGCACCGAATACCGGTAAAAGCTGTCTATCAATAGCATCATTGCTGCATGTGACGGCAACTTGTAAAATCTTCTTAACTGCTCCGATACAAAAAGTTTTAATGCACTCTCTTCTTTTGAGTCCATATCCACCGAAAATGTGCTAGAATTGGATGATTTGATTGAGGCAGCATTGTTGCCCCCCTTAACGCTAAGATTACTGAGATGTGAGTGCTGTGACAAAGTTCTTTTCGGCGTATTCTGACGCGCCGTGGGCACCGAAGCCACCGAAGCACCAGACGCAAAATGGTTTGCAGATTGCGACGTGATTGAACGTGCGGACATTGGAGACAGCGGTTTTGAAGGAATCACTGCTGGTGATGGCAACAAGCCACTTTCTGAGGTAGTCAGCTGCTGCAACGGCGAATCGTTCATCACCGAGCTTATGCTGTTAGAGGATATTCCTGGAGGAGCCATCGGCGGTGGTGGGCCCGGTGGAGGCCCCAAAGAGTACCTGTGATGGTGTCTTGGATGCCCAAAATGTCCCATAGATCCGGGTGGTGGTGGACCTGGTGGACCTGGTGGAGGCGGTGGTGGTGGACCGTGATGGTGACCGAAATATGGTGGAGGAGGCGGCGGAGGAGGCGGCGGCGGCAAATGGTCAAACAGTCTTCTGTGATGGCGCGGCGGCGAAGGCCCCCCAAAGTAGTCCATGTGATGGCGGCGGTGGTAGGGTGAGTAGTGTGGCGGCATACCTGGTGGCAAAGGTGGTGGAGGTGGGTGATGTGAATGTGGACCTCTCAAACCTCCCAAGCCACCTGGGGGCGGAGGATGCGGTCCTGGCGACACGGTCAAGTGCTGGAGAGGGGGCAACCTGTTGGGGGTGGCCTCGGAGTCAGCGCCGCTGCCATCTAGCCGGTTCCGGTAGTAGCTGGTCTCTCTTTCCAAGGCCTGGACCTTAGCGTTCAAGATCTCGACCTGGTCCTGGCTGTAGTTCCGCTTGGGGCTAAACGACGACAACCTGTGGTCGCCAAGCCCGATGCTCTCGTTGGTGCTGTAGCTCATGGTCTCGGAGTCCAAGTGGTCTATCAGGCGCGGCGGGAGCTGGAAAAGCGAGCTGTTTGTGTCGTCGTTCAGGTACGAAACCAGCGAGGCGCTTTGCAAACGGAACTCCTCGTTCTCGTCGTTGGGCGCAAAACTGTGCCGCTTCCGCTTCCGCCGCCCGCCGCGCAAACTCGCAATGAACTCGCACTCGAGGTTCAAGTTGCGGCACCGCGTGCACTTGGCCTCTTTGCTGAACTCGCCGTCGCACTTGACTTTCTTCTTGCGGCAGTTCAAACACGCACGGCGCGCCACCCGTCGTTTCAGGATCTCGTCGTCCAAGTCGTTGTTGTTGTCGTCGTTCAAGAGGCTCGGAAGGTCCTGCTTCAGTGCCAGCTCGCTTTTGCTGTCGTTCTCGTCAAGCGGCTGTTCCATCGTATCGTGTGTCTCGACAAAGGCCTGGGTTCACAAAGTAGTCAAAATAAATGGTCTCAAACCTCGTGTTCTGTGCGCTGTACTCGGGTCTTCAGTGCTGTTTGGAGAATCTGTGCAAAAACTGGCAATTCAGCTTGAAATATTTCACTTACTTTGCCCAGCTCAGTCACTTTGTGCTCAGAAGAATTGTCTTGTTGCAAAGTAAGTTGAAGTGTATGCCGTAGAAAACATGGGGTTGCGAGCCCTGCTGCTGGAAAAAAGAGTTAAATTTAGAAGTGTGCTCAAAATGGTATCTGGGGCAAATTTCACAATGATCGCTTTCTTTACTGCAATTGCACCCTCGTGGGGGGTTTTAGGTTCTGTAGTTTGGTGTGGTGTGCAAAAAGCTTCATTTTTTGTATTTTTGCCAGTTTATTTGATTTTCTGTCGTTTTTGTGCTTGTGTCTCATTGCAAATTATCTGCTATTTTCCAAGACAACTAAACTGCCATTTAGAGCCAGTGTCGCCGTTTGAAATATTATTCTGTGAGTTTTTCTAAAACGTTAAGGCCCAGATGACAATCGGGTAACGTGCATGCATGTGCTCAAACTGACACAGAACAGGGAAGCATGGCATAGCATGGCATATACGCCCAGTCCAGTTCAATCCAGTCCAATCCCGCCCAGTCCAACCCTGTTTATTGTTCTGTCTGTGCCTTTTTGTCATCCGGAAATACACCCGTGCACCACACATACATAACTATTTAGCTTATTCTCTCTCCGAAGGTAGGTGCAGAGGTGCCCCATGCACTTAAAAGTACCTTGCTGTAGTGCAACAATTGCAGAGCTAAAAATAAAAAAGCAGGAAAAATTTTTGGGACAAAGCGAAAAAAACTATCTGATTTGCACATATTTTCACATATACTAGTTGAAAGTGCATTATATCGCATCAAAAGACGCGTAAAATTTGACCTACTATTGAGTGAAAAAAATAAATAACTAAGAGTAACAAAGAGCTACTAACTTATTTTTAAAACACCAGCAGATACTCACCAAGGACAATGTCTAACCCTGCAGCTTATTCATATGAGCAAACGGACGCAGCACACCAAACCAGGAATGTTGTAAGCGAACAACTGCAACTGCAACTGCAACTGCAACTGCAACCGCAACAACAACTGCAGCAACAAGCAGTACCACAAAATCAGCAACAACTGCATCAAGCACAACATCCGCAACATCAACAGTACTATAGTCCATATGGACAGAGATACTACTATGACCCAAATGCGGCTTACAATGCTCAACTGCAACTGCAACTGCAACTGCAATCGCAACTGCAATCACCTGCTTATATGCCCCAAACTCAACAACAAGGGTACAACAAAAAGATCGGTACCGGTGGTATACCGATGTACCAAGGGTATTCGACTGGTACAAATGGCGACCTCAACTTGACCACCGCTGGCCCAAATGAAAGCAACACAAACGCCAACGCGGCCGCCAACGCGTCCGCCAGCTCAATTTCAAACGTTGCTACCAGCGGTAACGCGCCTGCAAACGCTGCCGCCGATAATGTTTTAAATTCGGGTTCAACAGGTTCTTCAGGTCCCACAGTTGGGCCAAATGCACCAAATGCGCCAATTGTGCAAACAAATACCCACGGCAGAAACGGCAACAACTCCATCGACAGCAGCAGCCACAACAACAACGTGCACGCACAACCGCAGCCTCAGCACACGCAGATTCCTCCCATGATGCCCATGAGTCACCCACACACCGTGTGGCAGTACCCGCCAAGGCCAATGATGGTTGCGGCAGTGACAAAACCACGGATCATCACGACTTTCTGGGAAGACGAGAACACAGTTTGCTACCAGGTGGAGGCGCGCAAGACCACGGTGCTGCGGCGGGAGGACTCGAACTTCATCAACGGCACCAAGTTGTTGAATGTAACGGGAATGACTCGTGGAAGACGTGACGGGATCTTGAAAAGCGAAAAAACGCGTTACGTGGTGAAAATTGGCGCAATGAACTTAAAAGGTGTCTGGATCCCGTTTGAGAGGGCCTTTGAGCTTGCGCGCAACGAAGGAATCGCCGATTTGCTCTACCCGCTCTTTGTGAAGGACATCAAGAGCTACTTTATGAACGGCGGCAACGTTGGCGGCGTCAGTGGTGCCGGTGGAGCTGGTGGGGCCAGCCACGAGCAGCAGGAGGCCACCACGGCACAGCCCGTTGCGGCGTACCCGTACACGGGGCCAGCACCAACAGCTGGGGTACCCGGTATTAATCTGTCCCAGTCTCAGTTACCTCCAGCTGACTCGGACCAAATGTACCAACAGTACCCGCAATATGCTTACCAGTACAACCAGTACGCGTATCCGGTAAACACGTACGGGTACTACAATGTTGCACCAGAAAAGAAGAAGTAGCCGGTGATGTGGTGTCAGGATTCCTGAGTGGTTTTGCCAGGCACAGAGCTCTTGGGCTACATAAATTGTGAAGTACTTATGATGGTGTGATCGAGCATTTCGACTACTGTACCAATATATTTGTATGGATCGTGTAATCGTATTAAACTTTGAACTTTTCAGCATCTCGGTCTGAGCCACCAATTGTTTGTTTTGTTTACATTAGACATAATGATAGGATCCGGCCAAAACTGTGCAGTATATATTCACCAAAAAGAGATCATTTGGCTGACTGGGAGCCTAAGTTTCGAGGAGATCCTATTACTAACATTTTACTGTTGCAAAGAGTTTTTGACAGTTAAAGTAGTTGTGAGGACGTAGTTTTTTATTAACTAAAAAAGGATATGGTAGTTTAGAAATAACTATGGATAGATGAACAAGAATTGACCAGGTTCCTTGGATCTATTACAATAGCGCAAATGAAAAAAATACAGAGACGTATTGATGTAGGAAAGAGGCCCAAAAGAGCCGTATTTTCGTCTGACTAAAGGCAGACTTTTCTCCTTGTGTGAGCACAATTACAAAGAAACGTCTACCACTCGAAGCAGCTCAAGGCTCAAAGCAACAAGGCCAGAACTCAAAAGTCTACGCGAAATGCCACCTCTCCATAGATCTACAGCCGTTTGCTCGTATATTGCCATATCATATCACTTGTGCTTCCCTGAATATCTGATTTCACCACCCCAAGTCGTCTCTGCTCATGGTCCGGTACACTTGAAGCTCACCTTCTAACATATCGGATTCTTTATAGCTTACACCTTTGACCTTGCCCTTGCTGTCCTTCTCCAAAACCCTGAACTTCTGCTTCACAGTGTCGTACTCGCCAATAACACAGCTCAACGGGTGGCCCATGCCCACGTCGTACTGGATCTTCTGGCGGAACTTGTTGTGGCCCACAAACTTGCACTGGCTCAAAACCAAAATGTCGCCAGGGCAGATTTTCGGAAGTGGCTTGCCAGCAGACTTGGCATAGATCAACTGCCCGTACAGGCCCCTGTGCACGATTTTCGGGATCTTGCTCATGACGTGCTCCACAAAGTCGCCCTCGCAGCCGTGGCCAACGTACTTGCTGGCCATTTTGAAAATCTCAGGGCCAATTTTGGTGCCAGAATGTGTCTGTGGCGGGATCTCAAACTCCTGAACCACAATACCCGGTGCTGTGGACGCGTTGGCACTGTAAGTAACCAGCAAAAGCGTCCATTTGGTCTCCTCCAAGATGTAGTAGTCCTTCACGGTGAACACGGCCGCGTTTCTCTTCTTCAGCTCGTGTGTTTCGACCTCAAAGTACGGTTTTTTGATGGCAAACTCATCTGGGAGCTCGTCGTGCAAGTACCAGTCCCCACTGAATGCTGGTTTGTCCAGCTCAACTACCAACGAAGCTGCCAGCGACGGGAACGGCGACTGCGACGTCAGCAGGGTCTGCGGCAGAAGATCTGTTGGCAATTCTGGTGCAGCAGCAACCGGTGGCGCTGGTGCTGGCACGGCAGGAAGCTCTGGGGTCACAGATTTAGCCGCAACACTCTCTGGGACTGTTGGTGCCGGCGCAGACGGGATCTCGGGTGTTCTGTGGGGAATTGCGGGAACCGGGACTGCTGGGATTGCCGGCACCGGAGCTGGCGCAGTTGGAACTGCGCGTTCTGGAGCTGCAGGAGCAGGAGCAGATGGTGCAGGTACCTTAGGTACCTTAGGTACCACAGGAACCTCAGAAACTTCTGCCGCGTCCTCCAGATCGCTCTCGGACAAGCTTTGGGCCTTTCTCAGCGTCTGGATCGGCAACTCGGTGTCGTCGTCGCCCTCGTACCCGGTGGTCTCGCCGTCAGATAGCACGGCAGCCACTGTAGGCGCAGGTACCGCAGGTACCTGAGGTACCTCAGGTACTTTAGGTACTTCAGGTACCTTAGGTACACTTGGTGCAGGCTCAGCGGGTCTTGAAACCTCAGCTTTCTCACCTTTGGCACGGGTTGTGGCGGCTTCGGCGTCGTGCTCCGGCTTCTCAGAGCCCTTAGTTTCGGCTCCAGACTCGTCTGCACTCTCAAAATCGCTCTCGGCTGCACTCTCGTGTTTTGGCTCATCTGCTTCTGTTTTGCGCAGCTCTTCGTTTTCTTCGTGCGTCGTTTCGGCAGTTTCAGGCTCGCTCTCGTCGTTCTTCGCCGCTTGCTGCGCCATAGGAAACACGGGCACCATGCGTGGCTCCTCAGCGTGGTCCAGGGTTTCTTCTGGACTAATATCTTCAGTCTTTGATCTCGACTTTGGCCGGCTCAGACTCGTTTTGGCGCCAAACGGGTTCATGCCCATCATCCCAAACATCCCCGCGCCTCCGGACAACTTGGCCATTCTCTCTCTGAGCTGGCGCTTTTTCAACTCTTCCTCGTCCTCTTCTTCGTCCTCTTCTTCGTCCTCATCCTCATTTGCGTCCTCATTTGCGTCAAAGTCCTTTTTCTTAGTTTCTTCCACTTCGCCAGCTTCCTCGACGGCCCCGTGTTTCTTTGCCGCGTCTTTCACGTAGTCGTGGGACTCCTCAACGCGATTCTCAGTGTCTGTGCCGTCGTCAGCATCAACAAACTCACTTTCCAGAAATGCCGTGGATCTGCGCGAAATCGCGTCAATAGTCGACTTCCGAGTCATCTCAAACGACTCCTTGGACTCGTTGGTGGCCTTCTTCTTTTGCTTCTGCTCGCGCTCGAGCTCCTCCTGCTGAGTCTTTTGCAAAAGCGCGATTCTCTCTTTGAGACTGAGTTTGGGGCCCAGCTCGTCCAAAACCGGCGACACCGGCGACAACGGATCCGAGTCGTCGTCCTTGTCGTCGTCCTTGTTCTCAGCAGCTACCGCAGCTGGCGCAGCTGGCTCCTTCAGCACGCTGCTCGTGCCAAAACCTTTGGGAACGTACGATGAGCTCCCGGCACCAAGAAACGACGAACGGGCCTGCGGGTGGGCCAACGGCTTCTGGCTCGGCAACACCGGCGCCGCGTCGGCAAAGCTCGCAAGCTTGCTGGCAAACCCCGAGCTTTTCGCGGCGTGCTGTGGCTCAGATTCCGATTTTGGCTCTGCCACAGGTTCTGCCACATGCTTGGGCTCCAGCACCAGTTCCAGCACCAGTTCCAGCACCGGTTCCGGCACCGGCACGGGATCCAGAGTCTTGGCCGTTGCTGCTGGCACCTCCTTGTCTGCCACGGGCTCCGCTGCCTTCAAATCCGCCTTCAAATCCGCCTTCAAATCCGTCTTCGAATCCGCCACTGACTCCTCAATCTTCTCGACGTAGTTCTGGGGAAATATCCCCAGTCTCTTTTCGCCTTCAACCACACATTCGCCCTCGTACCAGTCGCTGTCGGCAACACGTGTGACCGTAATCACCGTGTGCTCTGGGAAACTCAAATCTTCACTGTACTGAGACTCGTACGCGTACAACGCCTTCACTTTAAACATGCTTAGTTGTGAATACGGGAGTGCGTGATCTCAGATCGGGCCACTGAGCGCGGTCACGTGACGACTTGCAGGAAGCTCCTTGGTGCTGGGACTGAACCGCGACACATAGCGTTACTTAAATTTGTGCGCGCGATTTTGTGGCGCTGTTTGCCAGATCGCGCTGCAGCCAGAAATTGCACGGAACCGAAGGAAAACAGTTTTGAATAGGAACCAGTTTTGGAGCACACAGCGAAAGCCCAGCGGAGTGTTGGAGCACAGAATTGCGGTAGAGAAGGTCAGTACAGAGCTTTTGTAGAGAAATAGTACGCGGACTCTGGCACGAGTTCTAGTCCAATTTTCAAGTCCAACTTTCTAGTCTGATTAATCCGGTATATCCCCAAGTATCAACACTGAGTTGATGCACCTGTGGCAGCACCTGCACCAGAGCCAGTGGCAGCGCCATTTTTGGGCCGCCACGTCACGTGACACTAATCCGCGCCTGGCCGCCGTGCTGAAATTTCCGCAGCCAAAATCAAGACGTTTCTACACAATGTGGTACGACGAATTGAAAGACCCACAAATACGGTAAGCAAGCTCCACAGCGGTTCAGCACTCCAGTACAACACTAACATCAGACAAGGAACGCACGAGCTTCCAGCCCCGCTCCTATACAAAGCGCCGGCCAGTTTCCAGGCCACAAAACAGGGCAAGGCCAAAAAGGACAAGCACGTGCTGGAGTTGAAGATCAAAAAGGGCTGGGAGTTGGCAATGGCGCCGGTGAAGTCGTTGCCCATGACCCTTTTCATGAACTACATGACCGGAAACTCGTTGCAGATCATCTCAATCTCAATGACATTTATGTTGTTTGTGACCCCCATCAAGGCCTTGTTCAACATCAACGAAACATTTGCGTTTCTCGAACACGCCGAGGACGAGGTCGACAAGAATGATGTGTACCTTATCAAGTTGGCCTTTGTTGCGGCCCAGTTTCTCGGGTTGGGCGTGGGATTGTGGAAGTTGAATGCCATGGGTTTGATTCCCAACAGCCGCAGCGACTGGTTGGCCTGGGAAAACGCCCCGCATTTCGTGGAGCACTTTGTGAGTGTCCACCAGTGAGTTCTGTGGTTAGGGGAGTTGTTTTTTGAATTAATCTATCTATATCGGATATATAATTAAAGAGGTCAGTCATCAGGTACCAGGCCCGCAGAGGGCGTATATATATATATATCGGATATATAGTTCAAAGAGGCGAGTAATCAGGTACCGGGCCCGCAGAGGGCGTCTACATAGAGTCAAGCCCATACAAGGTGCAACGCAACGCAATCAATTGTCAATTTTTCTGTCTAAAATGTCCCGTAGGTGTACGATCTGTCCTTTGGCTTAGATTGTACCCATATGTATCCGATTAACAGAGACCCAATAACAAAAGTCAAAGCCGTGAGCAAGGAGTTCACGGGGATCGGGTTCATGTGGAACGTGAAGTGTGTCAAGTGGTCCAAGCGCGTCTGCACCAAGTTGAAGAACCCGCTGATGCAGATAATGGCTCCGTAAACTGTTCCAAACGTCGTGAACCCAAACACTTTTGCGCAGTAGTCTGACACGGCCGTGTAGTAAAACGGTCTGTACAAGACCATCAACATGATCCCCACGTAGTTGGCTGGTGCCCAAGGGATCATGCCGCAAACACCAATGCACATGGAAACCGACAATAATACAGTTAAAACTGTTATTGTGCGGAAATTGTCCAACAAGGCCCCGATAAATGGGATCAGAAGAAGCCCGCCAACGGGCAATGCTACATCAAAGAACTCGTTGATCTTCTTTGCCGCTACCGGGTTTCCAAGCAAGAACTCTTCCTGAGAACGGATTGTCGCAACAAAATAATTGATTCTCAACATCTGAATCAGGGTGAAAAGCGCCATAAGCACAAACCACGTGCTTCGCAACTGCTCCTTGATCGACTTGCCGTGCAACTGGGTCGAAATTCCGGCCTTGTTGGCCACCTCTGTGTTTGTGGTTGTCTGTTCGATAACGGATATTGAATCACTAAGAGCAGCGGCAGTGGCGGCAGCAGATTCGGAAGCAGCCGCCTCGCGCAACAGCTGGTGGATTGTGTGACGGATGCTGTCTGCCAAATCGTTGGCCTCAGGCAAGTCTTCTTGGGATACCCTTGCTGATATGGCACTGTACATTGAGTTTCTGCGCGAGTTTATCACTTTTTGGCTGAACGAGTTGCTTCTGTTTTGCGCAAACTGGTCTGTGAGCAAGTTCTTTGTTGGGGAGTTCAACAGTCTCAGAATGTTTTCATTGATCGAGGAAAGAAGTGTGAGCGACTCGTTTCTTGAGATTCCAACGGGTCTGGAAGATGGGTCAACAGTTGGAGCAGGAATGTAGTTTTCAATGGACGCAGTTTCGTCGTCAATGAGCGCGGTTTCTTCATCTGGCACAGTCTCTAAATCCGCTTTGACTAAGTTCTGATACCCATTGCGCGGCATGATAAACCACTGGCACACAAAGATGAACACGGGCACCACAAGGTACACCGTGAAAAACTTGGACAAGGTCAAGTTGAGCTTGTCGCCCAAAGACGAGAAGAAAATGAGTCTGTACACAAGAAACAAGGCCGAGGACGAGTCAAAGGCGCCGGTCAACAAGGCAAGCACCAAACCAGAGTTATCAGGAAATGCGTTGGCCAACTGGAAACACAGAATAAACGTGAACGGTCCCCCGAGCGCGAGCATGCTGTAACCAATGAGATAGGCGTCAAAGTACTTGTACAACACTTTGGAGTAGGCCAAAACAACGCTTGCCATAAAGAGCAACACTGCGCCAATGATTCCAGTGAACCGGGGCCCGTGCTTGTCCAAAACGGCCCCCACAAACAAGCTGGCACCGTTTGTCACGACGGCGGCAAGCGTGAACAAGAAATTGAGTGCCAAATCCTGGTTCGAACATGCGTCCTTTGTCTGGCACTTGTCTGCGTACACGCCTTGGGCTATCAAGACCGGTTTGAGTGCCGCAAACCCAAAAACTGGGCCTGCCGCGACAATGCACCAGCAGAGCGCACAAATCACCTGGATGTGTTTCCCTTGGATCTTCATGACTGCAGAACAAGAAGCACAACTGCGATTATTTGTAGCAAAATGGAGAAATTTGAGAGAAGAAAAAAATGCGAAAAGTAAAAATTTTAAGTGCTGCAAAATGCATCTGAGCAACGATGATATCGGGGCCCCGACTCGAAAACCAAAAATCTGGTTGACAGCAGATCGCCGGAATTTCAGTGATCACCGAACTGGCGAGTGTGTGCTGGATCCGAGGTTTTTGGTGAAAGTTTTTACGGCTGCGTTTGCCGCTTGTTTCCTTGTTTGCGCTGCCGCTTGTTTCTAGACGGATGGACGACAGGGACTCAGGGTAAGCAGTCTGGGTGCCAGATTTTGACATGTTGAAACCGGGCGCCGGCTGGAACGCAAATTTTGCCAGGTTTTGGGAGCCATCAATCTGGCAGCCATCGTTCGTTTTTCATTGTGAGTCTGCTGGGTTGAGATTGTCAGCCTGCTGGTTTGCCAGTGTAAATCTGCTGGTTTGCATATGGACCAATGTGGTGCTTAAACTGCCTTTTTCAGACAGTTGGGTTACACGGTTACATAAATTCAACGACTTACTCAGCTCAGTGGTACAGTCGCACCCACTTTTTGTCTCTGTGATCTGGAAAGAGGACCTCATTGATCAGAGTACGACTTGCAGTAGTTCCCAGTGGAGTAAAAATACCACAAAGTCTCATTTTCGTTGTGTTTATCACACTTTCGCATCTCTGTCTGGCGAGCCAAATCTCTGGCACAGTCCAACAAGCTGCGCCCCGGGCTTGTGTTTTACGCCAATTTAGCTTTACCGGGCTGTACGGCGGATTTCACCAGTCCAATTGGATCCAACAAGCTGCCAGCTTGCAACACAACAGCAGTTATCGCCGCCTGCGACTGATAGCACACCCGCCTCACAGCACGACGATTTATTAGCACAGTTGCGGCTTTGCTCAAAGTGCCGTGCTTGGCCGTGCGAAAACTGCAGTAACGTCGTTTTTCAGTAAATATACCAAAACTGCAGAAATGTCTATTTACCAGTTCATGTGCCAAAACTGCAGAAACGGACGCTGGCCAATTTGGAAATTCAAGTGGTGCGCATACTGGCACCGCTACAGGGTCCGCTACAATTGCTCAAACTTTTCATTAACTAGTCGTTTTCAAACCTCACAACGTGAACCGGTAGTGTGGGTCACAGTCAAATCTCTTGGCCATGGCCTTGGTCTTCTCGCCCACCTCTGTGCCCTCCGCGGCCATGTCCTCGGCGTTAGCAGCATCCATTTTCTTGTTTCTCCAGATCAAGTACATCTCCAAAAGTGTGGCACACACCATGGCGAGCCCAATGAACACGATATTCAAGATCATGGCGCGCAAGTACCGTGGACCTGTTTCAGATGGGTAGAAGTAACTGGCGTACACACTCAGCAAGTTGGAGAACGCATTCACAAACCCGTAAGATACGGCTCTCTTTGGTGGAGGTCTGCTGATACATGTGGCAACCCAACTCAAAATGCAGTTGGACCCGCCGTAACACGCCAACATGAGAAACATGGAGAAGTACCGTGCGCCAATCTTCATGGTCGAGGCAGCAATGATGAATCCCACAAGCGACACTCCAAGCGAGAACATAATGTGCTTGTATCTCTCGTTGACTCTGTCCAGGTTCAAGGCCACGGCCAATGAGAAGAAGGCCGAGAAGAACCATGGTGGTGCAGTCAAGAGCAACGTCTTGGTTCTGTCGTAGCCCAAGGTGCCCACAATCGTTGGGAAGTACACGTTGACGGTTGCTGCCGTGAAAAGCCCCAACTGCATGAGCCAGAGCAAGTACAACGTTGGGTCGGCAAAAGCCAGCTTGAACCCACCGAGCATCAGAGCATCGTAGTCTTCTTCTTCACTTGCGTTCTCCAAAATCCGCAACTGTGCCAAGGCCGATTCTTGCTCGTTGAAGAACTTGGTGTTGTGTGGGAAGTCTGGCAACACAAAGATTGCAAGGGCGGCCACAGGCACTGTGATCAGGCCCTCGATGATGAAAAGCCATCTCCAGGCCTCAACGCCGCGGTTGTCGTGCAGAAACCGTGTCAAAATGGCCTGCCCAATAAGCCCACCAAACGCGTTGGAGAGCTGGGATGCCGTGAACAAGATCGAGATCCGCAAGGCCAACTCTTTCTTTGTGTACCACGACGAGAGCAAAAACAAGGCGCCGGCAAAGTATGGGCTCTCCACAAAACCCAAAATTAATCTTATGGCGACCCAGCCGCCGTAGCTCTGCACAGCGCCACAGCAAGCGCTGACAGTGGCCCAGGCAATCATGACACCCGGCAAAAGAAGCAGCGGCCGCACCCTGGCAAGCAAAGCGTTCGAGAACATCTGTGTGATGAGGTACCCAACGTAGAAAATCAGGATGATTGTGTTGTACTGTGTGCCGTGCAACCCCGTGTCTTTCTCAAGTCCGCCCAAACGCGCGGTACCGATGTTTGTTCTGTCCAAGAAGTTCAAGACGAAGATGACCATCAACATAGGCATCATGCGGAGATCCAACTTTCTCAAGAACTTTTTCTCCAACTCTTCTCTGTTCTCGCCCACAATGCGGCGGAGCTCATTCACCTGGTAGTTCTCTTCAACAGCCTCGTCGAGCTTCGAGACCTGGGACTCGTTGTCCAAGTCCACGTGCTGGAGCTCTTCTTTCTGCTGTAAGTCTGACATGGCAACGTGTTTGCAGATACAGAAGAAGTCAAAGTGTGGTAAATGGGGTAAATGGGGTAAATGTGTTTGGAAAAAAAGATGCTGTTTGGTGGCCCAGTCAGCGCCTTTTATAGACTTTGCACTGGCACCCACAAAAAACTTTTGCGGACACTTGCTGGGGTGCTCGCACACACTAGCTCACGCATTCGGATAAACTTTGGGCGTTTCTCCATTTCCCCAATAATTCGGTTTCCCTATTTGGGAATTTTGGTCTGGAGTGCATTGTTCTCCGGAGTGCTAAAAGAAGCTAGTCCGACACGCGAAGTTTAATTTGAGGATCTGTAACAATGCTCTACGCCAGCGTTTTGTGGTTTGCGGGGGCGGTGGAGTATTGCTACAGCAGAGCTGCGGCCAGGTTGCCGACGTTGCTCCAGAGCTAACACATGGCCTTGCACAGGGCCTTGCACAGGACCCGTGTTCTTCGAACCCAGGGCTGCCCACTGTGACACGCACGGGGGCAGGTTGTATGGCTGGGCTGACTCTTAAGGTTGTAGAGACTAAGGCCACCAGCTGCTCGGAAAATCAAGCTTGCACTCCCCGTTCGGGTATCTAATGCGAGCCGAGTCGGGAAATTCAAGAGTCTGAAAGTGTGTAAAAGCCATGGCCACAAACCTTGGACAGTCGATGGTTTTAGGTCGAGTCGGTTCCAGTGCGCTGTCGGCTAACCAGATTCGGGGTCGCGTTCTAGGGGTTCATTTTGGTACTCTATAGCTCCCAATTGATCCCAAGGCATGGGGTGAGGGGCTAATGGGTTTGTTTTAATGTCAGTGGCTTCGTCTGTTGACGTCATTAAGCCTTACTATATTGTCTAGAACTGGCTTGAGACTGGCCTTTGCACGCACTTCTCCACAAAAAGTGCACGTCACTTTCGGGACTTTCGGTAAGAGTGTGGGGTTGGCCAGGGTGTTGCCACGACCCTGAGCAGATTCCATTTATCAAAAAATTCCATTCTGATGGTGCCAGCACCGACTTTGGCGCACAAATGTGTACGCCCACCAGCCGCAACCAAATTTATTTGTGGACCAAGACAACGAAAGTAACGCAAATGAAAAAATGCAGAAATGCAATACTGCAGAAATATTGTAATTCAATGGTGCAGAAATGCAGTATTGCAGAAATGCAGAAACTCAGTATTGCAGAAATGCAGAAATGCAGTATTGCAGAAATGCTAAACCGAAAAACTGCTAAACCGCATACTCAGTGTGTTGTGACACTTTGACAAAAGTCCGAGCCTGGAGCTTGGCTGATTTGATCGGAGCTTGGCTACAATTTGACAGTCTGCCTACGATATGTGATCTGTAATCTGTCTCAGCAGTGGAGCTCAATAGGACAAATTTCACTTGAATGAAACTTGAAATTTGTCCTCTGCCAAAGTGCATTTTTTGCGATGCCTTGTGTGCAACACGGCCACCTCTAGCTTTTTTTTTCACGCGCACACTTTAACATTCACTGGCACAATATAGAGACACCTTTTACTGGCACAATTTACAGTCATTATTTACAGAATTGACACGATGACACAGCCGACACAGCCGACACTACACAGTTCGTCGTACGATATATTCAGTGCCCGCTCCTCTATAGACTCATGATTGGTGACGGGGCTGCACACAAACCACTAGACGTTCTTCTTGTACATCTTTGCGCCCTCGTCGAACAAGTAGTCAATGGCCTTCTCGCACGGCTCGTCAAACAAGTACGGCAACACTGGCACCACTGCCAACCCCACGGCAACAGGACCAAAAGTTCTCACCTTGGTGCTGTTGGCAAAGTTCTTCTCGTTGAACAAGTACTTGGCCGAGTACTTGACACTCGAGTGGATCGTGAATGCCGGAAGCCCCATGGAAGCAATGGACTGGAAAAGACCTCTTTGCAATGCAACAACTTTCCAGTCCATAGTATCTGCCGGCAAAATAGATCTCTTGGTCACGGCCTCCGCAGAGTCGTAGCTTGGGATGTTCAGAGACCACGGCATCAACCCAACTCTGTATCTGCCTTCCTGCTTCAACTTGGCCTTCCACGCTTCAAACCCCACGTCACCCAAAATGTACGCCCACGAAACGGCGTACCCAGACTTCACCAAGTACGGGTGCGCCACTGGTCTAAACGATTCTCCGATATCTGAAGTGTATGCAATATATCGGTGTGACGCCAACAAAATCGTGCGGAACCGGTTTGCGTAAGCGGCATATCTGATGGACGACTCGGTCGAGTCTGTATCGTGCGTTTCTGGCTTGGACATGTTGTTGTGGTGGTAGTTGTTGTTGTTGTTGTTGCTGGTTTGCGAGACCCGGCGGATGTCAAATTGTTTCCGCGTAGCGGTGCAGCGCAGCAAAAAAAAAAGAGTTACCCGGACTGACGGCCAGCCAGCCGGCCGGCTTGGCGGCAGCGGTGCCAGCTGCACAGCACAGCACTGCCACGGGTGCCGTGCCTCTACGGCGAGCTGGCTCCTCTGCTGTGGCCGCGCGTACTCACGCACCACGGTGTTCTACAGGCTGACAAACAAATATTTGTGATGGTAACTAAATATCAGCGCCGCGGGCCCCACCAAGAGGCCAAGGTGCTGAGCAGCAACGGTGCAGTGAAGTGCAGCAACGGTGCGGGCCTGGCCGCGTGCAATTGGGTCCTGCTGACGTCCTCAGCGCCCACACGAGCCAACACAAGGAACTCTCTCTCACTTGGCCAAAACCTGCTTGGCCAACTCGAGCTTCTTGCTGGCCAAGCTGGCGTCCTCCTCCGGATGCTCCTTCACGTACAGCTCCAAGTCCTCCATGAACTGTCTCACCTTGTCCTGGATCACTGGGATCATCTTCTCGCTCTCGGCCAAAACCTCCTTCTGCTTCTTCAACTCGTACTCGTCGGCCCCGGAGTCCTGCATGCTTTTCACAAGCTGCTTCTGCTCCTCCAACTCGACTTTGTACAACTTCTCCTGCTCGATCAAACGGCCAAGCGCGTTAGTTTTGATCTGAAGCTTCTTACTGATCATCTGTGTGGGAGTGTGTAGTAAACAGTGCAAAAATGGCGGCAAGACGTGCCCGAGCCAGCGCGCACGGTTACCCGGCCCAGTGTATATAGGGAAAAATTTTCAGTTCCAGAAGCCAATCTTTATTTATTAAAGTGCGGACAACCAAAACATTCGTGTTACTTGTGGCTGGCTAGTACACCAGCTTCCAGGTGTCAAGATTTTGGTGAGATGAACGTTGAGAATCTTAATGCTCTGTGGGTTTCAGAGTATCTCCAAGTTTGCAGTTGGACGGTATTGGAAGCCATGGGCTGGTATCTCATACAAATCGTTGTAGTGTACAGTGTGTAGCACTGTTTGGGCAGACAAGCAGTGAGACCTTTTGCAGCGGGCTGTGTGCCCTGTGACTTACGCGTTGCTCTCTTTGCACTGGGCCTACGCCTCTCAAACTAAACATATCTGCTATTCCGCGACTATATACACTTCCTTCCATTCTCCCACACTCCCACACTCCCAGTCTCCCGGGATCACTCAGCCTGGGGCCGGCTGTAGTTGTACACCCCGCAGGCACACGTCCGCTTGGTGTCGTCTCCCTCAAACTCCAAGATCCCTGCCTTGATGTCCTTACCGAGATCCGTACAGTGGAAAGTCTTGTTGTACAACAACTTTTTGCACCCGCGGCAGTACCACCGGATCTGGTCGTCCACACCCTCGGGACGGTCCTGCTCCAAGACAATGCCAATTGTGTTTGCAAACCGAATAGGGTTGTGGGGCACTTTTGGTGGCAACAAAAAGGAGTCGCCCTCCTTGATGATGATGTCGCGGAACTGTGGAATGCTTTCAGCAACGTCCACGCCGTTGCCCAAGTACCCCGGGTCGTTCTCCACGATCCGCAAGCACATTTCGCCCTTGTACATGTAGAACCACTCGGGAGTCTGGTTAACGTGGAAGTCTGTTCTTTCGTTGGGCCCGCCCACAATCATCACAGTAAACCCGCCGCGGTGGAGGCAGAAGTTGTTAACGGGCGGTTGGAGGAGATGCTCGTTCTCCTCGACCCATTTGTGGATGTTAATTGGTGCTCCAATCATTGTGCTACTCTGACTGCGTTTCTGTAGTGTTATGTTACCGAGTCTGAAATGGTGCTGCCGCGTACTCAAGCTGCTGGTGCTGGTGCTGATGCTGCGTGTCTACTCGTTCTTTTGTCTGTGCGCGTGCGCGTGCGTGTGCTGTGCAGTGCCGGTGCTTGTCTGTTGTGCAGCAATTGCGAAGTGGGTGCTTTAAAAGAATACTCCGATATTGAATTCAATCCGATATCAAAGTTCAATTTCAAATTTTATCCCGCTTGCACTTTTCGGCTCTGGCTCGGGTCTCTGTTTTTTTCTGCAAACAAAACCACTCTCCACTCTGCAAAACCACTCTGCAAAACCACTCAGCACAAAAACAAAAAGGCTCCCACTCTGCCGCGATGTCCGAGTATGACCACTTGCTCAAGAAAGTCCCGTTGGTGTTCTCGCCGTACTACCAGCCGCCACAGAAGCCAAATTTGCCCCCAGACTTCAAGTCCCTCCCCGAATCTCTTCCGCCAGAAGTGTTGAACTCCAACTACCGTGGCCAGCCCATAGTTGAGGACTTGAAGGCGTGGCAAAACGGGTTGGCGGACGTGAAAAGCGAGATCTTGCAGCAGCACAAGGAGTACGACAACTGGGTCGAAACAACGGTGCGGAAACACGCCCCGGGATACGATCTGGAAAGGATTTTGCAGCCAAAGAAGAAGTGAGAGCAGATCCGTCTCCGGGGGAAGGAAGGGGAGGCGGTTGTCTGGTACAGTCGTTGTTTGAGGCACAAGAAATTTGTGCCTTTGGTGCTTCCCACACTGAGTTCCCACGCTTCTTGTCAACAGGCCACAGAAGGCCCAAATAGTGCAAAGACACGCCCGGAAACACAAGCGCCAGAACGTATTTGTGATCCGGCGCTCAGCACTCTACACTAACTCACGGCCGTGACAGGCCCCGTTCTGATTTAACAATATATACATGTGTCTACTTACAGCCCTGCAACAACTTAGTAGCGCCACTCAGGCACTTTCCTTGGCAGCCAGTGCCCGCTGGTTGTCCGACTTTAGCGCGCTCATAGTCACGGCACCGGCACCACCCAAAACGGCAGCCGCAAAGACCCAGTACCCATAGGATATGGGCTTGGCCTCGGCTCTGGGACCCCAGCCACCGTAAGAAATGTAGAAGCACGCGCGCTTGGTGTCCCAGCTCAATTCCCGCCATGGCCGCTCCTGCTCAATGGCCAAGTGCTCAATAATCTCGTCCTTCTCGTCATTCTTGAGTTTTGCCCACGTTTGTGGAACTTGCTGGATGTTGTACGTGGAGACGTGCCGGGTCGCAAGCCGCACGCCGCCCATAGCAGTGTTTCTGATGTGTCCTGGAGCAATCATGGTTAGTCTGGAGATGCTGTGTGTGAATTGTTGGCGCCCCAAATTTTGGCACTCAGAAGTTTTGGATCTGGGTGAGAATTATGCAAAAATTGTATCTGCATTTTTTTTTTCTGAAAAAAAATATACAGTGCCGACATCGCGCGAGAGCGCAGTAAAAAGAATCAGGCATATCTGACTTGACAGAACGATGGCCCTCCACGGCATTCCAATGCTATTTGTGTGTTAATTTTGGGAGCCAGCCACATTCACCTCGTCCTCGTCCTCGTCCTCGCCCTCGCCATCATCGTGGCCATTGCTCTTGTCGTCTATCGCTGCTTCCAGCTCGCATATCTCAAATATCGTGGCAGCCATGTCCTCCAACACCACTAGTCCAAAAGTGCTCTTGCCAAAGCACAAGTCGGCCAACGCGCCCCGCGTCATTGCCTGCAACGACTCACGACACTTGCTCAAAAACTGCCCATTTGGTCCGTAGTACTTTTTGTCAAACAACTTTGCAAACTGGTCCAAAAGGTAGTTGATCTGCTTGGGCGTGGGGTGCGTCATTCGCCAATACTGCAGTCCCAACTCCACTTTGTGGTCCTTGATATACTTTCCAACAGCAGCGTCGACCTCTGCGACACTTGAAGCAGCCTCCTTTATCACCGTTTTCGAGTATCCGTTGTAGTTCCTGTTCTTAGTGTAAACCGCCACATTGAACCCCGCGGGAGCTTGTTCAACCTTCACGTACGTGCTGATGTTCGCAAACATTGCCCACTGAGCCCGTTTTGGATGCTGGATCCAGTTGTATGGGGATCCCAGAAACATGTGGGACATTTTGCCGTTCTCGCTGAGCAAGTCTTTCAACGACTCGTACAGGGTGATCTGCATCCCCTCCGCACGCCCAAATAACGCGTTGCTCATTGCAAGCCGCCTGAGTGCTTGTTTTTCGCGCTCTTTCTCGCGTTGAGCCTCCAATCGCTGCTCCTCTTCGATGGTTCTCTGCTGCATATCCAGAAACAGCTCGTCGGCAATCTCTAGCCGCTTGGGTGCCCCAATAAGTTCCGGTACCGTAACAATATCCTTAGCGCTATTCCCGACAAAGTCCACAATGTGGCAAACCAGCTTTCCGGGGCTCTTGCGCAATCCGCGGCCAATCATCTGCAGAAGCAAGCCTCTGGACTTTGTGGGCCGCACAATAAAGACACTGTCGATCACGGGGATGTCGGTGCCTTCAGTGAACACACCGCAGTTCACGAGCACCGCGATCTCGCCTTGGGAGAATTTCTCAACAATCTGGGTACGTTTTCCAAGCGCGGTTTTGCCCAGCACGTACTCGGCACTGATTCCAACGCTGCGAAACTCCAGAACAAGACTCTCGCAGTGCGCAACGTCAACGGCAAACACAAGAGTGTGCTGTATGAGGTGCTGCTGCTTGTAGCGTAAAAATGTTTTTAAAACGAGTTCATTGGCCTTCGGGGTGTTGATCACTGACAGAAGGCGCGTCACCGTGAAGTCCAGCCCACGCGTGGGCAACTGGGACAAGTCCACCTGAAGCAGAACCGTCAGGAATCGCGCATCAACGAGCCATGACTCCAGAATCAAGTCTGTGACGTTCTTGTGGTACGCAATGTGGCTCATGGCATCCTCCAACAGCTTCCCGTCGCTTCTGTGGAGCGTGGCTGAAAATCCTGCTACTCGTGTCTCCGCAAAGTGCGTCAAGAGCTTCTTGTACGACTCAGCGGCCGCGTGGTGTGCCTCGTCGATGATCAAGAGCTTGTAGCTGCGCGGGCTGTAGTTCTCGAGCCGCGGCAACAAGCTGCGCAACAGCGCCACAGTCACATCCGCCACGCCACTCGCCACGTATTTGTTGCCCAACTCGATCTCAATGCGCTTCCCTGGCATAGTTTTGGTGCACGTGCGGAACGCCTGGGTGACAAGCTCGCGGCGATGTGCCACAATGAGTGTTTTGTCGCCTCCCTGGGCGTTCGGCTCCAAGAGATCGGCTAGGTGCGCAAATATGACCGTTTTGCCACCTCCCGTGCCGAGACTCACTGCAATTTTGTGCTGTCCGTCCTTGAAGCTCTGGAGGCAGTTGGCAATGCACTTCTGCTGGTAGTCGCGGAGCTTGATGCCAGTTTCACTCGACTTTTTGAGAAAGTGTTTGGATAGCTGCGCGAGCATGGACTCGATATTGGACTAGCAGAGTTGTAGCTTGATTGAAGATTTCCAACTGTTCAGAGTTTTCTGTAGAACTTGGGCAGTGATCAGTGTTGGTATCTTGACTTGCAGAACAAGAGTTGAGAAAATCAGATGAAAATAAAAATGGAAAAAAAAAAGTAAAAAATGTTTTGTTTTTTTTTTACCAAAAAACTGGCGCAGGAGACCTGCAGAAATGGTTACTACGGATTCTGGTTCTACACGGCGTTCAACTTCAAAAAGCACTGGTACTCAAAATTAAACAGGTATCGGAGATGGTTGAGCAGCTGCTCTGCCTGGCCACCACACGGCCCCTTGCGCGGGCACGAACAAAGTGCTTGGGGCTAATTGCAAATACTGCTTCTCGTAGGAGAGCCTGCTGAGTTGAGGCTTTTTGTACCCAAAACCGCCGGCACAGATCCAACTGAGTATTTCGCACGATGCACTGCTGTGCCAGATGGCTGAATACACCACCAGCTGTCGCAGAAGCACCAGATTCATCGCAGACACCACAAATACACTGGTGGCAGATACCACCGGTTTGTGGCACACTTCACAGGGACTCTCGCTGACATTCTGTGCCACAAAGCTGTGCCTAGGCTGAACCCGCCACATTCTGAGACCGCAGCGGTTTGTCGCACACAGCAGCCAACGGCCCGGGCAGTCTAGGATCAAGCAGCTGAAAATGCGGCACCAGTGTCTCCCTGCAACTGTACAGCCGTCAGAAGCACACTTCGTCACCCGTGGCTCCCTCCACAAACACAATCTCACTCTTCTCCACACAGCCATAGCCGTCGGTCTCGTTGTTGGCACTGCCACGTCTCTTGACGCTTTTGATCCAGAACTCGCCAAAAACGTCGTCTTTCTCCACAAACTGCACCACTTCATCGCAAACTCGCTCACCAACCCGGGCCTTGGCCTGCTGGTACTCGTTCGCAAATAGGCTCTGGTTCCACGTAAAGCCCTGTGCCTCTTTTAGGTTCAAAGACACCCTCAAGGATTTTTTGTTGTTGTAGTACCCAACATTTTCGTAAACCTGGATCTGCTCGTCGTTGAGCATGGTATCTGACAAGAACGACAGGCGACGACTCATTAAACTCATAATTTCTGCGGGTTTCTTTGTACCTCTGGCCTTTTTGCCTCTGCGTTTGCTGACTCGGCTGTTTTTCAGGATCATATGAGAAGTCAAGTACAATTCCAAGGGATGCGATGAGCAAATACGGAGTCGGAAAATACCGGACTTATTTTTTTTTTTGTTTTTAGTTTTTTTGAGTGTTTTTGAGTTTCCCGGAACGCAACGTTGGAAACTACGGGTCAGTTGACACAGACGTATATTGACAGCGCAGCACAGCTGGCGAGGCGCGCTGGGCAGCATGGGCTGGATGGGGACGCTGGAACCGAATCTGAAGTCCACAGTTTACGGGGAGTCGCACATCCCGCGCACTTACAGTTCCAAAATCGGCATCGACATCAGCAGCAGCATCAGCAGCAGCAGCAGCAGCCACGGAATCTCTACAACTTTTGCTTCAATTCGTCGTAGAACTTGCCCAACTTCTCGAAATCTGTGCCCTCGGCTGGCCATCCCACAATCAAACCGGTTTTCTCGTCTCTTTTTGGAATCAAGTGGAAGTGGACGTGGTTCACCTCCTGGTGGGCAATTTTGCCGTTGTTTTGCAAGACGTTGTAGCCCACGCCCTTCTCGCCATCAATGTCAATGTCGTACAAGTGGGCCAACTTCTTGGCCACTGGCAAAACATCCTTCAAGTACTCGTCCGGGATGTTGTGCAATTTCTCCCCATGGTACTTTGGAATTATGAGCGCGTGACCCTTGGCCGTTGGCTGGATGTCAAGAAAACTGTACACAGTTTCTGTTTCAAAGAGCTTGAAGCTTGGGATTTCGCCTTTGATGATTTTGCAGAAAATACAGGATGCGTTGAATGACATGGTTGGGTTGAAGTAGACCCAAGACGAAAAATGCGATTGGTGAAAAAAGCAAACCCAAGGTGTGATCATGTGACCGCGGCTTCAGGATCTCAGCTGCCGGCCGCGCGGTACGGGTCCAGGAACCAAAAATGCACTTTTTGGCTGCGCAGAATGGTACCGCAGCACACGCAGTCCAGTTCACCGTGCCAAAAGTGGCGTTTGAAGAAGTGTTGGGCCACACGCTGTCCAGGACGGCCTCTGGAGCTGCAGGCTGTGTTGGCCGCTCCACCGCGAATTAATGCTCCAGCGACCTGGGCCTTTTGGTCCCAGTACCCCAGCACACAGCGCTTGTCAGTAGCACAGTTTGGCAGCACAATTGTCTACGCGCTTGCGCGTGGACCCCAGAATAGTGCTGACGACCGCAGAACTGAAACCAGGCCTGCAGCGCATGTGCGGGTAACCCCTTACCGGGAAGTCGCACCATTGTGTTTATAGATTACCGCATTAGGTAATAGGTAAACAAGCACTTCAAAATAGATGGAACACTCGCACAGCATAAAAAAGCAGAGAATCCAAAATTTGAAAAAAAAGTTGTCAGATTTCAGTTAAGGACAAAAAGCAACCATCTAATTATACCAATGACATCTTTATACCAGTATCAGAATGAGGTCTCGGACATCGACGTTTCTGATTTCCTTGACCACTTGGAGTTCTTGGAGAACAAGAGAAAGAAAGAAGACGAAATGCGCACACAGAAACTCGAGCAGAGACTCGAAAGAATGAAGACCCAGAGTAGAAAACCACTCAGAGACAGCAACAAACATAATAGTCCTAGCAATCACAACAAGTATGATAAGTATGACAAGTATGACAAGTACAGCAGCAGCAAGTACGACAAGCACCACAAGTATGACACAAAGAAACACAGACACGACAGCTTCGACATCTCAGACGACTTAGATGACATTGAGAACAACGAGTCGTTTGGGTCCGTTGACTTCCAGCTCAGCGACAGCTCTCTCGAAGAGTTAGACGACTACAGCAGCTACAAGCTGCGCAGCCGCCACGAAAGACACGCTGTGGCGCACAAGCCAGAAACAAAGAGTCTCCGTAGCTCTAGAGGTGGCGCAAGCCGTCTGCGTAGCAGCAAGCACGGTGCAACACGCAGCAGTGTGCGGAGCCCAGCAAACTCACGCCGCGGCCGCGCCGTTGAAAGATCTGGGCTGCCACGCCACTCCAAATATGCTGACGACTCTTTTGATGTCTCTGATGACGTCTCTGTTGACGACTCCATTGACGAAGCCATTCTGGAGCACTCATTCGAGCACAAGCTTAGCAGAAGGGCCAAGAAGTATTTGGCGAACGACGAGATTGACGACCTTGAGGACGACGATATCGACGAGATCATCAGATTGATCTCGCCAATTGCTAGAAAGTTGCTGCATGCCAAGCACTACTCCAAGAGTGAGCCAAACTCACCGTTGAAGAACAAGGGACGCTCAAAGCAGAAGGCCAAAGTAATGAAAAAGACCGTTGATGATTTGGACTATGACATTGCGGCTGGACTGAATTACAACGACGATTTGAAGTTTCAATCCGCCTATAACTGGGAAAAGTCGCTCAACAAGCGCCCAGTGCCACAGTTTAGTGACGGGGAAAACGATGTCACAGATGACTTTTTGCTGAGTCGCTATAAGGCTCGTCAGCAGCAAAAAATTGAGTTTAGTGACTCGGAGTCCAACAACAGCGACTTTCTGGATGTTGAGAAACAGTCAACGCTGACAAAGCCTAGCACCATTTTTGACAATTTGGAATCTGAAATCGAGTCTGAAATAGAGAACAATAACAAAAAGTTCTCGCCTTCGTTATTTGACTTGGACGAAGTGGAGGAAGAGCCGGCACTTTTTTCATTGTCACAGCCGAACTCGCTTGCAGGCAGATTACAGTCTCGCGCTGCCAAAAAAGATGTACAAGAAGAGCTTCTGAGGTCTGTTCCAGGAAAGGAGAAAAAGTTTGAGGCTGCACCAAACATTCTGTCATCAACAATTAACTTGTTGCGGAAGCTTTCAGAAAGACAGCCAAAAAGCAGCTCTCGTTCTAGAACAGCAGCTGCGGCGGCAGCAGCAGCAAAAGCTAATACTTCGAGCAAAGAGTATAGCAAAGAGGAAGACTTGCTGAATTTGACACTGTTTTTGCGCAGTCGGAACAGCATGCGCGTGAAAAAGCCTGCGGTCGTCAACACGTCCGCTGCCAACATCATCGAGGAGGAGCTGGAGCTGGAAGATGAGCCAGAGCCAATTTTGGAAGACGTTTTAGAAGAGGAGGAGGAAGAAGAAGAGGAGGAAGAGGAAGAGGAAGAATTAGCTGAAAATGACACAGTGATCCATACTCCTGAGCTCATCTCGACGCCACAGAAAATTTTGCCTAAGCAAAACTCTTCTCCAAGACAGAATGTTTCTCCAAAAATCGGTTCAATTGCAAACAAATTTGAGTCAGGCGGAGACAAAGAACAGCCGGTGTCTGTCCCACGCACCAGACCTTCACCAAACAGACTCTCCAGCAAGTTGGCTAACAGATTTGATATGCAGAAAAAGAGAAACTTGTCTAGCAAGTACATTCCACTTCCAGATGCGACGGCAGCAATATCCGCTGCTATGGCCGCCAAGGCGCCAGCTTTAAAGCAGTACTCGCAAAGAACTAACGGCGAGAAAGACTTGCTGTTGGCACAACAAGCCAGTTATATCCGCCCCAGCGTTTCAAAAGTTGGACAAACGCTGCCAAGAGAGCCATCGCGGGCACAACAGCAGTCACCACTGCCTAGTAAAGTGAAAAGTTTGGGACAGAAGTTCAGCTACGAAAAAGAGATCGACGTGGCACACGGTAATAAATTGAAGCTCAATTTTAAGGAAAACCACTGGCTTGGAAGTGCAATCCAAAGACTGCCTACAAGAGATCGCTCAGAGATCATGAGCATGCTCCACGAAAAGCCAAAGTTCCAGAGCACAGGGAAAAAGATTGTTGAGGAACATGAGGCTCAACCTGCAGAGAGTGCGGCGTCCGAAGCTAATGAGTTCAAGGCCGTCAGCTTGAAAGCCGTGGGTAACAGTCCATTGAAGAAGGACAAGATTTTTGACGAGATCCCAGACTTTGTGAAGTTGAGAAACAAGAAAAACGCCGAGAAGGCACTGCCGGCCAAGCCAAAAGCGGTGGCAGACGACGTTCCTGTGGATGCCCTTGAGGTAATCAACAAAATCCGGTCCAGACTGCCACAAAGACTCGACAGATTTGAGAAAAAAGAGTCGAACTTCAGCGGAATGCCCCAGGACAGCGAGGAGGTTATCACGAAGATAATCAACTCTCAAGGCCGGTTGAGCAACTTCGCGGCTAAGCAGAAGAACTTCAAGGAGATCCCAGACGACGCCAACGAGGTCATCGCCAAAATTCGCTCGCGCTCGCCAGAGAGAATCAACCAGTTCGAAAAACTCAGCGCCCGCAAGAAGTACAACGAGGTGCCGGAGGACGCATTGGAAATCATCAACAAGATCAGAAAGAAGGCCTGAACGGGGGGAGGGGAGCCAATTGTGCCAAACGTACGGGCCACAGGTATACGGTAATGAACAGTTGTATTTGTTAGAAAGCTGTAGCAGTTTCCAGAAACCGAATCCGCAGGTCCCAGTATTTCCATACATCTGCACTCGCGCTCCGATACGAGTTTTCGGTGGACCTCTCTATCATGGGGTTACCCGGCCGCCAGCGCCTTTTGTTCCTATCTGAAACTTCTGCCCAGCAACACAACAACAAACACATCAGAATGAAATTCTCGCACTCGCTCCAGTTCAACGCTGTTCCCGAGTGGTCGTCTAAGTACCTCCTGTACTCGTCGCTCAAGAAGGTCATTTACACCCTCCAGAAAGAGTCCTTGCAGATCAATGACGAAGAGCAGGCTCTTTTGAGTAACAAAGACGCCGTGTCAACGTTTCAGGCTGCTTTGGACAGAGAGCTCAAGAAAATCGACGGGTTCTTTGTGGCCAAGTCGCAGGAGCTATCCGCAGAGTTTGACACCCTTTTGCTAAGCATCGAAGACTACCACAGCGAATTGATGCTCAAAAGCGACATAATCATGAATATGGAGGGTTCTTGGAACCAGTACCTGGATCAGCCTATGATTTTGGCACCCGGCATGGCTGGCGTCGCTGACGACGGTGCCGCCGACGACGCGAAACGCCGCGGGTCTCAAAACTCCTCGGCAAACTCGTCGTTGCAGAATTCGCCAATAAACTCGGCCGCAAACTCGCCAACCGTGTCACCCGTGGCATCGCCAGTATTGACGGCTACGGCAGCTGCCGCAGTGGGGCTTCTGGGCTCCTTTGCGCGCACCTTCACCCTCAGAGACTCCCTTTTACAGCTTCTGGACCTAAAGATAACCTTGAAGAAAAGAGTCGTGTTGTTGTACACACAGATCGCCGAGCTCCAGCTGTTCGTGGACTTGAACCGCACAGGGTTCAAGAAAATCCTCAAAAAGTTCGATAAGACCTTGCCAGCACAGTTGCTGGGACCTTATTTGGATCTGATGGTGCATAAACTGACGGTATTCACAAAGCAGTCCGCAAAGTCGCTCGACCAGTGGTTGGCCAAGCTCACAGATGCGTACGCAGACATCAGTGGCTCCACACACGCGGTGGCGGAAAAGGAGCTCAAGGTCTTGCTCAGAGAACACGTTGTGTGGGAAAGAAACACAGTGTGGCGTGAAATGATTCAGGTGGAACGTAAGGCCGCAGGTGCCGTTGCTGATGGTGATCTGGGTGCCAAAGGCGGTGCTGGGACCCAGGGCCAGGTGCCCTGGTCTTTTGTGGAGCAGATCAAGAACAGCAAGTCCTTTTTTGCTGCCTTTGCGGTTATGGCTTTTTTGATGGTATTTTCGCCATTTCTGGATGTGCGCCAAGGAAACTGTTTTGTGATTCTTGTTGGTTCGCTGATTTTGTGGGCCACCGAGGCAATCCCGCTTTTTGTGACGGCGCTTTTTGTTCCCTTGCTTGCTGTTGTATTGAAAGTCTTGCGTTACGACGACAAAAGAATCGACAATTACGGTGAGACTATGACATCGCAGGACGCATCCAAGTACATTCTTGCGAGCATGTGGCTGTCTGTGATCATGCTTCTTCTTGGTGGTTTCACAGTAGCCGCAGCGTTGTCCAAATACTCGATCACCAAGATTTTCTCCGCAAAAGTTCTTGCGCAGTCTGGAACAAACCCAAGAGCAGTGCTTTTTGCGATTATGGCACTTTCATTGTGTGTGCTGGCGGTTGTGAGTAATGTTGCGGCTCCCGTGTTGTGCTACTCAATAAGTCAGCCAGTTTTACGTACATTGCCCCAAGGCTCGCCTTTTGGTAAAGCACTTGTTTTGGGGGTAGCGTTTGCCTCCAACTTGGGAGGTATGTCTTCGCCAATTTCCTCGCCACAGAACATCATTGCAATCGATTTAATGGAGCCACATCCTTCGTGGCTCCTGTGGTTTGCCGTTTCAGTGCCTGTGTGTTTTGTGTGTTTGGTGGCTATATGGATCTTACTTTGCGTGACGTTCCAAGTCTCTGAAGACCGCGTGAAGCTCCCTCACTTGCTGCTGTTATCGCCAGCCTCCAAAGATCCATTCACAAGTGCACAAATATTTGTCATGTGTGTCTCGGGACTCACAATTGGGCTCTGGTGTTTTGCAAACACCCTTGCGCCAATTTTTGGTGACATTGGGCTTGTTTCGTTGATTCCAATCGTGATTTTCTTTGGGTCTGGTATACTCACTCTGGAAGATTGGAACAACTTCATGTGGACAATTGTGGCCCTTGCTATGGGCGGATCGGCCTTGGGTAAAGCAGTTGCATCTCTGGGACTTTTGAAGACCATTGCAGATGCTATAGAGGAGCACGTGCTCAGAGGATTGCTGGTTTACCAGGTCTGTCTCATATTCGGGTTCTTGTGCTTGATTATATCGACATTCATCTCGCACACAGTGAGTGCCTTGATCTTGTTGCCGTTGATCAAGGAGATTGGAAAGAGCATGGACCAGGATCACCTGAGATTGCTTGTGATGCTCAATGTTTTACTTTGTTCGGTGGCTATGGGATTGCCTACCAGTGGTTTTCCAAATGTTACGGCAATCTGCATGACAGATGAGCTTGGTATGAACTACGTGAACGTGAAGACGTTCATCACGCGTGGTGTTCCAAGCAGTTTGTTGGCATACGTGGTGATTGTGTCTTTGGGTTACGTCATGATACAGATGGTGGTGTGAATATATCTACATTCAGTCTTTGTCCAGCGCCATTGCTGTGGTTGTAGTGTGCAAGGTTTGCACCAGTACCCCTTAGTTAGTGGCTGCAGTCGGACGTCTACAACAGACACAGTTTCCCATACATTACAACTTGGCCTTTTTGATCAAATGCAAGTTAACCGGCGAAAGCGCCTTTTGGTTCTTGTAGAAGCCTGCAATATTGTCCATGCCCAACTTCTCGAACCCAATCCACGTGTCAACAGTGCCTCCACCGTTGTGCGCGGTCAAAGAGACTCTTTTATTCTCAATAAGCTTCGGGTGGATTGCCGGCTCGTTGTAGAAAACGTCCAAGCCGGCAGAGAAAATGTGGCCGCTGTCCAAGGCTGCTACCAAGTCATCTTCGTCGAGCAACTTTCCACGAGCAATATTGACAAACCGCGAGCCCTTTTTCATCTTGCTGAAGACGTCCTTGTTGACAAACTTCTCCTTGAAGAATGGTGTGGCCAAGACGACACAGTCGCACTGGGGCAACATGTCATCGATGTTTTTGTAGAACGTGGCTTTGAGTCTGTCCTCCAAGTGCTTTGGCTTCTGGTACAAGTCAAAGTACACAATGTTCATGTCCAAGCCAAAAAAGGCTTTTTCAGCAATTCTGTACCCGATCTTACCCATCCCAATGATCCCCAACGTGTGGTTGCGCGGGTTTCTGGCCGTGAATACACACTCGTTGTGGGCTTTTTTGAACGTCTCGACGTCGCCCGTGAGACAGGACTTGAAGGACCACGCAAAGTTCCGGAACGTCGACAAAATGTGGTAAATAGCGCTGTCTCCAACAGACTCTGTTGGCGAGCCCCCGCCGTTGCAGTACACGATTCCCCGAGCACTCAAGCAGTCAATGTCCATCCAGTCGAACCCAGCCCCGGCCATGGCAATGATTTTGCACGACTTTGGAAGCAAATTGATCAATTCCTTGTCCCAGCGGCCCATTTGGTCGCCGTCATTCCAGTATGGTCTGTATATGGCATATATTTGGCCAAAGTAGCCTGATTTCAAGGCCTGCTTGAAAGACTCTCTGTCCAACTTGTCGTTGACTTTCACGTCAAAGGTCTCATTGAACTCGGCGTACTGCTCGAGGTTGTAGCGAAACGGTCCTCCCAACTGAAGCACAATAGGTTTTGGCATTTTTGAATTGGCAGCTTTCGAAATTGTATTGATGTCCACTTTTTTTTCCCGGGTACGCTGCTTACTATATACTGGTTACCCCAGATAGCCTATTCAGCGCAGATTTCCCCATTAGGCAACCGGCCTCAACTCTGGAATTGGCCCCCCAAGCGATATATCGGAAAAGTGTGTCAGTAAAGACGGACGGACGTGGGGTGCGCTCAGGTACACAACTCGGCCCAGCATTCGAAGGGATGCGATGCAGGTCCAAGGGTACCTGTGAGCACATACCAAAGCCGCAGATCGTTGCTCCACGGGAGGCCTCACAGCGTCTACATTCGAACGGATGAACACATGAACGTATCACAGTGTTTGTATGGGTTTCCGGCCGTGTGAGTATCGAGTATTTACGATCCCTTCTCCACAACAAAACAGACGCACAGGCAATTGCCCAGATGCAGTTGTTGGCCAAAAGCCCGCGTTCTTGGGGTCAAAAGAGCCAAAAAAGTTGCAACGCTTGACAGCGCAGGAGCCCGACCGGGTCTGGTAAGCGTTTTTCTTGCGGTTTCTGCCTTGCTTTACGTCTATATGGAAACGACCAAAAATAACTATTCGGGCCCTTTGAACATTATCGGATATACGTGTGAGATGCCACTAAAAGCACATCTTTGGTTGCAACGCACACTGTGCAAATATAATAAATCACGGACCACATAAACTACGAGCGATGAAAACTTGTGAACCGTCAATCTAGACAGTTGCTGGCTGCTGGAATTTTGCTGGCATGCTGTGCGATGCCTTTTTGACGAAAAAATCCAAAACTCTCTATTACGAGTCATTTGTCAACTTAAAATTCTTCATCTGCAATTCTGCAATTCTGCAATTCTGCAATTCTGAAATTCTTTATCCATAATTCTGCAGCTCTTCATTTTCACAATGCAGTTTGCAGTTTTGCACTGTAATATTTTTGCAGCTTGCAGTTTCGCACCATAATTTTTTACCATTTTTTTTCCTTTTTTTCTCTTCTTTCAAGTTTTTGCTACAAAAGTATGGAATCTCCGTTTTAGAGCCGAAAATGAAACAGATCTAGCAAGATCCGCCCACTGACGGTGGAGGTTACAAAATAGACACAATTTCTCACTGTTTGTCTTGTTCTCATTCTTGCCTTTGTCTAATTGTTCACCATGCGCAGAATCTTAGCACTACTCGCGGTACTCTTGCTGCTCCAACTTCTCTTCTTGTACAAGAAGATGCACGAGACCCAGATCATGGTAGCGGGGCCCCAGATATCACACACAAAGAATGTTGCGGACATCTTCTCTGAAGTGCCACAAGATGCAGCGATGCTGCGCAAATGCGAAGCTTTCTTTCTGGGTGCTTGGGATGGCGCTATCTTTGATGTCGAGCAGCACGAGCACAAGTTCGATTACTTGAAGATCTTGCACACACAGCTAAAAGCGGCGTTTGAGGGTCAGGGTCTCACAAAACTGGCCTGGCTCTTGGAGCATTTTGATGTAACCGAGGCTGATCCTTTGGAAATCAGAGAGTTGTACGCACGTGTCTGGTCAAACAGCTCGGAGATAGTCACACTTGTGGCCAGAGCAGAAGCAGAGCTCCAGAGCATCTTAAAGAACTCAAAAATCATGGACACTCAACAGGCTAACCTGCTCTCCGTACACAGAGTGTGGTCACAGTGTTTCTTGGACGCCTCAGTCGATGCCCGGTGCGACGGCAGTGACCTCAAAGTGCACAAGTATTTTCTGGGTAAGATGCCCAAAGTCACAATGCACGACGGCACAAAAGTGAGACCAAAGCAGGCCAAAGGCTGCTTTACACAAAACCTTGAAGTGACAGCTTCCGGCAGAGGAATTGTGGTATCCGTTGGAGACGACCATGTTGACTTAGCCGTGCGGATGTTGCGTATGCTCAGGGCCACAGGCAACACGTACCCGATAGAGATTGTTCATATGGGCGATTTGAGCAAAGATGGCCAAACGCGTCTCGTGGATGCTGCCAGAGACAACTTTGTGGACCTGTTGCCTATGAAAGGCAAACGGTTTCTTGAACAGAAATTTCAGGAAGTCGAGCATGAGCACATGAGCAAAGACTACCCACCTCAGACGTTGTACTTTGTGGATATCAGCGGTGCTTTGGAATCAAAAGTGAAAGGCTCGTTTGTGGGCTTTGGTACGAAAGTTGCCGCGCTTATGTTCTCTCAGTTTGAGGAAGTGATGTTGCTAGACGCCGACACTGTGCCGCTAGTGAGCACAGAAATGTTCTTTCTGCTACCTGGGTACTTGGAAACAGGAACCTACTTTTTCAGGGACAGAAGGCTTGCGCGGCGGAACATGGCAGCAGATATAAAGTTCTGGACAAACTTGTTTCCACTGCAAGTGGAGCTGGAGCTTTTTGGAATCCCACAGGTGACCAACAGCACGCGCCAGAACCGGTTTTTTGATCTGGGAGACTCCGAGTTAATGGAAAGTGGTGTTGTTGTGATCAACAGAAAACAGCATTTTGCCGGCCTTCTTGTTGCCATGGAACTCTACTCCTGGGGCTCGTTAGTCGGTGTCAAGATCCATGGAGACAAGGAGATTTACTGGCTCGCCCAGGCCCTCAGCGGAAATGAGAAGTACTACTTTAACAAGCTTGAAGCAGGCAACGCAGGTGAGCTTTTAGACACCAAGTTTTCCAAAAAGATTTTGTCGACACACCCGGCGCACTTGTGGGACCACGACCAGAAAACCATTTTGTGGATAAACAGCGGATTTCGCAACTGCAAGTGTCTGGACGTCTTGGAAGACGACCTTGAAAGTCTCAAGGAACTGGGTTCCACGCAAGACATTTTTAGACAAAAGCACCACATGCACGGGTTGCAGAACTGGTACAACATGCGGTTAAATCTTGAAGCGGTTATAGTGCCACCGGCGCTCGACTACTACATAATCAACAGTTTCGGGGCCCCAGAGTTTGGCTGGGAGATGTCCGATTTCTGCAACGGTTACTTCTACAACGCTTACGAAACTGTGGGCGCCAGCAAAAACCCCAAAGAGACTGGGACCTTGGTGGAGTTCACCAAGGCGCAGAAAGCGTTCTACCAGTTCTTGGGCGACTTGTGGGTGGCGTGATGGATGATTTTTGATGGATGATTTTTGAGATAATTTTTGAGATAATCTTTGATGAATGATTTTTCATATATAGTTTTTGATGGATAGACATGAATATAGATACCTATGAGAATGATCTGTATGTGCGCTAATTTCTATATCCGGACCAAGTCTCACATATCGGGCCGGACTCAAACAAAGCAAGTTCTTCTAGCAGCTCCCGCGAGTACAAAGCACACAGTGGCCTGTGTTTGTGTTTGGCAGGAAAAGCAGAGTTTCGAATGTGAAGAAGAAAGCTGAGTGCAAATTGAAAATTTTATATATGTCGCTTGGAAGCTACCCGACTGAGGCCCGGCCTTGGGACCTTACCTTGTTGGTGTACGGGTGTTAGTGTTATGCAAACCGGACACCCGTGCACCACATTGCACCACTTTGCCTCATCTCCCTAGACGTCATTGCTCTGCAACCATGTTAAAACCCCCACACTACCTATTGCAAACAAACTACGGGGCAAAGTTGGCCCAGCACCTGCACGAATCCCAGAAGCTGGTGTCGGATCAGAATTTCACCGTGCGGTTGGCTGCAAAGGGCGTGTTTGGCAACTTTGGTGAGCTTTTGGATCTGGAGTTGTACAAACTGCACATTTGCGACATTGTCTTGGACAGAGCCCAGGGACTGGAAAATCTGGAGGCAGAAGAGGCAAAGCAGAGCGGCGATAGCACCGCGAGATCACGGGAGGCCAGTGTTGGCACGCAAGACGATGTCTCGATGGATTATGAACTCGAGGACGATGTCGTGGACAACCTGGAAGATGATCTAGGACATGAAACCAAGCACTACCCGCAACCAGAGCCGGAGGAGCTGTTGGAGACCCTTGTTTTGAAGAGCAGAACCAGCACCCCCACCAAGTACCCCTTGCCGACAAAGTGGATCTTGGGAAACGAGGGGCAGAAGAAGTTTTTGGGCAGAAAGAAAGAGGAGCGGTTGGAGTTTGCCAACAACGGGCTCAAGGTGCAGGCTTTGAGCAAGAGCGCGTCTACCGCAAAGTACAGAAACTTCACGACGTTCTTGTTGAAGTCCAACAACTGCGTACCCCACGAGTGTGGAGTTTTCTACTACGAGATCAAGATCAACACCAACTTGAAGCACTACAACTTGTCGCTTGGGTTTGCCAAAGACAGCCTTGTGTACGTGACAAAGCCGGACGTTGCTGCCGTCAACAGCAGTATAGTTGTGGAGGAAATGCCGGGCAACAAGTACGCCACATGGGTATACAATGGAGCCACGGGGTGTGCCATCACCAAAGGTTCCAAAAAGGAGTTTGGGTTCACGTTTGGCCACAACGACATTGTGGGGTGCGGTATCAACTTCTACGAAAAATGCATTTTCTTCACGAAAAACGGCCAGTACTTGAATGTGGCCTTTGAGGACATCAATGCAAACTACGTTGTGCCCGTTATCGGGTTCAACAGCGACGTTGTGGACACCACCACCATGAGACTACTGCAGAGAGCCAACGCGAGCAACTCGGGGCTCAGAGGCACTAACGATGCTTTGCCACTGCTGCTTTCACACAATAACTTCCACAACTGGATATTGGAAAGACCGGCATCTCAATATCGATCGTTCGCGTCGTCGTACGACACTTTCAACAACGATTTGGTTCTACACGAGTTTGAAACGAACTTTGGGTTTGGGACGGACGGCACCGAGTCTGGCAGCTCGAACTTCTACTTTGACATAAACAGCTACATTGCAGCCATCAAGGGCAAAGTGTTCCGGAACATCAACTTGACAAACTACGAGAACACTGTTGGCCTGGGGCTCCTGGATATGGGCCCCAAAACGGGTGAGTTTGTGGGCAAAAAGGTGCTGCGCAGTAGCTTGACGTTGAAAGACGTGGAAGTGAAGTCCATCATAAACAACTTGATCAAGGACTACCTTTCGCATCAGGGGTACACGGAGACCCAGGCGGCTTTCAACGAGGACTTGAGCAACGAGAAAGAGGCCGACCCGGAGAGCCAAACGGGGCCCGGAGGTGAGACTGCAGACGAGCTGCTGTTGCAGCGCAAGCACGTGAGAGACCTGATTTTGAAGGACCAGTACGAGTACGTGTATGCGTTGTTCAAGCAGCAGTACTCGGAGAGCCCCGAATTCGACCGGTTGATGTTCAGTTTGCAGAGTTTGCAGTTGGCGGGCCTCATACGCACTGCGAAACACGACAACAGCGACGAGAGCCTCGGAGTCGCGATAGATTTAGCAAAAAGACTCACGAAAACGTATGGAAACGACCCTGAGAAGGAGAAAGCACTCACCGGCATGTTCCGGTTGCTTCTCACCCAGAAAGGCCCCGGCGGCAGCGAGTGCAGCGAGCACAGCGAGTACAGCGAGCTATTGGACGCGCGCAGCTTCTACAGCGCCAAATTGGAGCTCGCAGACTCGCTCAACTCGTTCATGTTGGAGGAATCGGGCCAGAGCGCGGTTTCCAAGGTGGAGAAGCTCATTGGGGTGACCAACCACTACTTGGACGTGATAAACGAGCTGCTGGAACACCACTTGGACGTGTTGTTTGTCAACGTCGAAAGAGATATACTAAAGTAGCATCACTACGCACGGGTGTAGACTATGCACTGATTCATGTTACTATACACTTACTTGCTCACCTGAACATCTTCTCAAACTCCTTCACTACAACCGCAACGCCCTCCTCGGCCAAGCTGATCTTGTAGTTGTCAAACACTTTGTCCCCGCGTATGAAGTACTTGAGCAGCTCCTTGGGGAACTGGCACTTCAGGTTGAGAAACTCGGCGTGTTCCACGCGGTATTTGTCCACCGGAATGTCCTTGAACTTGTCGCTTGTCTCGCTGGTGAGCGGGAGCTCGGCAAAACTGTCGCGGAGAGTCTGGGCAATGTTGTCGTACGAGAGATCCTGCGTTTGCGCCAACTTCTGCTGCACAAAGTCGACCACCGATACCAAGACCTGGCCAAAAACGTGGTTCTGCTGCTCCGTGATTTGCCGCAAAAGCTTTTCGTGCTCAAGGAGCTTGTACACCAACTCGACCAAGTAGTTGTCAAACTTGAAGAGCTTGGCGTTGTTCACGAGCAACACGGTGAGCAACAATAGGACCTCCTCAATAAGAGAGCCCAATTTCACTGGGTCCTTGACCTCGCGCACCTTCTCGTTGGCAAGGGTCTTCAAAAGCAAGAAAATCAGCACGTACAAGTCGTTCCAGTTGTACTCAAACAAGTAATCCTCGACTTCAAGCTCCGTGGAGTCGTCCACAACGGCGCTGTCAAAGTTGGTGATCAACAAGCTGCACACGGCCAAGCAGCCCAGCACGGCAAGCTTCATGCTGATCATGTCCAAGTGGCTCGTTCTGTTGTAGCGCATAAAGCATTGGAGCACGTCTAAAATGTACAAAATACGCAGTTTGTACTCGTTGTTGGCAGCCTCGTCCTCGTCGAGCTTCAGCGGGTCTGCGCCGTACTCCTGGTACACCTGGAAGTTGTTGATGGTGGGCTCCAACTGGTGTGCTAGCTTGTATTGCAACTGGTTGATCAGGGTCTGCAAAAGCTGGGGCCCAAGGGCCGTAATCAACCGGAACAAGAACACGAGGTTGAGCCGGGACAACACGTGGTGCACGTGGTTCTGGTGCTGGTTCTGGAACACGTACGACGTGTACAGAAGGTGCAAATCGATGAGGTCCAGGCCTTTGGACTCGCCCAATTCGGCGTCCACGTCTGCTTCGTTCAAGTACCCGCAAAAGAACTGCAAGTAGCCCATGTTGGCGACAAACGCATAGAGCATGAGGTTGAGTGGGAGAGACTCTGTTGTGGAGACGCGGGCCTTGGCGGCGGCCGCGGCAGCTTGCACTTTAGCACGCAGTTTCTCTGGAGCACGTGCTGCGTACTCGGCCTGTAACTGTGCATGATCCTCAGCAGCTCGGCGTTTGATTTGGAGCAAAGTGCGCAATTCTGGGTCCATTTTGGGCTCAAGCTCCTGCCGGTAGTTGCAGTTGAGCCGGTTGAACCTGTTGAAAGTGAGCAAGTTGAACAACGAGCCGCGGTGCGACTTTTCAATCACCAAATCGGGCCGCGCGTCGTCCATGAGCACGAGTCCAAACAGCACGAGGTGGATTAACCGCTCGTTCAACGCCGCAAAGACTTTTTCGTCACTGAGATTCTGCAAATAGCGTTTGTAGCAGTTTTGAGCCGCAGAACGGTGCTGCGCGCTATTGAGGAGAATTGCGAGCACGACAAAGGCGCGGTTGCAGTCAACGACGCTGAGCACGTCCGCAGGCGCCACAACAACGTGGTCGAAAAGCTCTGGCGCCAAATTTGCTGTGTAAAAGTGCTCAAAGTACTCGGAGCCGTAGGCAACGAGCACAGCGTGGAGCAAGACACTGATGGCCGAACGAGCAAGAAGCACGTCTCGCAACGTTAGCTGCACCAAAGCAAGCACGCTCTCGAAGTTCTGCGGTGAAATGAGCCGGCGCAACAACTCCAGCGTCGACAATTCCTCGGAGTTGTGCTTGGCGAGCTGGCGCAAGCTCTTGAAAAACGCGGCAAAGATCAAAACGCAGTTGTTTCTCAAGTACGTATCGGATTCGGGGACAGAGTGGAAATAGCGCACCAATTCCGAGGCAAACTCTTGCATAAGGTCCAAGTGTGCCGCGCTGCTCAAGTCTACCGAGCTGAAAGTCGCAATCAAGGCCGGCTCGTGGATCGTGATCTCAAAGAAGTCTTTCCAGTACTGCTGTCTGTTGCCGCCGGCCAGCCGGTAGAACTGGCTGTAGATCTCCAAGGTGATCTGGGTGTGGAGCGTGTTTTCGGCCGCGGGCATTGGCATTCTGAAAAAGCTGTAGCCAAAACTGTGGGCGGATCAAATCTAGTCAGCTGTTTCCCCCAGAGGCACACTGACGCTAGCTGTGACGAGTGCCCGTGAGTGGCATTTCAGTTTTTCATGGGGGGTGCGCCGCGTGCGCATAGCAGATATCGCGGAATCGCGCACCAAAAAAAAACAATAGGGGGTCTGGTGCACTTTGGGTGCCAGCCAACCAGCCAGCAGCAACCGAGCCCATCCACAACAATGGAACAACGCCGCAGTCTAAAAAAGAGCCTAAGGTGTCTGCGTGCGTGAATGACACCGTGCTAAGGTACCTTGTTTCACTCAAAATAGTCCTGAAGTGCCAGAAAGTACCAATTAGTCGCTGCTAACGTGCATAGGGCCCTCCGAAGTAGTTCGCTCCCTGCCATTGTTGCGGTTTTGCTTTTTTCTTGCCTCAGTTGCTGCAACGCTGTATACAAACAAATTCTGCGTGGAAGCTCGTAGTACACAGATTGCACAGTGCCATAGGGTGGGAACGCTGATATGCTGGAGACTGCTGGACGTAGCACAACGTTGTAAATTGCGATGCTCATCTTAGGTTCCTCACCGCACAATAGCATACCTCTGGTATAGCGCTACTACATTGTTTACTGTTACATGCGCACGAGTTGCAGATATCCGATATCCAAATATGTGCGATGCTCCGAGAGTGCTACTAGCTGCAACGCTGCAAGCATGTCTCAAACTTTAGTTCCCAGAAGACTCAGGGTGACCCACAGCTCTGATTGGCCCGACTACTGCGAGGCAGCTCTTGCACTTTTTCATGACTTTGTTTCTTTTTAATTTTACTCCTAATTTCCCATTGCGGTGGATGGATATGAGCCGCTGGTGGCATTTGACGTGGCATGGCGCTAACCCAATATTACTGGTTCTGCTCTTGGGATCTGAGACTTTTGCTCTTGTGGGAAGTCAGTCTCACAAGTGTGTTCCCCTTATGCTTTGGGCGTCTTAAAAATTTCCTATATCGCGGGCTTCTCCAAAGGGTATTGTTTTTGTAGCCACACTGGCTCTGAGTATTCCAAGTACGGTAAGGAAAAAATTTTTAAGTGGGTTTTCCTCAAGCAATAATGTAACTGGAAAGCTCTTATCAGAGCTGGTTCTGATTTGGCTACACGTTGAATAATAATTAAAAGTAAAACAAGTATCACACGAGCACGCACTACACGCTTCGGGGCAGGGATAAGAGCCATTCGAATATAGGAAGACCCAATATCTTGATTTTTTTTTTTTTTTTTTGTATTGCAACCGCTTAATCGTAGCCACAATGTTACACTTGCGAAATCGGGATATGCGCCAAAATAAATTGGTGTGGCTGACAAGGGCTGATCGTTCTTGGCCTTGGTACTCTTGGTAGGAACACACTATTACAGAATATTGCGTCTGGACCTCCAAAGTTAGGAGAGCAGCAATACGGAATAAACCAATTTAGCACGCTATTGTTTCTACGGAAATCCCTTATCGTGACAATAGAGTTATCAAAATAACAGTAAAAGTATATCGAAAAAGCCGGTTTTAGACAAAGATGCATATATTGATAAAGATAAAGAAAAAGAAAATCCGTTTTGCTTGAATTTGCTGTGTGCCAGTCCAAAACGAAAAGGAATAAAAGCCCATCAAGACAAAACTTCGAAAAAAACGCTCTAAATTGATCAATCTTATTGTGAAATGCCCAAAATTTCACCCACAATATAACTCAATTAATGTTGTGCGCTGCGTTAAAACTTCTTTTTGCTCGCGGCGTATACACTTTTTGGCAATAATTGTTTAGCCGTTGATGCAGCACGACGTAACTGCAATGCGCAATGCGAAAAGAAAAAGCAAAAAAAAGTCAAAATGGAAAAAAAAAAAGAGAAAAAGTAATGAAAACGATACTGTTCAAGTTCCAAAGCTGGGGGTAGCCACACCATAAGATAAGGTGCAGTACTGTATATAATTTGGCCCTTCCCCCAAAAATTTGTAGACTGTTTCTTTCTTTTTCTCCAGATTGTTATTTTGCCAACATGGAAGCCATCAAAGCTGTGATCTCCAAAGATCAACCAATCTCTGATGAAAAACATATTTTAGACTTTGAAAAAGCTGAGGCAGTGATTTCAAAGACTCAAGAAGAAAACCCATTATTTCAAGTTGACCCAGTTCTCTCTAACATCTCCAAAACAGTTTTGGCTGATGATTATGCTGGTGTCAAAGTCGAGGACGACTCTCCATACCCGGAAGTGCGTGCTGCCATCCCATCTAGCGATGACCCAACGTTGCCTCACAACACGATTCGTGCTTGGACTCTCGGTATGATCATGAGTACCATTTTGGCCGCATTGAACATGTTCTTTTCTTTGCGTTCTCCTTCGTTTTCGGTGTCTGTGTACGTTGCGCTGATTCTTGCTTGGCCTCTCGGTATGGGATGGTACAAAATCATGCCAAATATCAGCATTTTTGGTTTGCCGTTGAACCCAGGTCCTTTCAACTTGAAAGAGCACACTTTGATCACCATTATGGCCAACGTCTCTTATGGTGTTGCTTATGTTACTGATATTTTGCTTGCCATGAACAACTTTTACGGTGTTAACTTTGGCTGGGGTTTCAACATCTTGGCTATGTTGGCCACTCAATGTATCGGATTGTGTCTTGGTGGTTTGCTGCGTAAGGTGCTTGTGGAACCTCCATCTATGATTTGGCCTTCAAACTTGGTCACTGCCACTTTCTTGACCAACATCCACATCAACGACAACCACCCTGCCAATGGCTGGACAATTTCAAGATTGAAATTTTTCAGTCTTGTGTTCATCGGTTCGTTTGTTTGGTACTGGTTCCCAGGTTACATTTTTTCTGCTTTGTCCTACTTTGCTTGGGTTACCTGGATCCGTCCAAACAACGTCAAGATCAATCAAGTGTTTGGTGCCTCTACTGGTCTTGGTTTGCTTCCAATCACCTTTGACTGGAATCAAATTGCTGGTTACATTGGATCCCCGCTTATCCCACCTGCAAGTGCCGTTGCCTCTATCTTGTTCTCCATGGTTGTCATTTTCTGGTTTGTTGTGCCAATTGTCCACTTCAAAAACTCCTGGTACGGAATGTACTTGCCAATCTCGGATTCCAACTCTTATGACCGTTATCAATCGGTTTACAATGTTTCCATGATTGTCAACGAGGACTTGAGTTTCAACGAGGAGGCTTTCAAGGCTTACTCGCCATTATATTTGAGTACCACTTTTGCCATCTCGTACGGAATGTCTTTTGCGTCCATTACGGCCACAATTGTGCACTTTGCTCTTTTCTTCTCTAAGGATGTGTGGAACCAACTTCGCAACAAGGAGAAGAAGGATGTCCACAATCGTCTCATGCAAAACTACAGGGAAGCCCCAGACTGGTGGTACGGTGTTGGATTTTTGGTGTTCTTTGGCGTTGCTGTCGGTGTTGTCCGTGGTTGGAACACTGAAATGCCTGTTTACGCTTTAATCGTTGCCCTTCTTATCGCTGTCTTCTTTTTGTTCCCAATTGGTATCATTGCTGCTATCACAAATATTCAAGTCGGTCTTAACGTTATCACCGAGTTCATTATTGGTTACATGGTTCCAGGAAAGCCAATCTCTATGATGTTCTTCAAGACCTTTGGTTACATCACCAACGCACAAGCTCTCACATTTGTCAGTGACATGAAATTGGGTCACTACATGAAAATTGCTCCAAGAGTTTTGTTTATTGCCCAATTTGTGGCCACAATATGGAGTGGTATTGTGCAAGTTGCTGTCTTAAAATGGGCCCAAGGTTCCATCGACAACATGTGTAACAGAAAGCAAAAGAACCATTTTACATGTCCAAACGGAAGAGTGTTCTTCAACGCTTCCATCATTTGGGGTGTCATTGGCCCTGCCAGACAATTTTCTTCTGGTAAGTTGTACAACTCATTGATGTACTTCTTCCTTTTGGGTGCTGGTTTGCCAGTTGTCAACTGGCTCGTGTTGAAGAAATGGCCAAATTGTCCTATTAAATGGCTCAACTGGCCTGTTTTCTTCACAGGTACTGGTTTGATTCCACCAGCCACGCCATACAACTATGGTGCTTACTGTTTCTTCGGTTTGTTCTTCAACTGGTTCGTCAAGAAGAAGTTCTTTGCTTGGTGGTCTAAGTACAACTACTCGTTGTCTGCCGGTTTGGACATTGGTTTGGCATGGTCTTCGTTGATCATTTTCCTTACATTGACCTTGACAAACACTGACTTCCCAGCATGGTGGGGTAACGACGTTGTCAATTCTACTATGGACACCCAAGGAACAGCCATCAACTACGTTTTGAACGAAGGCGAAGCTTTTGGTTTGACTTCCTGGTAGTTTTTGTTTTGACTAATAATAGTATGTTAATATGTTTGTACAACATTGTAAGACTATGCAGGGAGAAAGTAGGAACTGCGTGCGTTTACTATCTCATCTTACATTATCACTCTATGCTTTCAAATTATTTTCTCTTGCTCTGCTCTTGCCTCTATTGTCGTCATCGATGGTGTCTATGCATCTCTGAGAATTGGCTTTTCTGATGATCTGCCTGTGTGCGATTCCGTTTCAAATAAAACTTGGGCCACGCTATGATAAACTGGTTACTGTGGCCTGTTCAGACCACCCGTTCATCAGCCAACTTACGTGCCAAGCTAATTACAAGCCTCGTGATACAAAGACAATCCACCATGCCCTTCATTGTAGTAGTTGTGTTCTTCTCATGCAGCAGCCCCTCCAGAATATGTAATGTTACAACGACGACGTCCCTTCTGTAATCCCAAGGCTCTCGCTGGAAAAACCACGCTGTTCCCCGTAAATTATACTTCTTGCAAATTTGTCATCTTTGAAACAACTTCGCAACCAACTTTCGCACCTTGGACTCCTCGTACCCCTCCCAATTCTCGTACAACGTCATATATATCTGCACCACGGCAATCACTTCGTCTAAGTCGACGTTGGAAACGCCCAAAAACGTCGTGAGCAAGTCCAACCGCGAGCTCTGCTCAATTGCGTTGCCCGTCTCGTGCATCACCACAGAGAGATATATTGCCGCCAAGGCCAAAATGTGTGGAGGGTATATCAAGGGCGAATCAGTGGCGTAGCCGTCGTTCAACACCAGCCACGCCACCTGGAGTTCCGAGTCCGATAGTATGAGACAGTTGGAGCCGTCGGTGGGCGTTTGCACTGGTTTCAGCGAGATTTGCGACATCAGCGGCAACATCGACTTCTGGAGCGCTGGGGACAGGTGGAGATGCAGCAGAAGCTGGAGCGGGAGCGCCAGCAGCTTCTGCACAGAACCCAGAAGCATGGAGGTGCTCCCGCCGTTTGGAACTGTGAGTTTCGCCAAGTTTGTCATGGCCATGACCTTGTATATCTGCATCAAGCACCGGTACGGGTTATGCACAATCAAGCAGTTGTTGAGCTCCTCTATCAAGTAGAACTCAAACTCGGCCAACTTTGTGAAGTCGTGTGGCACGTACTCGGGCCACAAGACACGCGCTTCGTTGCACACGTTCCGAATGTGCACGGGGCTTTCTTCGATCTTGCACGCCAAGTACAAGCACGTTGCCACCAAAAGGTACAAGTTTATTTCCTTGTAGGAGACCAGCAACAAGAAGCGCAGCAAGTAGATCTCGGCTGTGGCCATGGGCACCAGGCGAACCTCCAACTTTCTGCCGAGTTTGTGGATACAGCTGTGGAGGTATATCTTGAGAAGCGGCAACTCGATATCGAGGCTGCGGATCTGCGCCGGAATCTGGTTGGTCTTTGCAAGATCAAGCTCCAAAGCTTCTAAGCCGCGACGCTTCTGGGCCACCCCCTCTGCCGTGAGCTGCCACTCTTTCCGCTGTGTTGAGTTCCAGTAGTCTGCGGACATTGTATTGTGGTTGGAACTGAGCGGAAATTTGGTCTTTGAGTTTTGTGCGGTTTTGTGCGATTTTGCGGAGCGGAAAAATGTGGTTGGCCAAGATCTGGTAGAAAATCAGAATGCAGAGTTGCAGCGTTGCAGAATTGCAGAACTGCAGAGTTGCAGAATTGCAGAGTTGCAGAACTGCAGAATGATAGGATTGCAGGTTTGCAGAATTACGAAATGGCAGAATTGCAATACTGCAGATTGCACACTGCAGAATGGCGGAATGGTGGAATTTTACAATATCTCAGCACGATAGTCGTTGTAAATGTGCTCTGTGTAAATAGTCACATCAGCACCTGCCACTCTGACCTTCTCAGCTCTGGTTCCCAGACGGCCAGGGCAACTGCACATACCCTACAAAAGTTTTGCTTTTAAGCTATTGGGCTGAAAACGGCCCGCTCTGAACTACACCCGGTACTCGTGAGTCTCTGCTTTATATTATTTACATCCAATCGTCCAGCTACATCCAGATGTCCCCCAGCTGGATAAAGACGTCCAGAGAGGTTCAAACGTCCAGCCACACTTAATGCCCGGTCCCCGGGCAATCCTATTCAGCCGCAGCCGCATCTAGGCCAAAACTCGCGCACCCACCGCCTCTATTGTCTTACTCTCACATTCACTCTCGTTCTCACCCTCGCTTATCTCTTCAATTTCTGCTTCAACGCACGCTGCTCTCTTCTTCTCTTTCTCAACTTGTGCTTCTTCATCTTCAATCTGCGCTTGCGCAACACTGAGTCCATTTGATAGCTCAAGTCGCTGTTCACCTGCGGCAACTCGATCTTGTGATTTATCACAGCCCATTCTTGCAAACTCGTCACGCCGGTTCTGGCCGTGCTGGCCACAACTGAGTACGGCTTCTGGAACACAAACCTTGTGGCGAGACGCAGCACTCTTTGCAAGTTGTTGAGAAACATGGTTCGACGACTTTTGGGTTTCGACTTTTTCTGCGATTCTGAATTTTCAGTTTTTTTTTTCTGTTTGGTGCGCCGGGGCTCGCAACCAGGGGCACACTGGAAAATTTCACCCTTCGTAGTTGTACCAGCAAGATGGAGTCTGTGCAGAACAAGATGGAACAGCTCTCTTTGGAGTTCACGCAGAAGCAGACGGAAATGAGCGACTTGATGCAGGCCAGACAAAAGTTGGAGGCGCAGTACCAGGAGAACAAGATCGTGATGGACGAGTTTGAGAAGATGAAAGATTTCACGGGCAAAGACGAGGTCAAGATCTATAAGCAAACGGGCTCGGTTTTGTTGCCTGTGGGACTCACTGATAGCATCACCAATGTGCAGAACCGTATCGACTTTATTGCGGGCGAGATCAAGCGCGTGGAAGAGAAAATTCTGAAGGTCAACAAGGATATGGAGACAAAGAGAGACGCTTTGATGAAGATGCAGCAGTGAGCCGGAGGACCTTGGGCTGGGAGGTCCTGTGGGGTCCTGTGAGGTCCTGTGGACAGACCCCCCCCCCCTTACCAGATGGCTACAACCTGTGCTACACCGTGTGACATATAAGTTTCGTTTACTTCGTTGTAGCAACTGCCGCTGCGACGGCTATTTACATAATGTGCCTGCGCTACCCTCTCGACAACTGGCTCTTGATCAAGTTCGCCAACGCAAATCCCAGAAACTGCAAGTACTCGGCAGCGCCTGTGACTCCGTCCTTGAGCTTGTCCTGTATGAGCAACTGCTGGGCCAAGTACTTTTTGGTGCTCACAAAATCCTCCAGCATATCGCTCAACATGTAGAGCTCGCATTTCACGTAGAGCAAAGCAGTGCGTGCCCGCGCCTCGTACCAGTCAAACTCGTAACTCTCGTCGCCCGCGTAGTAGACCAAGTCGTCGCTCAACTCGCCCAATTCGTGCAACGACGTCAAAAGCCGCAGTGGCTGCGTCAACTGGGTCAAAATATCGCGCAACTTTGTCTGCACCAGCTTGTTGTGCTGGAAGTGGTACACGCCGCCGTCAGACAAGGTCTCGACGTTGTACGCGAGCCTCTTCTCGATCAAGATCCGCAACTTCTCCAGCAACTGGGTGCTCTGGGCAAATTCTGGCGTTTCCAAACACTCTTGGATGCTGAGTCGCGCTTTCGTCATATAGTGGCTGAGCAACTCGTTCTGTTTCGAGCCTCCAAACAACACGTTGCCCATGTTTGCTGCCAGCGGGCCCTGCTGCGACAACGCAAAATCAACACTTCTGTTGCTTATTCCAAACTTCTTTGCACCCTCGCTGATGGCACTGTCGAGTATGCGGTTTTTCAACTCGGCGCCCAGCGCTTTGAACTCGTCGTCACGTGTGAGATGCTCGCCCAGAAAGTACGTTCTCACAGAGCACACGAGGCTTTTGGGAACCCTGGCTGGGGCAGCTTTGGCTGCTTGCGCAAATACTCTCAACATGGTTGGCAATATGATCCGGTACGGGAAAAAAAATAGGAGCATATCGGTCTGGTGTCACGTGACACGGCGGTTTTTCTGGGTTCCTGGTTTCTGCAGGGTGTGCCAGCATATAATTAGGTATGCAACAGTGTGCTACTATGCGCTGCGGTGATGTAAAACGCAACTACAGCTATGCTACAGCGCTGCTACAGTGATGCTTAATTATACTTTTTTTTTAAATTTATGTGCAATCCAATATGCCATACCCTATCTTTGTGATCCCCAGTGTGCCCGTGCTCAGAAGTCGTACGACTCCAACGTGATCGAAGGGCTCTCTGGCGACGACCCCAACAACTCGGTGCAATCAGTGCAAATGCGCAAACTTTTCTTGGAGTCCTGCTCCTGTGGCATTGGCTCTTCGTAGTTGGCAATAAAATTATCGAACTGCCCGTTAATGCCTTTGCCGTTGTTTGTGAAACTGCTGTCAATAACTGGCGTCACTGCGTTCAAATACGTTTGCTGGGACATGGAGTCTGTGATCAAGGTCTCGCTGAGATTGGTCTTGTACCCGTATCTCTGCTTCAAGTACTCGTACAACTCTTTGGCCATCACCTCGTTTTTCATAATGACAACGATTCTCTGGAACTTGCTCAAGGCAGCAAAATATTGCATCTCCTTGTACGACTCCTCGGCAAAGTTGAGGCACGCAATCTTGATCTCCTCGGCCTTGGTCACCTTGCTGGCTCCCTGGGCAACAAACACTGACTTTGGCAAATCGCTGAGAATTATTGTGGTCTTTGGCATATTGTCGAATCTGAGGCCTTGAGCCGTGCTTGACAGGTTGGACACTAAAACGGAACTCATTCTTTGGCTGACTTTGCTGTGTTATAAAAATCTGTGTTTTGAGTGCTACACAATCTTTTTGCTTTTTGATATTAAAGCGGCTTATTGTCTGTTTTATTTTGTGAGTTTGTGCTTTTTAAGGTTGGCACTCCTCCATTTATATACTGCGTGGAGGCTGTGCCACATCTTGGCACTGACATGATGAGAAAAACGGATTTCCACGGAGCAAGAAAAGAAACTAAAGCGAAAAAGCGTGCTAAAAAAACCGAAATCTGAGCCAAGACCGGCGGAAAAAAAGTTAGAAAAAATCGTAAACTGCTGCAAATTACTGAAGAAAAAGCAAAAACAACCGACAGCCCGCCAAAAAAAAAAAAAGAAAAAGGTACCCGAGCATGAGTGTTTGTTTGGCTTGATCGGGCTGGGCTGTCTGGCAGTTTGGTAGTTTGACTGTCCGCATTTACCACACCGCCGCTATCATGACCTGAGAGCTGGGCCTCCTTGCGCTGTGCTGGGAAAGCTTGGCAATTCACTCGCCACATTTCCGTGCTTATCTTGTCTCCACAAAAGCTGCTGCTCAGCAGACCCTGTAGCTATCACCGTACCGTCTGTGGTAGCGATTGCGCTACTGGCCCCTATTTTTTGTGCCGCAACCAGAGCCCCTAAAAAGTGACGGCTATTTTTTCGATCCCTTTTTCGAACAGCCTTTTCGCGCAGCTTAATTTTTTTTTTCGCGCAAAAATTTTCCATTTCCGTGATCGTTTGCCCCAGATTTTGGTACCGAACTTTTCAAATTTGTGCACCCACAGTGGTCACCACACTGGCGGAGTTTTCCCAACTTGTACACAAGGCCTCTGCTGGGGCAACTGGCCGCAATGCGTATATCGAGCATGTGCAGATTTTTCGTTGTTACACTGATGCAAATCTACTGATTTACTGCGGCGACACTGCATCTCTGCCTGCTGCAGGTCTGCTGCGACTCTGCTGCGACTCTACTGCGACTCGATTTGCGTATTTCGATTCTGCGCCTGAAGGTGTGTAGATTTGTAGTTTTAGCTCTGGGTCGTTTCACTCAAAACTTACGTTGGCGCATGGCATTTTGGCCGTATTATTTATAAGTTGCCGTTTTCGTACGTGGTCTGAGTTGAGCGCTGCTCAGCTCTGGTCGTAATTTTGTCGTTTTGGGCTTTTGGTATTTTCTAGCCGTAAAAATTTTCTCACAGTGTACCCAAGAAAAGGTCCCAGCTAGTCCCAAAAGAGTTTTGAAATAGTGCCAAGAGGCACAAACACACCAACGAGGTTCAGAGACGAGCAGCTCAGCCTCCTCAAGCTAATATATATCCGATATGTAATAGTAATTAAGTTATCGCCCATGCCACTGTCAATACGCCCCCGCCCCAAACTCCCTGTACCTCTCGCCAGCAGCACAGATCACCACCTGGTCCAGAACTACGGGCTCCTCTGGGCTCAAATCAAAAACACAGCCTTGTTTCAACTTAGCGCTACAGTCTTTGGCTGCCGTTTTGTCACTGCAAAGGGTGCTGCCAGTCCCGTCTTTCAGTTGCACATTTCTGTTCTACAGCGTCGTTCGGTCATAATCATCCATTACATGCAATTAGCTCGAAACACTCAGCAAAATCGTCTCAAACAAGTCCTCCATCTCGATGCCTTCCAAGTCACGGTGCACCAAACCTTCAAATGTATGGGTGCCAACCTTCTTTCCGTACCAGAACTGCTCCTCGCCGCCAAAATCAACGTCCATTTTGGCGTCCCCGTTCACTTCGTGGGCTCTCGCCGTTCTCACATTTTGCACCATATGTGCCAACTCCTCAGCGAACTCTCCAGTTTCCACGTCCTCGGTGTCACTCTCAGTATCTTCGCCAGTTATCGTTCCAGCCCGGTTTGCATAATCAACAAAATAGTACTTTTTTGTCTCGGAGCTCCACAACAACAGCACCAAACAGTTGTCGTATTTCAACACGGCCAAAGGCTTGTCGCTGTCGCCAAAAACAAACACCAAGCTCCCAAACTCAGGGCCATGCAAAAAGTTCGTCGCAACGCAAAATGTATCTTCTCCAAACACAATCAAGTTCTGCAGCAAACTCCAGAGTCTTCTGTCGAGCCCAAAATCAAACTTCACGCAGCTTGCCACCAAATCAATACTGCAGAGTCTGTCGCAGGTTGCAGCAACAAGCTGTGTGCCCCGCAAGCTTATGCTAATGATGTCTTCTTGGAATGCTGTGTCAAGCACCAAATGCAGCCACGAATCAAACAGATTTGCTGGGACCTGGTACAATGCGGTTCCAAGGGCCAACACAACCAAAGTGGCATCTTGAGACACTGTCACACACGCACTGCCACTGTCACTGCTGCGCAATGACGGCAAATATCTCAAAAGCTGCCAGATCGTGTCCTGGGTTGCCAGCGGTTTCCAAAGTCTCAAACCACCGCGCAAATCGCACAGTAAAAACCCACAGCTTCCGGGCCACGACACAATCTGCGCCACGTCAACACCTGCGCCATGCGGCTCAGAAATCTTGGTGCAAAGCTCCCACGATTCCGCGCTAGCGCTATTTGAATTTTGTTTGCGCCAGATCTTCAAAGCACACTGCGATCCCGGCAAAGCATCCACGGTGGCCATCCAGGCGCCGTCGCCCAGAAAACACACGTGCAGCACTTTAGGATCCTCAATTTGAAGCTCGGAACGCACTTTACCGAGTTGTGTTGAGGAAGCAACAGCTAAACGTGGACAGGCCTCATCGCGTGCAAGGTCGTACACCGCCAAGTGGGGTCCCTGGGGCACAGTGAGAATGTGGCCGTTTAGTGCTGCCGGGCCTGTGAGACCAAGTCCTGGGTTTCTGATTTTTGACACATTTTCCAGTTCCTGTGCCAGCTTGAGCACCAGCTTAGGCATTTTGAGACCGCCTGCGGGCACAGAGCCCACAGAGAGCCGCGAAGTGAGCTCCACGGAGTTCAAAACAACAACTTCCCTTTCGTCTTTCAAAGATCCAGGGCTGTCCATGACAACAGTATACAAGTCCGTGGAATCGGCAGACTGGGAGTCCAACTCGCTCAGAGACCCGTTTGTGCAGATTCTGAGGATCGGACCAGCCAACCGAGGTAAAAAGTGGTGTTTCTCAGAGTCCACCTTCCAGAAAACGAGCACTTTTTCTTTTCCTCCACTGAGCAAGTAGCTGGAGTCTCTGGTGAAACAAAGGGCCGAAGCGGGCTCCAAGTGCCACTTGAGGTCTCTTGAGACGGCAGCGTCGCTCTTGTCTGGGAAGAAAAGAGTCACCACGCCGTTGTTTCTTGCACATGCAACAACTCTGTCATTACTCACAGCCAAACACGTGATCTTGCCTTCTAACGGGAAACTGGTTTCCAGCGCCAACTGGAAGGACTTGAGGGCTATCACGATCACGCCCACATCCGTGAGAAACGCAAGGTTCTTGCCGTTATGTGAGCTTGTGAAAAGGAGCACCGAGTCGAGCGTGAAAATCGCAGTTGATTTTGACGGTATTTGCACAGATTCTGCAGACTCAGAATCTTGGGATTGTGGCGCCTGTGGCAACTCAGAAAGCACGGTGTGCCACACAGTTCTTTTGTGTCCCAGGCCCCGCTTACCAACCACTGCCACAAGCTCGTAGCTCTTCAAGCTGAAGTTGTATCTGAAAGCTGCAACCAGAACCAATTTTCTCAAGTCGTGCACACTGAAACGCACCACCGAGTCTTGTGCCTGTCTGTCGCGCCATCTCACAATGACTATTTCTCCAGAGCTCTTGAAAAACCAAACGTTCTCTGGCTTCACTGGATCTATCTTGGCATCCACAACTTTCTCCAAGTTCACACTGATTTTTCTCACACACTGTCTCGTAGACACATTGTACACCTTGAGCAGCCTACCAAAGGACTGTATAAAGTGTTTGCTGTCCAATGAGTACACATTGCCCTTCTTCTGAGGGATTCCCCCTCCAATTGTATTGATTTTCCACATTGTCTGCTATACAAATGAGCTTGTGCTTAGAAATATTTTTTTTAAAAATTTTCAATGAGGTTACCCGGTGCATGAGTTGAAAATTAGAGAAAAAAAATCAGAGCCAAATTAGAAATTAAATACATTCACACAACACAGCAAAATGATTATTCCAGTACGTTGTTTTTCGTGCGGTAAGGTGGTGGGAGACAAGTGGGAGCCATACTTGACGTATCTTGCTGAGGACAAGAACGAGGCCGAGGCACTTGACCACTTGGGATTGAAAAGATACTGTTGCAGACGTATGGTGTTAACGCACGTTGATTTGATTGAGAAGTTTTTGAAGTACAATCCGTTGGAGAAGAAGGATTTCAACTGAGTTGCAAGATTTGGGTGGATTCAAAAGGTATGAAAATGGGGTGCGGTAGGGCAGATATTGTGTTCAGTGTAGATCTGAACCCGGGGAGACGTTTTTAACACTATAACGAAGTACATTGGACCAAAGGTTGATTAATGAAAAGTGTAGCCACTGTGAATCCGAGCATGTTGACTGGGGAGACAGTAGCAGAATACGGTGAACGCCGATGCCATGAGTTTTGCCACGACTATTGAGCTTTCCAAATCCGCACGTTAGAAACTGGCAACTTCCTTTGGGGCTATCTAACATTGGTGAGCTGAGCTCTACTGTCTTTGCAGCCTGTAAATGCTGATTGGTACGTGCTGCATCTTGCCAAACAACTTGAGACGGCTGTGTAAGGCCATCTTTTCTGACTTTACGCTACCTTTTCCTTTCGAGATTATGGTGAAGGTTATTCTGCTAATTCGATCGATCATTGAACACAAGAACCTTTTGTAGCAACTTCTACGCCAGGTGGCGCCTTGCCTGGCCTCGTTGTAAATCCGTACTGATGAGCTCAGCGTTATTCCTGGTTTCATCTTACTGTCGTGCTTTTCATTCACTGAACTGTATAGGACTCCATATAGCGCACCGGTAGCCAGACTGTCAGTTTTTTCTTAAATTGGCGTATAGATTGTATTCTGATGCTTTTGAAATTGGGTAAACTGGATTCTAGCACTAGTTAGCATACAGTAACGTTGTAAAAAAGACTTTCTTAGTGGTTTGGAAGTACACTCAGTCTCAACAATCTCAACAAAACACCAGAAAACGCAGCGCAAAACTGGCGTGCACCCTAGCTCCGGTATGTATAACAGCTGTGATCTGAGGTCCAGCAATTGGGATTCGTGGTGCACCTTAGTGCTCAGAAGTACAGGTAATCTTTTGCTCTTGAGTATCCTTTCGCCAAATTGAAGCGAGAATTGAGACTGAAAATGCCACAGTGATTTACGACTGAAGTGAACAGTCAATTTTGTAACTTGCTATTTCTTTGTCTGTGACTAAATCATTTCCAAGCTAGTGGGAGAGTTTGAGTGTTTAGGCAACTATTACTCGTATGCTTTACAAAATTGGGATTTCCGTGTTATCTGTCAAATACAATTGGTTTAGCACCAAGTCAGGGTCTGTACCATGAAGTTTTGTGGCACTAGTATACTTTTTCCTTTTTCTGCTGCCTTTGAGATGCTTGTAAAATAGCGTAGTCAAGCTACTTGAGTGAAAGGCTTTTTTTGAGCTAATTAAAAGTGAGACGAAATCATGGATCTAAACGCAGCCAAAATGGTGGTATTGCATAAAATCACAAAGATGGACCAGTGGAGATAAGGTGCAAAAGAAGAGGCCACTGAAACAGCTGTGGGCCTCCCAACAAGCGTTTGGCAGGCAAGCACCAGAACAAAACCAACGGATGCTGGCTCTCGTCCTATTTAAAGACTTACCGGATATTGTATGCAAGGTTGTTTTATATATATATATATATATATATATGTTTATATGGTGATACTGTGCTCTACTTCAACATGTGCAGAACGCTACACAAAACACCGTAATTTACACCAACAGCGCGGTCCTGATTTTAGTGCTTTTTCACAAGCTAACCAGCTCACAAGCTCTCGAGCTCTCAAAAGTCTTGTGATCCGTTTTATTTGTAGCGAGCGCTACAATTAGTCCGCGGCTGCCGCTTTTCATTTTTTGTTAAATACTTCTGTCTCCGTCACGTGACCGATCGGAAGTCGCCACCACCAAAAACCTGCTATCTTGTTTTATCCTTCTCATCTATTCAGTCAGGACCATGTGGAGTTATGTATTTGGAGGGACCACCCAAAAGAAAAAAGAGGCACCCAAAAAGGCCATAATCCAGCTTAGAGAGCACATCTCTATGCTCAACAAGAAGCAAGCACACTTAGAAAGTCAAATAGAGACTCAGGAGCAGATTGCAAAGAAAAACGTTATCAACAACAAAACCTTGGCCAAGAACGCATTAAAGAAGAAAAGAAATTACCAGACCCAGTTAGACAAAATAAGCGCGCAGATTGAGTCTTTGGAGACCCAGTTGGATGCCATAGAGTCGGCCAATTTGAACTTGGCCACAATGAACGCTATGAAGGATGGTGCCAAGGCCATGAAGCAAATTCACGGCAACTTCAATATCGATAAAGTGGACGAGACAATGGACGATATCAAGGACGAGATTGATAAGGCCAACGAGATTTCTGAGGCCATTTCTAGACCTTTGGGCAACGAAGTTGACGAGGACGAATTGGACGATGAGTTGAAGGAGTTGGAGGATGCACAGTTGGAACAAGAGTTGAGCAAAGTGGCGGAGCCAAAGCAGAGTGCACAGGTCACAATGCCGGACGTGCTGAACTTGCCAAGCTTGTCAAAACCTGTTGCACAGGAAGAAGAGGAGGAGGACGAAGACGAGAAGGCATTGAAAGCTTTGCAGGCTAGCATGGGGTTATAATCTAGTGGGGGCAGATGACGTCCTGAAACAGCTGTTCCATTTCAGGGTTTATATTGGGGGGGGGGGAAGCAAAGAAGCCTTCCTGTTTCACGTGGTTTTACCGGTATATAATTCTGGTCCCGCCCGAGGACCACGAGGTCACTAATAAAGGTATAATACTAAGACTCTTCTGTTTACGCTCCCACGCATTCATCACATCAATCATTTATTTATAGAACTATGCCAATTTCGTCGCCAATTTGCACGCCTTTTGCTCCCAAATGGGCCAAAAGCAGCCTAATGTAGCCCCTTAGAAAAACATTGTGCACTGGGTCATTGGTCAAAATGGTCTCTTTGTAAATCTCAAACTCGGGCGTGTTTTGCGCGTACGACTCGGCGGCTTCGTCGGTGTTCAATGGACTAGAAGCTGCCACAATATCTGAGGCCGCGGCCGTGGACGCGTCACCAGAACCGGCCCCTGTATCACGTGACAACTCAAGAATCTCGGTGGCCGCAACATGGTATAGGTCGAACTCGTAGTAGTTGAACAGCTTGTAGTATGCATCACAGTCGCCCTTTTCGGTCTCGTTCACCTCCTCCAAAAACCCACTCACAAGCTCGATAATCGCCCCACAAAGCTCCTGCTTTTCCACAATCTCTGGAACCGTGTAGAGCAGAACCACACCCATAAGGGCCTGTTTGCGTTTGCGCTTTTCGTAGATTGTCTCGCACAGCACAAGCCACGATTGGAGGACATTGAAAATTGGCACTTCGTTCTTAGTTTGGAGCAATTGGACGGCCAACTGCGCATTGCACGTGAAAAATCTTGCAAAAAATGGTGCCATGCGGATCTTGAGTGCCGGCAGGGTGTCTGGCAGCACGTACAAAGACGACATAGTGTGAAAGACTGGCTCTAAAAGTTTGTAAAGCTGCTCAGTCCCGGCGTCTGTGTTAGCGTTGGCGTGGAAGTTGTAGTGGGCATAACCTTTGACAAACAAAACGTCCAACATGGAGAGCACAAGCTCGAGACAGTCGTCCCTGAGGATGGAGAGGTTTGCAGCACAGTTGGACACGATGTTCTTGAGGGTTTCCAGAGACACAAGCAAGTCAAGCGGGGTTTGGATTGTGTACGAGTGGCAGATCGAGAGCAAAATCTGGAGAATCTCGGTTGTGGCCAATATGGGCTCATACAAGAGCTCAAACTTTGCCCAGAGCTGCTGGTCCACGGGTCCGTGGAAGTCCATGAACGTTTTCCAAAGCTCGAACCCGTCCTCAGAGAGTACCGCGTACTGTGCACTGTTGTAGTCACAGCACGAGCCAATAAGTTCGTGTGCAATTGCAGAAGCGGGTTTTGAGTCTTTTAAGCAGATTATGACGCTGCGAAGGGTTCTGACCAAGACCCCTTGGACCATCAAGTTGCCGTCGTAGTGGTGCCAGAATTGCGGGAACGCAGCAATGATCGCCTCGCAGTCCAGTTTTGGTACATTTGTTTGTGAAAAAAGCACCAAAAGACACTGGAACACCAATACCTGGCACTCAACAGACTCAAGCTCCTCAAGAAGCTGCACAACACAGTGCACGGCCTCAGATGCGAATTTGTCGAAGTCGGCCTTGCGGAAGTCCCAGTCGTTGATACACAACGCAAGAGTCAGAACGGCTCGGAGTTTCACAACTTTGTCTGTAGCCGAGATGGAGATGAGGCCGATTAGGAGCTCGTAGATGGACGCGCGCGTTTTGCGCAGGCACTGGATGCTGAGCCACGCGTCTATCACGAGACACACACGCCTTTGGAGCACTTTGCTCTGTGACTGAACCGCCGCAGGCAACAAAGTGGACTCGAAAAACGCGTCAAAGTCCAATGCGTCGGCAGCTGCTGCGCCACAGAGCTGCACAAGAGCCAACACGGTGTCCTGCTCGATCTCGTTGCTCGTGCCTGCGTTGCTCTGGATTTTGGTGCCAACGTAAGCTACGCACACGCTTTTCTCGGCCAGAACCAAAGTCTGGAAGAAATGCTCGGCACAGGGCCGGATCTGGTACTCCCAGCTCGACTCCTCCATCGCAAACAGCTCTGGATCGTCTTGCCAGGCCTCTAGGTCGGTGGGGCGCAACCGCATATAGGAATTGACGGTCAATTCGGCAAGTTCCAAAATGGTTTCTTCCAGGAAGAACTTGGCCAAAACCTGCTGCTGCTGCTGCAACTCTTCGTGTGAGACCAGCGGCTTGCGCACCATTGGCTGTGTGTTGCTCTTGAGGCCCACGAGACGTCTGAAAATGTGGAACGCCTTGACGGCAGCAAAGTTCCACACGGACGGCTCATTTTCCTGGTAGATTACAGCCGCTTTGTTGCGCAAGACCTCTAGGAACGCCTGCATGCACTGTGTAAAGCTCGGCTGCAACACAAAAGCCGTGGCGTGTGTGACCACAAAGTTGTGGTACAATTTGCACTCACACCGGATAAACTTATCAACTTCGGTCCCGCTGGCCGCGTTTTCGGCCACCAAAAGCTGCTGGAACACGCCGATGTTGTCCAAGAGGAACTGCGCCAAAGCCGGGTCTCTGTGCGGGGTCTCAAACCCGTTCTCCGCGCATCGTCTGAGCACTTTGAGTGCCAAGTAGTCGACATCACGCACCTCGGCCGCAGAACTTGAAAACCATGCAGGAAATGCCGTTTTGTGAATCTGCACAACGCACTCAAACACCGGAGGCAACGCTTGCTGCATAGAGACTTTTGCCTTGCCGATTCGCACCTGTGAGATGTGCTTCACCACCTGGTTCAAAATCAACAAGGTGTTGTGCAACTGGAGGGTGCCCGCGCTGTCCGCGCTGCCCGCCCGTACGCCCGCCAGCACTCCGAGACTGAGCAGCTGGAGAATCACGTCAAACAACTGAGTCCAGCGTGCTGGGAAGTCGATTCTTGCAATTCGCCCCACCGCAAGGGCAATTTGAACCATCAACTGCTTTGACGACTCAATTGCCACGTTTGCGAACAACCTGTCGCGGATGAGAGCCTTCTCGTCGTCGGAGATCACCGGGAGCTGCTGCAGCTGGTGCCGTCTGAGCAGCCGCCAGTGTTTGTCGATGCCGTTTTTGAACTGGATCACGGCAACCCATCTGACTTGAAGTGGCACACTGTGGTCCAAATAAATGGACTGGAGTGTCAGGTAGAACCCCGGGGTCTCTGCCCACAGCCGGAGCTGAGCCTCGGCGGCCCCAGACTGTGCCGTTCGCGTTATAGTGAGCTCAATGGTCTGGACAACGTTTGCCTGGTTCATGGACAGTGGAAAAAAAATTGCAGTGAAGGAGGAAATTCCAAGCAGAAAAACAAAAATATGCACAATGGGCGGAGGCCTGGGTGGGTCCAAAATGTTGAAACTGAAAATTTAGAATTTTGCAGCCGGCCAGAACGTCAGCTAGACACCAGGCTGCTGTGCTGGGCTGCTGTGCTGCTCTACTGTGCACTGCTCTACTGTATACTACTGTGCTACTTGGTGAAACTCTATGTCGTGATTACTCTAATCTAAGGAAAACTGTCTAAATTACATCTTGCTCAGCAACGTGGCCGTGAGGAAGTACATGATGGCGGCAGAGGCCTGCACGATGACGTCACGCTTGGCGCTCTTGCTGGTGTCACTGCTGCAGTAGTACCCGGTGTCTATGCTGGCACCCTTGTCGGTGGACGTGGCTTCCTTCCAACGGGCAAAAAGCGCTTGACTGTTGCTTCTGGCGTCCACGGTTCTGAAGTACAACCCGTCCGAGCCCTTGGCAAAGTCGTACACGAAACGGGTCTCTCTGATGATCTCGTTTCTGGCATAAAAGGCCGTTTTGTTGTAGCTGTAGTAGTCGATCAAGCCCTGCGTCACCAACTGGGTGAAATCGAGCTCGTCTCTCCAGAAACGGTACTTGTCGTCGTAGTCACGGTTGTAGATCTCCAAGCCCCTGCTCGTGGCCACAACACTCAACTCGTAAGCCCAGTTCTTCCAAAACTCGTCCTTGGTGAACTCGTAGAGCATAGTGCAGGCACTGAGCGCAGTTCCCGTGTGGTACGAGAAATGGCCCTTGTTGATGTTGGTACCTGTGACTCCGTCGTAGAGCAAACCCGTACCTGAGTCTAACATCTTGCTGTGCAAGAATTTCATGCACTTGGCGGCAAATTCGGTCAATTTCGTGTTGCTTTTGCCCGTGTTGGCGTAAAGACGGAGCGCGGCCAAAGCAGACTCGGTGGTCGAGATCGTGGCCACGTATGGAGCCCCAAGGTGCCATGTGACGCCGCCGGTGGTGTCGTTCCACCCGGTCATGAGGAAATCGACAATGTCGCTGCCTCTGGTCAAGTACTTTTGCGTCTTTGTGACCTCGTACGCGGTGATCATGGCCGAGGCGATCTGTGCGTTGTCGTCGTAGTAGATGTCGTTGTCCTTGTTCATCGAGGCCGAGCACCCCTTCTTATTGCTGTTGTAGTACTTGTCCAAGACGTCGTAAACGGTGGAGATCTTCTGGGTGTACTTGCCTTTTTCAACGCGTTCGGCATCAACAACGGCCTGCATCACAACGGCAATGGGCCACACCACTGTGGTGTCTCCGCCGCCGCCACACACGGTGTCGCCCACAAACTTGCCGTCTTTGTAGAACCGGGTGAAGAACTTGTCGATGACCAGCTCACCTTCCGACTTGATGTCGACGGCGCCGAAGCCCAGGTACGAGTATCCGAGCACACTCTTTTCGAGGGCCCCGCTGGAGCTGAAAATGCTTGTTGGCGAGGCCGAGGCTGATGTCGACGTTTTGGACGTTGTCTTGGTGGAGCTCGTGGTCTTTGTGCTGGAGAGCGTGCTTGTGGAAGCCTTTGTGGTGGAGGCAGTGGTGGAGGCCTTGCTTGTGCTGGAGGCCTTGCTTGTGGTGGAGGCAGTACTAGAAGCCTTGCTTGTGCTGGAAGCAGTGGAGCTGGTGGACAACGGCATGACCTCGGCACGCTCGTTGTAGAGCACGCTCAAGACCTTGGCGAGGTTCAGCTTGTCCTCCAAAAACAACTCGTTGGCGGTGTCGGCACAAACGCACGCAGCGAAGGCGGCGAGTGCGGGAAGGCAGTTAAGTTGCATGCTCTGTGTGAATCTGATGTGTAGCGAGTGTGAATGTGAAGCTGGAGAGCTGGTGGGCCGTAAGCGAGTGTGGGATCAGAAAAGTCTAACTGTGCCTGTGTGTGTCAGTGTCTAGGATCTGGGGGCGGGCCCTCATTATATATACAGGACCCGGAAAGCCAGTGAGGGCACTGTGGGCTAAAACAAAACGCAAGCAGCCCAAACAATGGTAATTCAGTAGCCCAAACAGCGGCCGGTACCACTAAAACGATTGTACACTCATGTACGCAGATTTGCACTACCGTAGACTAGGACTTCTGAAACTTGAGACAATCCAAAATTTTGACAATCCCACGCACGGTTACGCAGCCCTGTGCCGATTTTGATACATCCCAGAGAACGCTAAGGTGCAACTAATCACACTTCCGGATTCAGCACGCGCTGAAGAGGGCCATCAGTAGCGCAAAAAAGCCTAAATCGCTGAGAGCAAGACGCTGAGTGTCAAACTTGGCCGCATGCGTTTGCGTAACTTTCAACGCTAGTAAATGGCAGCAGTTGGGGCTCGCGCTTTTGCAAGTGCAGTAGTTTTTGTGCACATCGGTGGCCACCCAATCGGGAGATTCGTGGTTACTGGGGCCACTAGTGCGCCGGCTAGCTCTTTGGCTCTGGGTCTTGTACCTGAGTTCGCGCTCCATTCGGGTGTATTTTGTCTTTTGAGTCTCGTAGCTTTCTATAAACTCTTCGTCGCTGTCGTTGTCGCTTTCGGGGTACTTTACGTCTTTGAAAACCGCCAATTGCAATTGAAATTGCGTCGCGTGCCAGCTGCCCGTGTGCTGCTCGCGCGTGATCTCAACTCCCAGTTGTAGCATTTCGCCCACACTGCACGTATTCTCAAATTCACCCGTGGTCTCATTAAACGTCCCGCAAGACCCAGAGTTGAGGTCTCTGTCCATATACACCTCAAACAAGCACCCGTTTTCGAGCAAGTGGAGCGCGCGTGGGAGTGTTTTGGGATGGAGATTCAACAAGGTAACTAATACCTCGTCGTTTTGGAACATTTGAGGTATGAGTTCGTGCGTCATTCTCAGCAGCTTTGCGTTTTACCAAATCCAGAAAATAATACCAGATCAAGTACCAAATAAAAGTCCAGGACGAGGTGGAATACTAGCTTTAATTGTCACTTGCTGACTATCCGAGATTTTGATAAATTTCTTAGCAATTTTTTAGCAATTTTTCCTTTCTTTGGTCTGCCTTAGTGTCAATTTTCAGTGCCCCCCGTTTTAAATTCTGCGTGCCCACGGAAAAGGAATTCACCTCAAACTTTCCAGAACACTTGTAAACAGAGTCCCGACATACCTTTGCCAGAAGCAAACGGCCTGGAACATGGAACATGTGTCGTTTACTTGGCAGTATTATCTTCTGCCGTAAAAACAAAAGAAGTGTGGCTGCACAGAGGGCAAAGCTGTTGCTTCTAGTGTTCGTGCTGCCGGTGCCGCGATCCCCACTGTGGAAGCCAAAGCCCATAGCCAAAGCAGGGGTCAGGCCAGGCCAGGCCAGGCCAGGCGTACGGAAAAATTAAACTAAGGAAAAAAAAATTTCAAACTAAGGAAAACATGAACTAAACTGAGCCAAAAATCCAAAAAAACACACTACCAAGGATAAAAATAGAGCGATGAGAAATGAAGTATAATTACTAAAGGAGACAAATATTTTAGTGCTTCGCGCACGCCCACTCGAACGAACTGGCAGTTGTTTTATTGAAGTGGACGCTGTGGGAATCGAACCCACATGCGCATTTGATCTACAAGCCCGCGCCCACGCATCCGCGCCCGCGCATATGCTCTCGTGGTTTTTTTGATTTTTTTTTGGTTTTTACCGCGCTTTTGCGCCCGTGTTTTCGCACCCGCGCACCTAACGTTTTCGAACCCCACAGCACAGCACACCACAGCACCCAAACTTTCACTTTCCTTCCCTGGCACCAGATGACTCAATTCACACTTCCATACGGCGACGGCCATGACAAGGTGTTTGGCATGGAGAACTTTGGCGCTACGTGCTACTGCAACTCGATCGTGCAGGCGCTCTACTACACCAAGCCGTTCAGAAATTTTATTCTCTCGTTGCCGGCGCTGAACTGCGAGGGTGTGCACGCCAGAAAACACGAGATGAAGGGCCAAAAGACACACCATTTCATCAGCGCGCTCCAGAACGAGGGCGACGATGCGAAGGAAGAGGGTAACGACAAGGACGCCGCAGAGAACGGCGAAGGAACAAACGTGAGCACGACTAGCAGCGGCAACAGCAACAGCAACGGCAACAGTAACAGTAACGGCACCAGCACCAGCACCAGCGGCGGCAACAGTAGCGGCAACGGCAACGGCAGCAGCGGTCCGGAGAAGAAGGCGAAAAAGCTGTTTTTCCGCAAAAAGGACGCTAGCACGAGCAACAACAACAACGGCAGCAGTGGTGGTGGCAGCAGCGGCAGCGGGGCGGCAGGAGTCGGCGACGACGCAGCGCAGAACGGCGAAGAAACCAATTCCCGGGCCGTGGACACCGCAGAGACGGTGGTGCTGCCGAAAAACGGCACTTTTGACCACAAAACGTTGCAAAACGTGACAATAGTGGGGCATTTGAACGACAGCTCGGCAACTGTGGAGCAGCGCAAGCGGCAGGCGTTGGTAGCGGGGCCGATTTTGAACGTGGACCACGCCATTTGCGAAACAAACCACAAACACACGCTTTTGAGCGCTTTAAAAGACATTTTCGAGTGTATGGTGGAAAACGACAGCAAAACCGGGGTCGTGAGCCCGCTGCACCTTATCGAGGTGTTGAAACAGGAGAACGCGATGTTCCGCAGCATGATGCACCAGGACGCGCACGAGTTGTACAATTTTCTCATCAACAGCGTGTTTGAGGAGCTCGAAAAGTACTACAAGGACATGGGCGAGGCCGCCGACAAGGCCGGCAAGGCGTTTCTGGAGCTGATATTTCAGGGTTTGGTGACGTCCCAGACAAAATGCATCCGGTGCGAGGAAATTCTGTCCCGGGATGAGAGGTTTTTTGACCTTCTGATCGATATTGAGGACGACACGCTGATAACGGCGTGTCTCAAGCAGTTTCTGCTGAACGAGATCCTCTGCCGGGACAACAAGTTCTACTGCGAGAACTGCTGCGCACTCCAGGAGGCCACAAAGCGCATGGTGCTCAAAAAACTCCCTAAAGTGTTAACGCTACACTTGAAACGGTTCAAGTACAGCGAGATTTCGCAAAGAAACACCAAACTTTTCCACCGCGTCAGCTACCCGTTCTACCTCAAGTTGTTCAACACGATCAACGAGACTGACCAGGACGTGTGCTACGAGTTGTACTCTGTCGTTGTGCACATTGGCGGAGGACCCTACCACGGCCACTATGTGTCTTTGATCAAAACCGAAGATTTTGGCTGGCTCTTGTTTGACGACGAGACTGTCGAGTCCATTGACGAAAACTACGTTTTACGGTTCTTTGGAGACGGCCCGGGACTCGCCAGTGCGTACATTTTGTTTTACCAGGAGATTTCCGAGGAGGAGTACACCAAAAAGACGCTATACGACCTGCTACAGTTTGATTTTGGCGAAAAGGAGTGTGCAGAGCCAAAAGAGGCAAAACCCGTGCTCCAGAAGACACCCAGCAAGAGCAAGGTGCCGAAGATCCCAGACTACAAACGCAACACGGGTGTCAAAGACGAGGACACTGGGTTGTTCAAAAAGACGAACTTGCTGCGTCTGATCAGCTTGAAAGGGCCGTTGGGTGGGTCCTTCAAGTTTGGTAAGAAGAAGGAGACGCGGTGAGCAGTTTCACACACCAAAGAGTTGATACCGAGTAATAAAAGTAATGAAGATATACAGTTGTATAGTTATACAGTGGTATAGTTATGTAGTTATACAGTTGTGCACTTGTGCAGTTGTACAGTCATGTAGTTACAGTCATACACTCATACAATTGTTCAGATGTTCAGTTGTACTGTTGTACAGTTATAATGTTGTACAGTTGTATAGTTATAAGTTGTTCGGTTGTTTAGTTATACAATCGTGTAGTTATACAGTTATACAATTAAACAGGGTTCAGTTGTTCAGTTGTTCAGTTGTACTGTTGTATTGTTGTATTGTTGTAGAATTATACTATCATAAAGTCATGTAGTTATACAGTTATGCAATGTTGTTCAGTTGTATTGTTGTACAGTCATTTAGTTATACAGTTATAACATCATACTCTTGTTCAGTTCTGTTGCCCAGTTGTACAGTTTTACTGCTATACAGTCATTTAGTTATACAAATATACAGTTGTTCTGTTGTTCTGTTGTTCTGTTGTACTGTTGTACTGTTGTACTGTTGTACTGTTGTACTGTTATATAGTCATGTAGTTGTTTAGTTGTCCAGTTGTTCACTTATACTGTGATACTGTTATACTGTTATACAGTTATACAGCCATGTATCAATACAGATATACAGATATACGTTTTACAGTTGTTCAGTTCTACAATTTTACGGTTTTACAGTTTTGCAGTTTTACAGTTTTACAGTTGTTTAGTTACATGGGCATACAGACATACAGTTGTACAGCTATTTATACCAGTGACACATCCTAATACTTCTGCTGAGTCCAGCAATGTGGACAGTGCTAGTTACTGTGTCATTATGGAACAGTCCAAAATTTAAGTCCCTGACTCAAAATTCCAGATTTTCCACCACTTTAAGTCCAATTTATTTGCTATTCGTGGTCGTTCAAAAATACACGCTCGCTAGTGAGTATAATACAATGAGTCGTCGTATATCAGTAGTAACACGGATAGGTGTTTACCCAATCGGTGATCACCCTTGCACCCTAGAAAAAGAAAAAACAAAAGAATTTTTTTTTGTATAAATTTTAAATTTTTTCTTTTTGTTATTCAAAACACAAAAGTAAACAGCTGCTCCCACTTTTTGTTGACCATAATGTCCGAGCCAATCAAGAAAATTGACATCTCAGAAGCGCCAACGCCCCAAAACACGCCTGCTTCGGTTCCAGGCTCGCTTTTGCAAAGAAGCCACGATCCAAATGTGCCAAATACCATTGCAGAAGAAGAAGAGGTTTCCAAAAAGCAATTGGCACAAAATCCTGCTTTGATGTCATTGATACAGGGAAAGTTGCAGACGTTGGTTGGAAAGGACTCTGGGTACGTCGAGATGTTCCCAAAGAAGGTGAAGAACCGGATCATTCTGTTAAAACTGATCCAAAAGAAACAAATGGACTTGGAGATGGAATTTCAGAAAGAGTTGTTCGCGTTGGAAAAGAAGTTCAACGAGAAATCGATGCCTTTGAACGAGCACCGTCGCAAGATCATCAACGGAGACATCGAGCCCACTGAGGACGAGATTGAAGAAGGTAAAGCTATTGAGGCTGAGCTTGAAGGAGAAGACGAAGAAGAGGAGGAAGAGGAAGACGAGCAGGACGAAGAAGACGAACAGGAAGAGAAAGACGAAGACAAGGACGACATTGTTGGAATCCCAGACTTCTGGTTGACGGCGCTCAAAAACTTGGTGCCAATTTGTGAGACAATAACCGAAAGAGATTCTGAGGTTTTACACTATTTAAAAGACATTCGTATGGAACATTTAGACAAGCCTGGATTCCAGTTGGTTTTCGAGTTTGACGAGAACGAGTTCTTCACAAACAAGCAGTTGGTGAAGACGTACTTTTACCAGGAAGAGTTGGGATACACGGGCGAATTTATCTACGATCACGCTGAGGGTTGTGACATTGACTGGACCAGTCCTGAGCAGAACGTCACGATCCGCATAGAGAGACGCAAGCAAAGAAACAAGCACACGAAACAAACAAGAACAATCGAGAAGTTGACGCCAACAGAGTCGTTTTTCAACTTTTTTGACCCACCAAAGCCACCTAAGCTTAGTGAAGACGGTGAAGAAGATGAGGATGAAGACGAAGACGATGACGAAGACTTGGAGGCCCGTTTGCAGTTAGACTACCACATTGCGGAAGAAATCAAGGACAAGTTGATTCCTAGAGCTGTGGACTGGTTTACCGGAGCTGCTGTTGACTATATCGATTACGAGCAAGAGTACTTTGATGATGAGGACGGCGATGAGGACGACGAGGACGATGAGGATGAGGACGACGAAGACGGTGCTGAAAGAGTCAAGCAAAATCCACAAGAATGTGAACAACAATGAGGAACAGCGAATTTTAGCAGTTTTTTAGCAGTTTCCAGCGGTTTTTAGAGTTTTGAGTGCAATTTTCTGATATATTGAGGAGCTGTAGAGAAAGCGACGTGCACTCGGTGCAGTGTGCTTTTGCTGGAGCAAGAGACACCTGTAGGAGAGCAAAAGACGTGTAGTAGAGTGATATCACTATGTTCTACGTCAGAGCCAGGGCCAGAAAAAGCACTTAGGCAACAGATTTTGTTGGCGTGCCCGGGAAACCGGTTTTGTTGTGCAAAGTTCTGTGAATTTGACGCGCGTTTTGTAGAGTTTGGCATCAGAATTCGGCCTCTGGCTTTTAGTGTAGTGTGACCTCTGTCTGGGTCGTGACGGCTCGGAATTTGCGGAATGGGGAGTGAAAATTTTGGGGAGACTTAGTCAAATAACAGGGACTGAGCCTTGGAAACTGGTCCTTGGCTGATGTGTGTGATGCGGCAAAGCGCCGTCTACAGTCTACAAATACCAAAATCTTCGGCTTGGTCGTGGTCCAGGACTGACGAGCTCACTCCGTAGTTTGGCACTGGGGGCGAAAAACACTCAGTGTGGCTACAAACGCCACAATGTGAGATAGAGACTCAAAACCATAGGTTGTGGCGCTGCGTGGCTGAGTCATAACACGCCACAGCAGCAGCAGCAGCAGCACCCGCCGTAGCCGTGGCTGTGGCTGTGTCCGCGGCCGTGTCCCGGCAGCGGCAGTGGCAGCGCCGACTCGTTATATCGGACACACGCATGACAACGCAGTGAGCGGCATTATCCGGTACGGGAACGCACGGGAACGCACCCAGCACGCGACACATCAGCACAATCCACCCTCGATTTCCACCCCGTCCCATTGCGCTCCTGCCACTACCTGACCATTTCTCTTTTTTGCATTCCCACTCACTGCTACAAACTACAAAAATGTTCCACACGCCACCGGTGAACCCAGAGAGGACAGAGCTTCTGCACGCGGCAACGTTGGAGCTGTACAACCAGAGCCACGGCAGCCCCGCGGATGCCAAGTCCGAGACTTTAGAAAGTCTGGTGGGCACAATACAAACTAGCACCGCGACAATGAGTGAACAGGTGAAACTGATTAAGAATCTTGTGCTACCGGATGAGCTCAACGGGTTGATTAAGGAGTTTATGGACGACTTGCAGGCGCCCAAGTACGCGAAGCCGTTGAGCACGGACCAGGTTTCGCAGCTTTTCCAGAATTTCTACATCAAATTTGACTACAAGTCGTTGCGGTACATCAAGAAGCAGTTCTTTGAAGGCAACGACGACAAGACCGCCGACGGCGAGGATGTGGGCGAGACGAGTCTTGAGATGGACAGGGAGTTGGAGGTGATGCACGGCGACTACATGGAGTTTGCCGAGAGTTACCTCTGTGGCAAGGAGATGATCTACCAAAAGATCTTCTTCAACAACACGGACGACTTGGCAACACAGGCCGAGTTCGACACAAGGGTCTATTTGTTGAAGAACGTGGTGCACGTGCTGTTGCGAGACTTGGGGCTTCCCGAGGAGATGGACGAGGCGCAGTTTGTGGCTGATTTGCCCACAGTACAGAAAACGCTCAACAAAATGAACGTTTTGCGCAGCCCTTTGGAGAAACTCTCGGTGTTCAGCGACCTGGTGGACTTGCTCATGGTCCTTGTGCACAAACACCTGCAAAAAGCACCAAATGCCGACTCGTTTTTGCCCGCGTTTATCTTCTTTGTGATCCACCACTCGTGCCAGAACTTGTACTTGAACTACCGGTTCATCAAGCGGTTCAAGTACGAGAAGTTCTGGAACCGCCACGGGCTGTCGAACTACAAGATCACGAACTTGGAGGCGCTCATCACGTATATATTGCACTTGGACTTCAAAAGGGACTTGGAGCTCACTGAAGAGGCCTTGCGACTGAAATGGGTAGCTGCCGGCGGCGCCGAGCCGGCCTCTGAACTGGCGGCACCAAACCTGGCCTCGGACCTGGCCTCGGACCTGGCACCAGACCTGGCACCGGACCTGGCATCAGACCTGGCCACGGACCCGAAATCAAGGCAGGAGTTGCTCGAAAACTTGGACGCCAAACACAGCGTTGCCGACTTCGAATTTGGCGCCGTTTTGGAACACTTGCTGCCGTACGTGCTGCCAAACCCCGAGCCTCAGACATCTGCGCAGGTACCGCATGTGTCGAGTGGGCTGCTCCACACAAGTCTTGACGACAAAAGACACCGCCAAAAGCTGTTATCGGAAGTCAGCAGCGGGCTCGTGATGAACGTGGCGGACCAGGGGCTCAAGAACCTTCTGACGGTGTTCGACACGTCGTTGAAGTTCATTGGCACGCGAATGGCCAACAAAAACGGCGGCGCAAACTCCATCAGCAGCCTAATTAACGGGAATTCGCGGCTGCGGCTGAACAGCGCCAACAGTTTTGGGCGCACGCGGCTGAACCTGACCTTGAACAGCATCTTTTCGAGCAACCAGAACGGCGGGACCGGGCATTCGCTGAACGGCACTGGAATTGGTGCAGGTGCCATTAATAATAGCGCTAATATTATTAATAATAACGCCAATAATAATAGCGTTAATAATAATAGCGTTACAAATACTACAAGCGCAAGTTTGGGCGCTTTGGGGGCCTTGGGGGCCTTGGGCCCACTTGGATCGGCAGGCAGCGCAACAGCATCGTTGAAAAGCGTTACTTCTGTTGACAAAATCGACGAAAACGAGCCCAAGAGCAAGTTTCTCAAGTGGCCGCTGTCGCCGGTGCCTTCAGTGAGCAGCACCGAGAGTTTGGAAAAGAAAAACGCCAGAAAGTTTGTGAAAATCGAAAAACCGTTCAGCGAAATGAGTGTGAAGGAGTTGGAGGAGATGTACGAGAACTACAACTGGATAGTGAGCAACTTGGGCAAGCCCTAGACGGCGTGAGCCACAGGCACAGGCACAGGCACAGCAGAGCAGAGCAGAGCAGAGCTGGCGCAGCGCAGCGTAGCGCGGCAGAGACAGCGAAAGTGCACCGCACCGGGTAACTGCTGGGTTGACTGGGAGCTTAGTCCAATCCCTATTTTTTGATAGAAGTGTTCCTGACTGATTTGAATTTTTTTGCCAGCAATGTATATAAGCGAATAATTTGTAAACGCGCGACTGCGTGGGATCACAAGGCTGCCGCACATTATACACAGACGTGCGTTCGAACTTTAAGTTGTGTAAAAAAACGCGATCTGTGCGCGTTTTTCCCAGTCCACGCCATGTTTGCTCTCTTTGGCAGGGTATAAATAGGACCATATTTATTTTTTGATGGCAGTCCCTTTTTTTTTGTATTGTTCGTACCCAGTTTTCTTTTTCTTTTTCTTTTTCTTTTTTGTTTTTTTTGTCTTGCTAACTTTCTGCGCAGGCATGTCATGGCAAGTTTCATCAAGACGCAAGATGCAAACCTGTCAAATGTCTTCACGTGTACTCAAGTTACCAGTACAAGAAGATACAGAAGCAACTAGCACTTGAAATTGGCCGGGAACAAAATTTCATGACATAAGCCGGTGCTGAGATGCGAACGAATGGGGTTATTGGGAACTGAGTACCAGTTGCTCGAGTGGACCACTTGGTACGACTGCGAAATGTTACAAAACATAGCGCAATATTGCAAGAATTATAGCACCAGCCTAAAAAATGTGATGGTGAAAAAATAAAGTGGAAGAAGCTCCGAATTGCATGCGCGTGCGTGTTTGCCATTCTACTATAAATAAAATTGTTAATTAGACAAAAAAAAAATAACAAAGAAAAAAAAGTAAAACAAAAGTACAAAGAGCAGGAAAAAGACAAAGACAAGAAAAAGAAAAAGAAAAACCGAAGGCAGGCGGAAGGGAAGGTCTAGAGGACAGACAAAGACACAGGCAGGCCAGGTCCAGGTTTCGATGCAAAAAGGTGACCACTATGGAGTGCTCTAGATGGACTATGGACTATGGACTATGGACTATGGACTATGGACTGACTAATAGAAAGAAAAAGGTAAGGTAAGGTAAAGTAAGGACTACAAATTGGACAAATTGGACTAATAAAGGTTTAAACGCGGCAAACGGAGCTGCTTATTCGACCTCTTGCTTAAAGTTTTGGTCAAGCACACATTTGCACCATTAGGGTAAAATAATTAGTCCAGAATCTTAGTCAAATTTCCGCATTCCCACAGCTGGTAAACTGGGCTTCCTGGATATGGGTGGTTGTGCTACGCCAGGTTCATCTTTAATTCGCTACGATGATGGCCGGCAATTGACATTGACTCTGCAAAGTCTTTCTCTATTTCTTTTCTCTTTTTTCTTTTTTTTTTTTTTTTTTTTTTTCTTCACAGTCTCTCTAATTTGCTTTTGGTCTTCACTTTTAGGCCAAATTCAGTTTTAATTCCATTGTCTATTTGCTGTCTTGTTACTACCTCAATTTAAAGTTCTGTTTCTTGTAGATATTTTGTCTCCAAATAAGCTGCGATTACATAGATTAACTTTTCAAGCGCAAAATATTCAGAACTTAAGTTGTCCCGCATGGTTCCATGTTTACTTTACTTTTTTGCTCTAGTTTTTATTTTTTTTCCTTTTTGCTATTTTACTTTTTTCCCACTGCTATATATAGGCTGAAATTACTCCAAATTTTTCACACAACAACAAGAATCTCAGCAATGTCAGACTTATCGTGGAGACTCCAGAAGCTCAAAGAGAGACAAGAAATGATGAAAAAAAACCAGGCGAACACCGCGGCGAACAAGGCCAATAGAAACAGCGACTCCAACGTCGACTACACAAGGGCAGTGGCGGACGAGCAACAAGAAGTGATCTACACAAACAACAACCCATTGTACAAGTACAACTTGTTGTACGACAACAGCAGCAACAACAACAGCAGCAGCAACAACAACAGCAACAGCGCCAGCGGAAACACAGAGAACTCGCCCTTGTTTGCCAGAAGACACTCGGATTTTTCCACAGCATCCAACACCACAGACTCAGCTCGCGCCTCAATGTACTCCAATGGCCTGCAGAGCTCTACACAGGGTAACAACTTGGGCAACTTGATCAACCAGAATACCCCAAAGAAGAAGAGCTACAGGCTGGGCTCGGAAACAAACATACAAATAATACCACGCAAGGCCACGACGAGTGCCGGCACAAACGAGCCAGAGATGGTGTTGTACTAGGTGTCAAAATTTCAATGGGTTATGCTTGCAGCTGCTAGCTCTGGGTTTATGGGAAACGATATTTATGGGTGGTGCTTTGTACCACAATTTGTATAATTTTGTATTCAATTTTGTATTCAACTGCGCACACTACCGCACGATTTGGGTAGCGCCAAAAGTAGGCAAAATCTAAAAAACTAAGCCCGATCAATGTCCTTTGCTGGGTCTCGAAACCTGTTGCCCGTGAAACAGGTTCTTGGCACTTGGGGGGCATAGAGTTGTGGTGTGGTGTGGTGACCAGTACACCAGTGGGCGTCTCACAAGACCAAGTGGCCTCTGCGCTGATTGTTTGCAGCATCCAGTGGTGGAATGACTTGAAAAAATCTGCAATTTGATTTTGCCCTGGAGGCAGCGACACCCAGAAAAATGGAATTATTTCTGTTTAGGGACTTGGCGCAAAAATCCACGGATTTGCCAAAAAAGGTAATTTTCCTTTTGAGTACATGCTAGTGTCAAACGAGCTGGATTAGCCCGTTCGAATCGCACCGTGATCTGGCTAAAACAGCAGCTTGCCCAAATCCTGTCCATCAATCGATCAGCGCGAGATACGTCAGGCCAGCGATCCGATTAAATAATATTATAATCTCTCGGTGCAGCGTAGCATCCAGCCCATACTAGCGCGTCATTCCCAGGCTAGGCGCTGGCCAACGGCAGTTCAAATTGGTCTTTAAACTTTTGGAGCCCTTGTCCTTACTTTTCTTTTTACCCAAGCGCAAGCGCGACGATCGTGCGATCTGCGCCCAAAAAACCCACTGGTTCCCCAGCTGTAGGGCCACCGTAGCATAGTAAATTACGCAGGACAAGGCCTCGAACAATGGTGTGGCTCTGTAGTATTTTCCAGCAGCATGCACCGAAAAAATGACAAAAGCGAGACCTTGTGGTCTCCGATACTCAGTAGCACCGAAATCACATGCAAACTGCGAAACAAGATTTTGACTCTGTGCCAGGCAAACGGGATTGCGCGCGAGTTGAGGCCAGCCGGCACAAACTTTGTGCTGTACGTAACTCCTTGTGCGCTAGAGTAAGCAAGCGATAACGAGTGCGACGACCGTTAGCCAGTATCGGTTGATAACGTTAGGTGATAACAAGATACCACAAACAAGTTAGCCGACCAGGTGCTGTGGTCCGCGCACCGCGCACCGCGCCTGGCCGCGCGCCTGGCCGCGCGTCGGCTTCTAGCAGCTCTGCAAATTCTGTAGCTGGGCAGAAATGCTCAACCCTTTGGCGGCCCATTTGCAAAAGCACGTCCACACGGCACTGCCCAAACTCTGTCTCTGCCTCCTTGTTCGCATGTCCCTGCTCACTTGGTCACGCTCTCCTCGGTGACCTGGTTCACCGCCATGAACAAGCTGCCGTGCAAAATCCCCATTTTCTTGATCAGCTCAGCCTGTATACTGCTCATCTGGACCAACTTCTCTGTTTTGCCCAAATTCTGGCGCAACTGGCGCAACTCTGCCGCCATGTTCTTCAAGTTGTCTGATTTCTGCAGTTGCGAGTCCATTGCCGTCGGTTCCAGAAGTGTCTGCAAACTTGTATATATTGAGAGAAACACAATGTACTGTAAACAACAAGATACTTTCTCTTTGTTTGGTTTATTTTTTTGTTTTTGTTTTTTGGATATTTCTGCGTCCGCCAAAGGGCAAAGGTGATTTTCAAGCACGTGATAGGCGAGTATTACCGCAGATTAGTACATACTGGTGCGTCCCAGTGCGTCGTTTTTCTCTTTCGAAGATCCCGTTCTGCCCGGACTGGAGACGAGCCTTGTAGTTTCACACCATCAATTTTTTCGTTCTCAAGAAAAAACTTTAGCAACCACTTTGCAACCTGATTTCACTTTCAGCACAAATTTCATTTCGACACAAGAAGCGCCGCAGAAGTTGCCCATCATCACGTACAGCACCAGAGTCTTCACAGAGTCATTTGCAGAGCAACAACAGCGTCCAAGACGAAACCAACATTTGAATGAGCTCTGAAAATTACAAAAAGCCAGGATTTGGGTACAAGAACGTGAGTTTGATGCACGCGAGCACGTCGAGCACTTCGTTGAACTCGAACTCGAGTCTTGGCTCAAACTCTACGTTGAAGTACGACGATAATAATGATATCGGATCCAATACACTGTCTGGAAATTCAGTTACAAATCCCGTATCGGGTATAAGTAGCGCTATTAATAGCACACTATCAAACACAGCTAGTGCCACAAGCTGGATCATCCCGAAGGACGCCAACTTGCTACACGGAAAGAAGATCCCCACCACCGGGTACAGTGCTATGAACGCTCCCAAACTTTTGCCCAACATTATGCCAAACAAGGCCCCAACAAGCTTGTTAAACGGCAAAAAGAAGGATCCGATAGAGCTCAAAAACATGTTGAGCAGCAAAGTGAAAGAGAACGAGAAGTTGAAGTTGATCATAGACAAGCTCAGAAACGAGATTGAGATTTTGCAGAAAATTCAGGAGTGCGAGAAAGACGACGTGGACATGGAGACAATCAATCCAATACATTTGAGAAGTATTCACGACTCTATGGCTTTCAGCACATCGACAGCAACGACGGCAGCAGCAGCAGCAGCAGCAGCAGCAACGACTACAAAAAAGCGTTCCAACACTGGGAATCTGAACAAGAGACCACATTTGGTCTCGACAGATAAGCACGACAAAGATCACGAAAACAAACCATGTATCTCACAATCAATGCACAGATTGACTCTTGATAAAAGAGAGGACGATTTTGAGGAGATCTCATCCTCCCCGTCACCTCTGTTGTCTTTGACAATGTCTAACAACTCAGAGCTTACCGAGTTGGAGTTTGACACTTTTTTGGCAACATCCATTAGCTCAATCTCACCCGTCTCTAGCAACGATATTAGAGACGACGACTTGCTTCTGCAGTACCTAAACAGCAACAGAAACAGCGCGAGAAACGAAAAGCTCACGAATTTGCTTGGCCACAGTGTCGAATTGGAGCGTTCCAGACTGCTTAACGTGGATGAGCTTGTACCCAAGGATGTTATGGAGTTTTTGGACTATGATCCGGTTACGGACGATCTCATAAGTCAAACACTGGGCTCCAATCAAAAGCAAAACGTTGGACAAGCACTGACTCTGGCACGGGCTAACGCAAGAATGCAAACCCTGGCAGCAGGAATGCCAGGAAAGAGCCAGAAAAAGTATGCAGCACCACACAAGTTTCTGACGAATGACTCTTTGAAGTTGGAGAGATCTTTGAGTGTGCCAACGTACACTGAGAGCAAGAAAAAACGTGTGATCAAGAAGCCAACTACAAAACAAAGACATGTGAAAAAAGAGGTGAGTTTGGAGCCGAAGCTAGAGTCAGAGCCGGGATCTGAGTCTGTGGGTTTCGAAAAATGCGGCTTTTGTGTGGACGGGACATTTTGTTTGTGTGCCGAAGTAGCCAACGATCTGGGAGTTGAGGAAGCGAAAGTGAAAATCGAGATCGAGTGAGCTAATCTTTGGGTTAAGAGTGTGATGATGATAAAATGTACTACAGGTTGCAACATCGCGTGTCAAAAGGATGTGACACACGGATGAGAATCATTGAGATACGAGATTTATCTGCAAAAAGAGAGACGTTTGCATAAGATTCATTTGCATGGAGCAATATTAGAATTAGAAGCAAAAGCGACTAGAATATATTCATAACTAAAATTTAACGAAGTACACACAACGGTAGTCTGCGTAGCGTAGTTTCCTTACACACACTGAGACTTTTTTGTCTACCCTAAAAAATGTCCCACGTACCCAAAGTTTTGAATTAAGGAGTTCAGGAAACGACAAAAAAAAGCCATCCAGAATACCAATACACAAAAACAGCAAACTTCACTGGATCCGTTTGAGATGACCGCGCCACCACGATCCTCAAATTACGTGCTTCTGTTGTCAAAGGCAGCAGCAAAGGCCCAAACAACTCTCCTTGTTGCCGTAATTGTCGTTATTTTCGAGCTCAGGATCTTCACAATCCACGTTTTCAAGTACTGTGCGATTCTACAGCTCGCGGTGGCCGAGTCCGTCGCATTTGGCGCAATCGTTTGCATCAACTTGATCAACTCGAGTGTCCAGCTTGTGCAACAGTGGCTCCACGTTTACGAAAACGAGCCAGACTACCAAGAAGCACAGTATTTTTTGACATTGGGCTACTTGAACCAGCTCTACTGGGACGGGTCAACCATCTCGATGAGCGAGAACCTCAAGAGTGTCAGAATCACCGACAACTGGATCGAGAACCTTGTGGCCTACCTCGAGGCCCAGTTTGAGCTACTCAAGGCCCCACACAAGCCCGACCAGGAGTCTGAGCACCAGCACCTGCCTCTGGCGCCACCGGGACTGCATCTGGTGTCGCCACAGCCTGGCAGCAGAGCCAGCAGAGCCAGCGACGTGCTCACAACCCGATCCGTGGGCAGAAAACGGGTTTTGCGCAGAAAACGTCTCCGCAAAAACGTATTCGTTCAGAGTAACGAAAACGAGTCCGTCGACGAGCCCCAGATGCCAGACCTGCCGCAAAAGTACGCTTCGCACGGCTCGGCCATCCGGCTTGACAAGCTGGACGTATTCTGAGTGCCACAAAGTGCACCAGCATTCTGGTGTGCCACAGCTCTTCTTAAAAATCTCATTATATAACGTGACGCACCAACGAGTAGCCCACCAATGCAATTGCCACAGCCAAGAACCCGTAAACCACAAGCTTGTCACGCAAGCTTTCGCGCTTGAAACAGTTCACCAAGACGTCCGTAGGCTTGCCCAGACGGCCCCCCTGGCTCAACTTGTACACACACGTTTCTCTTGTGCAATACGAGCAGTCAGTGTCTTCCCTGAAAACGACATTTTTCACGTTCTCGTGGAACTCTTTTTTGACGGCTGCGTCGATATCAAAAAGCGCAATCGCAAGATTCCGCTGGTTTTCGCAGCGGCAGAACGTTTGGCTTGCGACCACAGCAGCTAGAGCTAGAAGCGTGAGTCTCATGAAAGTTGATAAGGTAAAAAAATCGGGCGGGAAAATTGGCGGAAAATGATCCAAAAACGCAGAGGTGCAAAAATGCAGAAATGCAGAAATGCAGACTTTTTTTTGTAGAAATGCAGAAGCGCAAAAATGCAGAAACGCAGAAACGCAGAAACGCAGAAATGAAAAATATGAGCAGACACGCAAAAAACGCATGTCTGCAGAAAGGCTCAGCCGCCAATTTTTCACTTACCAACATGTAGCAAACGCTGACGGCCCAATTGCTACACAGCCAGTTTACTTTCTGGCCAAATTCGTCCCGTGGAGCCAGTTTGTTTGCTGCTACAGCTGGAGGACGCTTGGCACGATCAACGATGTAGCATTCAGGATGGCAGACTAGAGAACAGAGAGCTGCCACAATGGCTTGATTATTAGGTGTGCAACTGTCAGGATGTAGATCACCACAGTGCAGCATCACAGCTGGCGATCCAGACCACCATTGCAAAAGAATTGGGCACCGCAAGTGGCTCCAGGACACGCAAACCAATGAACACACAGTGGTAAGGAAATACAAACATTAATTTGTCACTGGGGTGGGCATTGACGCAAAGACTATTTGAACCACACAAGCTCGGGCGCCAGGCTTCAGTTTCTCACAAGCAATTTGGGTGGAGAAGTCTTTCTCCGCGTCCCCAAAAACCAAAACCTCCATTCAAGCTTTGCTTCACAAGCATTGCTACCCGAAATTTAGAGAGAAGCTGAGCTCGTTTTATAAATGATGCGATTGTTGGTTACTTCCCGACGTTTTGTTCTCTGAGATCATTTTGACAACATTGTCTGAGTCTATTTTGAAACCCACTGCCACAATTTTGATCACATGTCGTATACAGCTGAGCATGTGTTTAAGCTAATGGATGGGGAAAGCAAAGCAAGGATAAAGGCTGAAAAACTAGCAGATGAGGCCTAACATGCAAGAGATGAGGCAGAAAAAGTGGCAAAAGAAAAAAGGAAACCGTTCATAAAGGCAATCAAAGATGGCTCCACAATCATGATTAAACACGGTCCATTTGTAATGGGCCAGCTATTAGATCCGACCCTGCTAATGGCTTTTAGAAGCTATGTTGTCTCAACTTTAGATTATTGCGTGGAACACAGAGACTTGGAAACTGTCTCAAAAGCCTTCAGGGTTTGTTTCTCATTGCCCATAAAGTGTCGCATGCCTACGCCAGAAGAGTTAAAAGAAGAGGCCAAAATCTCAAGCCAGAAGGCACCCACATCCACACCCAAAGGACCTTTAAGCCTGGAAACGGACGCTATGTTTGATATAGAACCCAAATTCAAGAGAATTACCAACATAGAGATAAATGACTGGCTCAAAGATTTGTACACCGCGTTGCTCGCAGGGCTGTTGAATGCAGTCAGAAACATAGGAGCAAAAGACTTATTCCTTGTTTTGGTGCCAAAAATTATTAGACCAGAACCTATTTTTGTCCATTCACAAAGTTCCGCATTTTCAACATCAACAGAATTGTGGTTTCATGTCTTATGTCCAATTGAAGGTATATTTAAGACCACTGGAATTGGTATTGAAGTTTGCTTGGATAGTGGTAATAGAGCCATTGTGCTGTCGCGAAACGAAACTGAAAACTTTGATGACCAAGACTATGAGTCTACACAAAATAAGGTGCCAGAAAACCATTCCGAAATTTCGGTCTCACGTAGAAGAGTTTATCTTGCCGTTGAACTGAAACCGGTGGGTTTGAGTACTTTTGTTGATGGCAATAAGCTAATAGCTCGTTCAGAGCTCAAGTCACTTTTGAAACGAAGTTTTGTGTACATGATTGATCACCACACAGATATGCTCTTATTGAGTGATTTCGAAACCTCTATTTTGTTAAAGTTGAACTTTGAAATGGATGAGTCTAGTGTTGCAGAACCCAGCAATAAGAGTGATTTTGAGGAAGGACTGGAGCCCAGAGCTACACACAATTTACGAGCTGAAGAGACTCCAGCTCTTCAAAACGACGATTCTGACGCTGTGAAAGTTGAAGGTACAAGCTGGACTCAAATGGAAGAGGAAAAGGGCACAAATACGGTCTGCGTTCCTTTGCAGTATAGAATCATGAGCATGAACGATATCAAATACACCCACCAAGCAATAATTGAGTCAGCTATATACTCTCAAATCAAAGCTGTTGACAGCGACAGACTGCGGGTCAAAAAGCAACTCACCAAACTCCGGCACGTGGTAATGAGAACAGAAAATGAGCGTGCCGAGCTCTCAGAAAGGATTGCGGAACAGCATGAGAAGACTGACGATTTAAGAGGAGCTATCAAATGTGTTGTACTTGAAAGTGAAGAGTTGAGTGTTCTCCAGCACGGGGACGACTATTGGACTCAAGTTTACAGGATCAATCGTGATGCAGTTAGCCTGTATTTCCACTGGGTTGATACTAAGCATTGGAAGCACGATGCAGTGTTGAAATCTTATGATTTTCAGTCGCTAGATTGGCACTATTATGTGGATCCAATTGAGTCCTACTTTTTCGATAATTTTCATAAGTACGTAGTCACAATGGCAACGAAAGAGATCGAATGCTACCAAAGAATCAAAGCTTTCAATGCCGGTGCTGACGGAGATGATCGAATTAGGTCTCCGTGCTTGTATGACTCGGGGTGGGGATATATACAAAGACCTCGGGTTGATGCGTTGCAGCTTTCTTCAGAGTTTCATATTGGGCCCTATTCACTAATGTCAAGTATCGAAAACACGGAATGTCAAATGACCGATAGAGAGATTGTGAAAGATGGTGTCAGGCAGTTGGAGTTTTTGCACAGTATTGGGATAGAGCACGGGGATGTCAAGCCACTGAACTATTTCACAACCCGCGAGGGAGTGCAATTTTTTGACTTTTCCCACTCACGTCTATATGACGGAGCGGTGCCAGAGTTGCGGGCCAAGAAAGAGTGCGAGAACTTCAGAAGATTGTCCAGAAAGCGAAGCAACGGCCAGACGGCTGGTGTGTTTTGACCAAAATGAGGCGGAAGCAGGCTTTATACGGGAACCAAGTGGTGTAATGGCCATGCTACAGAGCTCACACAGTATCAAGTGGCACAGTTGGCTGACACTCTCAAGTGGCTGACTCAAAGCCTCTCTGGTTGTCTACAGGAGCCCCAGGTTCTCATCAAACAACGATATATTCCACAGTGACTGGATCTTCGTGCTTATCGGATCTGATCCCCAATCGCGTGCCAGCAGACAGCTTTGAGCCCACGGCACCAGTGCAAGATATGGCCACGCAGCTGCGGTCTCAAAGTTCATAGAACGTGCCCACCACAGAGCTCCTCAGAGCTCCTCAGAGCATTTGCACGTGCTTCTAGACAAAAGCAGGGATTGGTGGGTCCAAGCCTTTGCTGCCCAGATACGTGTGTGCTGGCGACTCTGGTGTCACTGCCTCAGCAGCCGCCAGTTCCGGAACAATGCTGATAGGTGGCCACAGATCCGTTCACTGGCAAATTCACTGTATTTGAAGTAAGCGGTGCATGAGAAACTGCGCCACTTTCTGCTTGGGTTCTTCCGGCTGGACTCTTCAGTGCCAGTTGCCAATTTCCACGAGTACTCAAAAGGGTGACGCACCCGTCGCTGCGGATGAGGCACCAAAACATGGCTAAAGAGTGTTTGCCACACCTTTGTGTACAAAGTGCAGCAGACACAGTTCTGTTTGGTGGTAATCTGCGGGCGAGAATGAGACTCTCCACACTGCTAGCTGGTGAGGCTCGCCAGGGCAGTTCTGTGGCAAACGGCCACTTTCTACATGGCAAACGGCCACGTTCTACGTGCTTAAAACCATACATTCAATAGTTGTTCAGGCAGCCTGTAGCTGCCCGGATAGAAAACACAACCCAGACCCAGACCCAGATGCACTACTCCAAGCTTCTCACCAAGCACACTTGCACAGAGTGCTAATGCTAATGCTGCCAGTGCTCAGAATATCTCGCCTCGTTCCTTGATCACCTTGCTTAACTTGTCCAAACTGATCTTCAGCCCAGTCTCCTTGTTGTACCGCGATCTCTCCATCTCCTCGATGATCACCTCCAACTGCTTGCCGTGCTTGATCTCCTTGATTATCCACTGCACAATACGCTTGCGGCTGAGGAAAAACTTCTTGTCGCCAGCTTTCAGTCTCCAGCGCGTTTTGTACTGGGCCTCCATGGTGGAAACACAGTGGTTGTACTTGTCTGGGTTTGGCTGGAACCACTCTCTGAGCAAGTCCAGGATCGTGGAAACGTTTCTGTCCATGTGGAATGGCGGGATTCTGCCACTGTAGCTCATCATTGGCGAAGACTCTGCCGGCTGGCCAGCCGCAGCCAGCAGCAGAACCAGCAGCTGCTGGGTGTGGCCCAGTTGTGGCTGTGTTTGTTGCCCCGGCTGCAGATCCACCAGGGAGTTGACAAACGAGTAGCCCAGGGAGTCCTGGTTCCAGTCGTAGTTGGAGTAGTACTGGGCGCCTGCGCTGGTGCCGGTGCTGCCGCTGCTTCCCACTGAAAGGGAGTTGAGCTTTTCCAAGTAGCTTTTGATGGCAATGACGGGGCTCTTGGTGTCGGTGGAGTTTGACGTTTCGCAGCTGCTTTCGTCCACAAAGCCCAGCAGGTTCTTCTCAAACTCGTCAATGAGATTTTCGAGCTTCTCGCCCTTCATGTCAAAATGGTCCATGTGGCCGTATTGCGAGAACAAAAGCTCGACTTTCCCGGACAACTCCTCGATTTGGTGTCTCATTTCGGACTGTTGCATCACCAAGCTGTTGTTGAGCTCGCGCAAGTTCATGATCTCTCTGCTTAACTGTTCAATGACGCTTTCAGGAACACTATTTGTGTTCTGGTCCATTATTTGCGGCGAGGGATCTTGGACAATAACTGGTAATATCGGGTTTGATCTTGTGGCGTACTGTGTCGTGAAGTTGTCATAAAACAGTTGCTGGTGCTGCTGCTGGTGCTGCTGCTGCGCAGGAAAATTTGTGATCTGGTTCATTTCTAAATAGTCGCACATATATAGCATAAAAGAGCACAAGCAGGATTTGATCTCTTGTTGGCTGTTTTGTTTTGTGCCCAGTGTACTTGCAAGTAGATTTTCGAGTGCTGAGGTCTCTGTTTATATATCAGCCGGCCACCAGTTTCAGCTCACTTTTGAGCCGTCTCATTTGGGCTTTGGTTCAGTTCTCTTCTTTTGTGCAAGGCATCAGTATCCGTAAATTGCTGTGCCAACTGGCCGTGGATGTGTATGTCCTTTGGCGACTTGTGCACAAAAGTGATGTGACCCAGGCGTTTGACGTGTGAAATTATATTGATCTGGGCCCTGGGCCCTGGGTCCATCACTTGGTCACTGAACTGTCTGGAACAAGAGGCCTGGTAAGCCATCAAAACAAACAGCACCTGTTCTCTGCTGAATCTGCTGAACTGCAAACTAGACACAAGCATTTGCTGCCAACTATCGCCAAAGTCTTCCCCAGTACCCGATTCTTTCACAGCGGTGACTCGTAGCTACTCGACTTCATTTTGCAGAACCACGAGCTAATAAGCGCCACACATCCAGGTACTCGCATCTGAGAATTTTGTACAAAACCAAAAAAATTGTTCGCTGCGTGAATTCTGTCACTGAAGGTCTTGTACAAACATTTTGCACTGCTTCAGAATATGATGCACAGTTTCCATGTCAAAGCATGCTGTGCAAGATTGGAATTGTGATAGCCAGCCTTCCGAAGTTTCTGTTCACTAGGCGACACTTGCTGGAATGGCTGGGAATTGTGTGAAACGCGAGATCAGGAGTTTTGGAACGAGAGATGCGGAGGTCCTTGTTTTGCTCCAGGCTCTTCAGTTGCACAATGGAACTGGCCATGGGGCCTTGGCTGCCTTTTGCTCTGAAGGCTGGGTTTCTGAAGAATGGGCAAGAGTGAATTACGAAAAAGAAAGGAAAATTATAAGCGAGGAGCGCACAATAGCGTCACATAAAGTTTGGCACCAAGTGTCACACAATTTACCATTGGCAGTTGCAACTACCATACAACGTGCAGACCCACCAAGCCAGATATGACACGCCAGGCCAGTTCTCGAATACGACTGAACACACAGGTTGTACAGCGTGTAATAATGTACATGATGTACAGGCAACCGATGTTTCTATTCTATTTATAACCCACTACCATATAGTAGTACCGATGCGTAACGACAAAAAAAAATCTGGAGAAAACGCATATCGGATTTTAATTTTAATTTGATTTTGATTTTGATTTTGATTTTTCCGGGTGTTTTGTATCGGGTGTTTTGTATCGTATCGGGTATGTGGTACGGTACGGTGCATATGCACACTGAGTTGATCTGGTCGTGGTCGTGGTCGTGAGTCACGTGACCGTTTTTTTTTTTTGGCCGCGCTTCGAATAGTGGCCGCGCCATTTTTGTGTCGCTACGTCACGCTGTAAGTTCCAGGTGCAATTCACAGACAGCATGTTCCAGAAGTTCTCGCAAATTGGCAAGAATCTCCAGGACGAGATCACAAAGTTGAGCGAGCCCCAGGAACCGGGCAGTGCCGGCGCCAGCGCCGGCGCCAGTGGCAATGGCAATGGCAACAGCAATGGCAGCAGCACTAGCGTGAATTCGACAAGTAGTAGCGACACACAAATTAAAAAAAGCGGTACTTTGGCAAAAAGTGGTGTACAGGACCAGGAACCGGTGATGGCCAAGGCAGCTGGATTTTTTAACAGGTCTTTCAGCAAAGAGGGTACTGGCGGGTCATCCAACGGGTCTGACGACGGTTCCCACGGGAGACGGAACAACTCTGCTGCCAGTTTGAGTAAGCAGAAGGCAATTTTGTACAAAGAAACGCCAGACAGCGAAGAGATTGAGAAATTCATGGCAAATGACGAGGAGGCTGAGGAGGTCGAAGAGGCAGAGGAGGCTGGGGAGGCAGAGACAGTAGAGACAAAACCAGAGAAAGACACAGAGAAAGAGACAGAGAAAGAGACAAAAACTGAGAAAGACACAGAGAAAGAGACAGAGAAGAGTGGACCGGCTGAGGCCAAGGCTGGGACACTGGCAGACAATAAGAAAGACACTTCTGCGACAGTTCCCGAAACGAGCGAAAAGCTTCTGCCGGAAACAAAGGCCAAGTTGCGGAAGTTTGAAAAGTACGAAAAGAAGTACCCAGTGTTGCTCGAGGCGTACAAGAGCGAGAAGAGCAAGAGTGACTTGATCAGCAGCTTCGAGAAGGCGTTGAAGGAGAACACGAGTGTAAATAGCATTTTGGAGGTGAACGGGTTCAAAAACTTCATAAACTCGTTGAACATGAAGTCGAAGTTGGTGAGCGACGAGTTGAGGAAAGTCACAGGAAAGTTCAACGACGCCAACGCCCAGCTCTTGGAGAACCAGGTGAAAATCGAGGCTTTGCAGCAGAGAAACGTGGAGTTGGAGAAATTGATTGAAAAGGACTCTGGAGCGCGAGACCGCAAACTCGAGGAGTACGAAAGAAAAGTGGACGACTTGCGTGGCAAGGTGCGAGAGTTTGAAAAACGCGAGAAGAAGCACCGGGAGGCCGAGAAGGCAAAGGCCGAGGAGCAAAAGCTGGTTCAGGCTGAGGCAAATGCGAAACAGCTTGCCGAGAAGGAAAGCGAGTTGGCGCAGAAGGAAAAACAGCTTGCCGAGAAGGAGCAGCAGGTTCTGGAGAAGGAGCAGCAGGTTCTGGAGAAAGAGCAGCAGGTTCTGGAGAAGGAGACCGCAGCAGCCGCTGCCGCAGAAGAGCAGATTGGCACTTTGAAGACCAAACTCGCTGCCGCGGCTGAAGAAAAGGCAAAACTTGCAGCACAAGTGGCGGAACTAGAGAGTCAAGTGGCGCAGAACGAGCAGCTCGCGCAGATCTTGGAATCGAGCCCAAAAGACGCAGTAGACGCGGCAGAGATCCGTGTGGAAAACGCGAAATTGGTCAAGAAGATTGCGCAGCTCCAAAAAGACCTGGAGGAGATCGAGACCTTGAAAGACATGTTGAAGGACGTGGGCAACAGCTTGGTGGCGGCAAAGGACGAGCTCAAGGAAAAGAACGCGAAGATTGGTGAGCTTGAAACGCGGTTCAGTGAGAACGAGAAATTGATCAAGGACTATGCCGAGGTGAAGTTGAGCTTGGCAAATCTGGAGCAGGACCACAATGACCAGGAGCAGCAGTATAAGAAGCAGATCGAGGACTTGGAATCACAAAATCGGGACTTGGACAAGCAAAAGAAGGACTTGGAACGTCAAAAGAAGGACTTGGAGAAGCAGATCTCGAAGAAAGATCGCGAGATGGCCAAATTGGACAAGTTGAAAGAATTCAAGGCCAAGTTTGAAAAAAGTGAATTGGCGTTGAAAAAAGCGCAGCAGGAGTGCAAGAAGAGCGAAACTGCGTTACAAAAAGCGCAGCAGGAGCTCGAGGCAAAGACCCTGGAAGTTCAAGAGTTGCAACAAAAGAACGAGCAGCTTGCAAAGACACAAAATGACGGCACGACATTGAAACTCGAGGTGGTGACGTTGAAGACACTGTTGGAGCACAAGAGCAACCAGGTGGAGAAGAACGAGGCTAAGATCAAGGAGTTGAACGAGGAGATCAAGGCACAAAACGACCAGATCATGGAGTTAAAGCTCGAAAACAACAACTTGAAGAACGTTGAAAAGTACCTCCAGGACAAGTTGAGCAGCATGAATGTGCAACAAAAGGAGAGCAGCGGGAAGATGAAGCAATTGGAGGAGAAACTCGAGCACATGGTGACACAGCACGCCGAGTTGGCCAAAATTGAAGAGAAACACGTGCAAGAGCTTGCGGCGTTGCAGAAGTACAAGGACAACAACAACGAGGAGCTTGACGCGGCAAAACGACAATTTGAGGAGTTGAACATGCGGTACCGCGAATCGAACCTCAAGTTGGAGACGTTGCAGCAGGAGTTGGCCGAGCAGAAGCAGCTTGTGCACGACAAAACACGCGAATTGGCCACGACTCAGAAGTTGTTGCAGGACAAAAACATGCTTCAATCCGGGGCATACGACCAAATGAATGAGCAGTTGGCAAGTTTGCAGGAGCAGCTTAAACAGAACGCAGAACAGTCGCAGGTGGCGCTCAAACAGAAAACGCAGACGATCCGGGAGCAGCTGCGGCAGATCGAGACGCTCCAGGAGATGCTTGAAGCCGCGGAGCGCGCAGCAAAGCTGGAGAAGGCCCGGTACCAAAGACTTGCGCAAAGCGAGCTGAGTCTCGACTTGGTTGGCAGCGGCGCTGGCTCAGGTGCCGGCTCAGACTCTGGCTCTGGCTCTGCTGTTGCCGCTGCTGCTGCAAACGGTTTGGCGGCTTCGGGAGCCAAAGCGGGCTCTGAGCCCGAAAGCATGCTCAAAAAACTCAGTCAGGCCTTGGTCGCGAGCGAAAACAAGGTGCGCGAGTACGAGGCGAGCCTCGAACGGTTCCAAAAGACCAACGACGAGTTGCTGCAGAAAGTCGACCGTTTGACCCGCAACTACAAGCACGTGTTGCTGCAGAACAAGGGATTCAAAGACAAGTTGAACGAGCAGCCAGCCGAGGCAAAGTCGCGTTCGAGCAGTGTGCTGGTGCACCTGCCGCTGGAAAACGCCACAGGCGACAATGTGAAGGAGGAGACCACCGCGTATATCAAAAACGTTTTGCTCGGGTTCTTGGAGAAGAAGGAGCAGCGCAAGCAGTTGTTGCCGGTGATTTCGGGCGTGCTCCTGCTCGACAAGGCCGACGAGAAGAAGCTTGTGCTGGCATTGAAGTGACAGATTTGTTTGTTGCTGGACGTTGAAGGACCTTGTTGGACGTTGTTGGCTGGGGCTGGTGCGACAAACTGGTTTAGCAGCTGGTAGTGTGCAGTGGTCTGGGTGTTGGGCAGTCTCACCACTTGCTGCACTTGTTCACTTGTTGCACTTGCTGCACTTGTTGCACTTGTTGCACTTGCTGCACTTGTTGCACTTGTTGCACTTGTTGCAGTGTGCTATGATAGCCTCAACTTACCCACGTTTGTGTGAAGGCAGACACTTTTCAAGTGGTGTTGTGGAAACCACTTTGAGCAGTGCCATGGACGACTCTTGTGGCCGAAGACTTGTACTTGAAGGGCAGTCAGCACAACATTTGCTTGACCGTGTTCTTTAACAAGGTGTTCTACGACAAACAGGTCCAAACTGGTGTTGTCTAAGATGGTTGTGTAACAAAATGCTCAACTGAATTAATTTTTTAAAAATTAATTCAGGATAGTTGCATGACAACCGTGTGCAGACAAAGAGAACGACAAATAGCTACGAAATACATGCGCTACGACGCTAAACGCTACAGTTTGTACAACACCGGATTAAATTTATTAGCGCTACTATTTTTTCTTCAATATTGGCAATCAATCTGCATGTATCCGATCAACGACATGGTCTTGGTCTTTTGAATTTTTCTGCCGGTTTTGTCACGTGACATACGTCCAATCACATGTACCAAATACCCAAGCGCGCACGTGACCACACCGCCTGAATATTCTCTCAAAAAAACTCAGCACCCACCAAACAACCTCACCAACCATGATTCCAACCAGAACACTCAGATTCAGCGCCAACCGTTCTCTCAAAATGAGACCTACCGCCAGATTGATGCAGGCTTCCAAGAGAGAGTCCGGCTTCAAGTACCCGGTTGAGATGACGCCATTGTTCATTGCCATGGGCATAGCAATCTGCTCGGCCACATTTTTCAGTACCAAGAAGTTCTTGTACGACGAGTCCTTGAGAGTGGGCAGAAAGAACCCAGACCAGTCCAAATTACCAGAGGTCTTGGAGGAGAAAAGCGAGTAGGTAATGACAAATATACTTTTAATTATGCTACCCAGTAGACAGCAGAGCAGAGCAGAGCAGAGCAACCCATACTAAATCACAGCAGAGCAACACAAACTAAATCACAGCAGGGCTAAATCCAGTCGCCGTCCAACTCTTCGCCGTTCTTGGCCAACTGCGACAGCATCAGCAGCGCGGCTCCCGTGATCGCGTGGTGTGCACTCTCGCTGTCGTTCTTGATCACCTGGATCAACGAGCTGTACAAGTTGTTCAACTCGTTCAAGTCCAAGATCGCCTCCGGCTTCAAGGTGTAGATCAACTGCCGGAAGCTCGGCGTCTTCACAATGTGGATCGGCAACTTGTTGTCTGTCAAAAACTTCATGATGTCCTTGTGGAACTTCATTTGCGAGTACTCCAGGTGGTCGAACTCCAGCGTGTCCATGTACACGTCGCCGTGGCTTGTGGCAATCACGTTGAGCCGGCTCCGCTGCCGCCGCGCCGCCTCCAGAACCTGGCTGTGTTGTGAGCCCCGTGGCGGCATGTGCTGCTGCTGTTGGTGCTGCTGGTGCTGTTGGTGCTGGTGCTGCTGCATCACAACGTCGTCAGCAACGATTCCTGCTGCCAAAATGCGCCGGTCCCGGTCCCCAGGCTCGCCGTGGTCGGCAAGGGTCGAGTTGTGGAACTCAAGTGTGTTGCCGCCCATTGTGGCCAGCCGCTTGAAGATCTTGTGTGTTTTCAAGTGCTCCAGCAACTTCTTTGGCAGGCCTTTGTCCAGCGGCAACCGGCGGATAACTTTGTGGCACTGCTGGCACGTAGCAACTGCCGGATCGTTGATGTCTTGCACAAACCAGAGCCACACCCACAGCCTCTTTTTGGCCCCGTACCGTGGTGCTGTGCCCAGTTTTGTCAACCGGATTTTGAGCTGCTGCTGCTGTTGCTGCTGCTGCTGCTGTTGTTGCTGCGTGTGGTGTGATTGTCCCAGTGTTTGTGGTTGGGATTGCGATTGCGATTGAACCAGCGACTGAATCTGGGATGGAACCTGATTTTGTGAACCTTGAATCTGTCCCAGTCCAGGTCCTTGTGACTGTCTTTGTCCCTGGACTTGGCCCGGTGGCTGCTGATGTGGCTGGTGTGGCTGCTGAGACTGTGGCAGCTGTTGTTGCTGCTGCTGCTGCTGCTGCGCCGATGCCTGCTGTGGCACTAGCTGCGCCACGTGTGGCAACTTATCTGACCGCTGGGCCACAACCAGTTTCTGTTGACCCACAACCTGGTTTTGGACTGGATTTTGTACTGTAACATCACCACCACCATCTCCTCCTCCTCCTCCTCCTGACTGAGAATTTTTACCTAGTCCCGCGCCAACCGCTACTTCATTAATACTGCGGCGTACCTGCGACAACGACGGCGACTCTCTGAGCAGGTTCTGACTGGGCCGGTCTGTGTAGCCGTGGATCTGGTCAAACGTAGAATCGAGCTGCCTTTGGTCGTAGTCCATTTCGCGATTTCCGATATTGTGAACCGGAAGCATTTGAACTTTAGTTTTCGGTTCTCAAAATGGGCACAAAAATTGCATGGCGGACGTCCGGGTGCACGGTACCGGGTAAACCGGGTAAACCCGCAAGTACAAAAATATTACCATATCGCGGCCCCCGGTTCGCCCACACGAGGGTGCAAAAACGCACGCGTACTCTAAGTGCATATTTTTTTCAACATTAGCATGGGCGGCTTTTCAAGTGTCGGAGTCGGATCGAGATTTTGTTTGGCTAGAAATAAAAAATTGTTCAGCACACGTCTACACTATGAGTTAGAGTGGGAACAAACAACAGGTTTAAACCTGAAACAAGGAGACGAGTAAGTCCAGCACACGGATGCTCTGTGGTGGTGGCCCGAGTGGGAGCTCCCACAAGCACAACTGACGTTTCGTGACTGCGTTTTCGTGGCTGGTAGCTGCCAGATCTGAGAAATACCAATTGAACGGGGAGATGGTTTGCTGCAGTGCACAGAAGTTCTTTGATTGCACAAGATCCGACACTGGGTCACAGTGGGACTCTCGGGAAGCTGCTTCAGATCCTCCGGCACTTGGCACTGTCTTCAGTCTCCCCTTTCTCATGATTCTAAAACTTGGTGCACGAATGCCATTTTGTGTCACTGAGTCAGGTCTGTGGTCCACAGCCAGCAGCTACGGGGAACACCCAATACTCTACAGAAACGTTTCAGTGTTTATCGACAAAAGTCACAGAATAGCAAGGCACCTAGCCAGTAGCACTGTATACCATGCCCCATCAATCTACAAAGCCGTGCACCACCACCACACCCGGCTGCTCCTGTCTACACCAGTCAATGTGTCATTTACTAAACGCGCTGCCACTGCTGCTGCCACTGCTGCCACTGGCGCCTCAGCTGGCTCAGTTGTACCGCCACAAGTACCCGCGCAAGTAGTCCATCACGTGGGCCCAGCGTCTCTTCTCAGAGCCCAAAACCGACAAGCACTGGGCGTGCACCTCGTCCCACGTGCCCTCGGTCTCCACCTTCCGTGTGCGCAACCACTGGCGCATGGCCTCGACACTCCAATTGCTGAAAAAATCCTCGTTTTTGGCCGCGTCCACCGCCCGGGCGTACAACTCGCCCACAGTGCCCTCTGTCAGCTGCTTGTTCTCCTTGAGCCACTGCCGCAAGTCCTCCGCCAGGAGCGAGTCAAACAACTTTTCGTAATTCTTCAGTGCCGCCAGTTGCGCGTCCTTTTTGGCCCCAACAAGGTAGTTGCCGCCCGAGGCCATCATTTGGCACGCAGAGCCGTAGGCGCCCGTCGCGTGGCGTCTCGCCGCCTCCAGCCACGTTTCCTCGTGCTGCGGCCACAAGTTGCGGGCCCACAGACCCCACAGTTGGCCCCTGGTGCCAAAAATGTGCTCACGTACCTTTTCAGCCAATTCCTCCTTGGTTTCATACCCATTATACCCAATTCCAAACTTGTCCAACCACGCCTTCAACGACTCCTCGCTCCAGAGGCTCAAGAGCCACCGCCCCGGGTACTCGGCTTTCGAGCCTTCCAGCTCCACAATCTTGTTCCAGTTCTTCAAAATCACCAGTTTCAACTCCTTGTTGCTCATCACCCGCGACGACTCACTCACAAGCCCGTACTTCTCGGCAAACTTGTACAAGTCCTTCTTGCTCCACGTGTCAAAGTACCACAGGTTGAAGTTTGGCGAGTACTTCCAGTCTTCGCCCTTTTGCAAGATCTTTTGCCACTCCTCCTTTGCCGCCAGCGTCCAGTCCTGCTGCGCACTCAGTGGCATCACGCCACGGTCTTTCAAAAACTCCGCCACTGAGTCTGGGGCCCATTTCTCAAAAGTGTTGGCCAAAACCAGGGCACTCATCAACCCGCTTGCTAATACTACTGAAACTCTCATTTTCCTGTCAACTTGGTGTTTTTTGTTTGCAAATTTTTCAGGTTTTTGGTTCTTTTTTACTCAATTTGCCCAGTTTGCTTCCAAGGGCCTGCTTATATAGCCCCGGGGGGCCCTAGCAACAGCAACTCCACAGCAACTCTTGCTACTTTGCTACGCGGGGTGCGCCGCCAGATCAAGGCACATAAATGGGGGTGCACAATCACACACACACAAACAAACACCCCCTCCACAAACGCACAAACACCCGCACACCAGTGTGTGTGGGTGTGTCACAAATAAACACCCGCACATTGGTGTCCAGGCGTGTATGTCCGCGCCCGCGCCCGCGCCCTGGCGCTCTTTTGTTATTTTTCAGTTCCCGTCTCAGTATCAACCACCAGGCCATGACAAAACAGGTTTACAAGCTCAGAGACCCGCCTTTGGTTTCAGAACCCGCGGGGTACTACACGGACTACGCGAGTGGCGTTCCTATCGCCATTGACTTGGGAACCCTGTCCACAAAAATCGGGTTGTGCAACTCGCCAGATGCGTTTATGTCATTCCCAACCCAGATTGCCAAGTACAGAGAAAGACGAATCAACAAAACACTCACGTTCATTGGGAATGACTGCTACTTGGACTCTTTCATTCGGTCGGCAATCAGACACCCGTTTGATGGGTCCATGATCACTAATTGGGAGTATGTTGAGTGGCTTTTGGACTACACATTTGCACATTTGGGCGTAAACACTGACGACAAGGTGGACAACCCAATTTTGATGACAGAGCTCATGGCAACGCCAGTTTCGCAACGTTCTAACATGTCTGAGCTCTTATTTGAAGCTTACGGGGTCCCTAAAGTGCAATATGGCTTGGGGGACTTATTTTCGTTCCATCACAACAAGGGCCAGAATGGGATTGTCATTGGGGCTGGCAACAGACTGACAAACATAATTCCCGTAATAGCGGGGTCTCCTGTTATGAAGTTTGCCAAAAGAATCAATTTTGGCGGCGAACAGAGCATCGAGTATTTGTCCAAGTGGATGAACTTGAAGTACCCATATTTGCCCCAAAAATTGGGTCAGTACAAGGTGGAGCAGATATTTCACGATCACTGCTATGTGTCTGACGACTATATAACAGAATTGGACAAGTTCACAACATTTGAGTATTTGGAAGAAAAAGACGTGGTGTTGGAGCTACCATTTACTGAAATCATTCAACCAGTGAAAAGTGAAGAAGAGATCCAGAGACAATTGGAAAAAAAAAGAGAACAAGGAAAGCGTTTGCAAGAACAAGCACAAAAACTCAGGTTGGAGAAATTGGTTGAAAAAGAAAAGGATTTTGAGTATTACCTGGAGTTCAAAACGAAGTTATACGAGGGTCCTACCAAACTACTGAAAAAGGCCATTTTGATTGAGTTGCGCAAGGCCGGTTTTGATGATGAGCAGGATTTTAACAAGTACTTGGGAAACTTGGAGAAATCGTTGAAAAGGGCAAGAAACCAGGATATTGGTGACCAGGAACTTGAAGCAGAGCCCAAGTTTGAATTGCTAGAAATTGACGACAACAAACTTACCGAGGAGCAGCTCAAGGAGAAAAGGCAGCAAAAGATGCAGAAGGCTAATTACGAAGCAAGAAAAAGAGCAAAAGAGGAAAAATTGTTAGAAAAGCAAAAGAAAGAAGAGGAAGAGAAAAAAGAGGCCGAATGGAGAGCCAGAGACTTGCAAGGCTGGATAGAAGACAAAAGATCTCAATTGAAAACAATAATTGACCGCAAAAAGCAGCGGAAAAAGCTTCGTGACGAGTTAAACGATCGTAAATCACATGCTGCACAAATGAGAATGAAAAATATTGCGTCATTAGCTAGCGATGGAAGAGGCGCTCGTGGTGGTGCTGGTGCTGGCAGTGGTGACACTGATGCATCCCGAGCACCAAAAAGAGTGACAATCGATAACGACCCAAATGACACTTTTGGGGCCAACGACGATGATTGGGCAATTTACAGAGATATTTCGAAATTCGACGATCCGGAAGAGCTTGAATTGGAAGACCAGGAATTGAACAGATTGGAGCAAATTTTACTCAAGTACGACACTGATTTCGATTTAGACGATCTTTACAACTCTGGATACAACTGGAAAAAGTCGATTTTGCACAAATTTTTACGGGGAGCTCACGAATTCGACCCAGAAAACCAGCATCATCAGCACCAGGTACACGTGAATTTGGAAAGAATCAAGGTTCCCGAGATCTTTTTCCAGCCACACATCGCAGGGTTGGACCAAGCTGGTATACTGGAATTGTGCGAGCATATAGTCTTGAAAAGACTTCCTTCAGAGAGTTTCTACCCTGCAGACGAAGAGCTGCTCAAAAATAATGTTGTTTCGCAGGACATTTTTCTCACGGGAGGTGTTTCGCAAATTCCGGGTTTCGATACAAGACTCGTGAAAGAGTTTACTGGGTTCTTGCCCGTAGGATCGAACGTTAGGGTGCGTAGAGCTGAAGACCCTGTTTTGGATGCTTGGAAAGGTATGAGAGACTGGGCATTGACAGAAGAGAGTCGTAATGGGTATGTCACACGGAAAGAATACGACGAGATGGGTGGCGAGTACATTAAAGAGCACCGGATGGGTAACAGAAGAAACTGATGTAACATATTGACCATGTGTTTCGCTTCTGTGCGAACACTGAACACCTTCTGGCCCGTGTTCAGCTGACTCTGAGACATGCTTGTGAAGAAGTGTTCGTAGATAGCGAGCAAATACACGTATCTGAAAAGACAGACCCCAGCCATATTGCAGTGCAGAGGTGTAGTGAAGAACGTCTTTCTTTTTGAACTTTTTTGAACTTTTCTGAAAACGCTCGCTACAGTTTTGCATTCTGTGCTGAAATAAGTGTCGATAAACTAAGCCCTGAGCACTCCAACTCACACCTACTTTCTCAATGCGCTGACTGCACCGTCGATCAAAGCGGCCAAGCCAATAGCCCCAGGATCTGGAATTCCACTTTCGCCATCGTCAGCCTCCAAATCGTCGCTAGCCCCGCCGGCATTCTCGCCGTGGAATTTCTTGATCTCGTCCTTGCTGACATACGACGCCCGGCCAAATTTGGCGTCCAACTTCTTGGTGTTTTTGGCACTGACGATTGCAACTTTTCTTGCCTTTTCCAAGTCTTTGGTGGCCACAAGCTCCTTGATAAACGGCTCCAAAGTGTCCACCAATGTCTTGTCACCGGTTCTAGCCTTGGTGTACTTGAAAAGTGCGTTCAAGGCCTTCGACAAACTCTGCGCCAAAACCGGCACCTCAAGTGGAGTCTTGGAGCTCTGCTTTGCGGCAACGGACCCGAGTTCTGCCGACAACGCAGACAAGAAAATCAGGTACAATCCACCACTGGTGCCTCCCATGGAGTCTTCCAAAAGTGTGCCCACTTCCACGAACACAGCAACGGGATTGCCCAAGTTTTTGGACAATGTCGACGAAGGGTCCTTCAACGCTTTGGTGACAGCACTGCATCCACTGAGCAAAGTCTCGCCACAGTCGCCATCACCGGCAAGGGTGTCGTACTGAGTGATTTTGGGCTCAAGCTTGGTGATCCGTGCCGTGCTGTGTTCGAGGATTGCTTTCACAACGCTTGGATCGCATGTCAACGTGTCCTTGATTTGAAACGAGCTCTCGTGAAGCTCCACGGCTTCCACGGTGCTCTGTGTCAGTGGCAAAGCCACAAACGAGTTCCAACCCGCAGCATCGGTAGGCAAGTCCAAGTAGTGCATAGCATCACCAGTTTTTGTAACGTTGAGCAACGTGATACTGAATCCGTTGCCGTTCAACGAAGTGACGTAGCTGCCAATGTAAATTCTTTTTGGTGCCAACTTGTACGACTTTGCAAGCTGTTCCAAAACAATGGCAGCAATGGCATTGAGCTCCAAGTTCGAGGTGCCGCCCAAATTGTTGATCATCAACACGGTTTCGTCCAGGGAATCAAAATCAACGTAGCTTCTTTCCGGGTCGTCCTTAGCCAAAAGCATCTTAAGAAGCTGTGAAACGAGATCCGTTACGTGTGGGATCTTGATTCTAGCAACCCCGGTCTCGTTGTGGATCCCCATTCCAATTTCGCACATGTCGTGAGGCAATCTCTCTTCTTCACTGGCTCTGCCTGGAATCGAACAGTGGTCCAAAGATGCACCCACAGTTACCAAGTTCAGAATAACAGACTTGGCCAAATGCACCAATTGGTCTAAATCTGTGCCTGCTGCAGCTGCACCTCCCAAAATTTTGTGCACAAGAGTAGTTCCTGCAAGGCCTCTCTGGCCCACCAAGTGGCCGTTCAGCTTCCCCACACTTACATCGTCCTCCACAACGACCAATTCAACATCAAGGCCCAAGTGGCGCGCTCTTTCCGCAGCGAGCCCAAAGTGCAAAATGTCTCCGGTGTAGTTTTTCACCACAATCAAGTATTTCTTTGTGGCCAATCCCTTGTCCTTCAAGTACTTGTTAGTGGTGGCGATTCCCGAGAAGATCTGCTTGGTCGAAGGCGACGCAAACGTCGATCCGGCCACGGCAATGTCCAACATGTTCTTGCCCACAAATCCTCCATGGAGTGGTTCGTGGCCTGATCCGCCCCCAGAAAGAACCAAAACTTTTTTCTTTGGGTCCACAATATCAGCGTGGTTGAAAACCACTTTTTGTGACTCTATGAGTGAAAGCTTAGGGTTGGCCGCAATTGCGCCCTTGAGGTTGGTGGTCACAAGGTCTATCCCGTCAAAATTCCAGTGTTTGTTCAATGACATTCTTTTTGTGGTGTGGTGTTTCTTTCTGGCTGCTTTTTCGGTTCGGAACTCTTCTAAAAAGTGTCAAAATCCCCCCACGTTTGCAGCGGATCGGCCTCCTGGAACCCCCAGAAATAGCCTAGAGACGCTAACACAGCAATATAACAGTTCAAGCTTGCTTACAGTCACCCGTTGTGCTGGGCGATCTGCAGCTGTGTGAAATCACTGGGCAAATTGTACAGATTCAACGCAGGCTGTATCCGGGCTGCTCTACAAACAATCTGCTCAAATTGTATGTATTTCTATATAGTAGCAAATTAGAGGCTCCGCAGACTTCTGCAGACAGCAAAGCTAGATAGACACTGTCAGCAGTCACACTGCCGCAGGCTCGATTTTGGCAATCCGCTCGCTTGTTCTGTATAGCAGCCGGTATATCGTTTTGAACTCGTTGTCGATATACTGTTTCATTGACTCCGGATCCATTGTCACGAAAGCGCTTTTTCTGCTTTGGAGTTTCCTGGTGAGGTCTTGCACCAGCATTTCGCTCTGTGTCATTTGCAGCTCCAAGGACAATACTTTTGCCTCCAGCGTGTCTATAGTGTCGAGCTTTGGCACACTGACAAGTGTGCGCATTGTGCTCTCCCTGACTTTCTCGCCAATCACCCCAACCAGCGTTCTCTCCATCTCTTCGATTGAGTCCCGGAACTGCTCGTCTTTAGTTGTGAGCTCTGTGTCGTTTTGAGCTTGCAACTGCGACAATTTTGCGCCAATGGCCACACCCTGCTCTTTTTGTTCCTCTAGTTGTTTGCGATAGCTCCGCAGTGCCATGTGGACGACGTCCTTGTTCAAAATCAGCTCCTCGTTCATGCTCGCTAGTTTCTCGTCAACTTCCGAGCTCAGCATGTTTAATCTCACGTACGCTAAAACAAAAACTACCAACGCTATGACAAGCTCTCTGTTGAGCACGCCAACCACAACAGCTAGCGTGGCCACCGCGGTGCTTTCTAGTCTCAATTTTGTTCTCATTTTCAAGTTTTTTGTCGATTTGGTCTCAAATTCACAGTTTAGATTTGTGGAAGATACTCAATTTTTTTTTTTTTTGAGTTCATGTTCCCAAACATGCATACGCAGCAGAAAATACGAATTGTCCAAAAAATGTCTATTATTATATCTATTACTACTGATTTATCAATTATACAAACAAAAAGAATCCGAAAAGCAAGCCACACAAGCTTGGGGCAATTTTGATGGTGTTGCCGTGGTTGAGGAACTGTAGACCCGCAGCACTCGTTGTGTTAGTGTAATTTGAGATTGTCACGTTTCCCAGCACAATGCTGGATGTGATTGCTGCTGAGCTGAGTGTAGTTCCGGAGACTGTGGTCTGTGAGGATGTGTCTGTGTCGTCCGAGGCGTCTGTCTCTAGTGGGGCTGATGTGCTGGTAATCAGTGTGCTCAGTGAGGCTGTTTCGGTTACAGCAAGAGCAGCAAGTGATGTGCTGGTTACTGACGAAGCAGACGTCGTTTCTTGCTTCACAGACGTGGCACCAGAACTGGTGCTGGTAGTGGAACTGGTGCTGGCACTGGAACTGACACTGGCACCTTTTGCAGCTGTGACAGACAAGGAAACTGTTGTTGAGAGCGAGCTCGACATAGAGCCAGTGTTGCTGGTGACAGCCGAGCTTGATGTGCTGGTGCTGGTGCTGGTGCTGGTGCTAGAGCTAGAGCTGGATCTGGAGCTGGAGCTAGAGCTAGAGCTGGATCTGGAGCTGGAGCTAGAGCTGGATCTGGAGCTGGAGCTAGAGCTGGTACTTGCTGCAGATTTGACTGCCAAGGATATTGTTGTTGTGAGCGAGTTTGACAGAGAGCTGGAGCTGCTGGTTGATGTAGTGGAGCTAGTACTGGTGCTGGCAGCGCTGCTGGTAGTAGTACTGCTGGTACTCGTGGTGCTACTCGCAGTGGAAGAGCTGGTTGTTTTGCTTGTAGTGGTGCTGCCCGATATTGTTGTTGAGGTGGTGCTGCTACTTTTGCTTGAGCTGGTGCTGGTGCTGGTGCTCGTCTGTGTTGTAGTGGCACTGGCACTCGAGGAGCTGCTGGTGCTGGTTGTGGAGCTGGAGCTGGAACTGGTGCTAGAGCTAGAACTAGAGCTTGAACTGGTGCTCTCCACGGCGCCTGGCGTGAATGGAATCAATGAGAGCTGCAAGTCAGCAACAATGAGACCAAAAAACAAGAAGTTGATAAATTTGACCATAGTGAGATGAACTCAGGCACAAGTTTGAGGGCCGGCCAGAGTATTTATGGAGGCACCACTTCTGGACTACTCTGCTACAACACTATCCTTCTGTGGGTTCCCGCCCAGTGGTGGGTTCCATTGTTTCAGCATCGAATAATGGATCCACAGTTGTGCACTTTTTTTCAAACCCCGATCCTGGTAAGTGGGTCAATCGAAAAAGGGTGCTCCAAAATGGGTGCAAAGACACGGGAAAGGATTCCAAAAAAAAGTAAACGCTGCTTTTTCAAGAGGTATAAAACAACAAAAACAATAAGGCTCAGTGCGGCTGACAGTATCCGCAACGCAATTATTATCAGTCGGGTCTTTATAGGGGCTGACAAGTCGTTGACGTGAGTTACAGCAGGTAGTGAGGTGCAAAGTTGTGGGGCGGATTTGGAAAAAAAAATATCGGACCCCAGCGCAGGTGAAAATATCCCAGTGTCGGGAAACTGACAGAAATTTGCACTACAATTTGCAACACAGTCCCCAAGACACGGATTTGACCAACAAGTGCTGCTGCTGCTGCTACTGCTGCTCGATTATAGCTAACGGTACACAAAATGTTTAACAAGATAATAAAAACGCCTGCCAGGACACTAACGAAAACTGAGATTCTGAGTGCTTTGCAGTTGTTAAACTCGGAAGTTACAAAATCGCACAATCCTGAGCCCTGGATATACACCGGATCAGAAATCCGCAAAAAATTTGTTATCAAAAACTTCGAGTCTACCTGCGCGTTTCTTGCCAAGATCAACTTGCGTTCACACTTGCTTGGCCACCACCCAAACGTCGAGTACTGTTACAACAAAGTTGTTGTGAGCTTGACTACACACGATGTGGGCGGAGTCAGCGACGTTGACGTGCTGTTTGCAAAAAGGATAGAGAAGTACCTGAACGCGCAGTAGGTGCAGCCAGGCACTGGGACTTTCCACAGCCAGGCACTGGGACTGCCCACAGCACAGCTGAGGTCAATTGCTGGCGGCAGTTGCTGGCACCGGGGGATTCAGTGCCAAATACACAAAAACACACGAAAAACACCCGAAAGTACACGAAAAACACGGCTCGCGAGGAACCCTTGAGCGAGCGCAACAGCCGCCGGCACGAAAACCCAGCACACTAGTCTTTGCGAGCTTCTAATGAGAACCTGCTGTCGTTGACACGCAAATTGTAGCGCTATCATAAATTTGTTCCTCCGCTGCATTGCGTGCGCGGTGCAGATTCCGGTCTGTGTCACGTGACACTATCCCGCTTTTTTCACTTGTGCCTTTTTGGCTCAACAAACTAAACTCTTCTTGTTTCCCAGCACCATGACAACAACCATCAACCAGAAGTTCACGAAGAACCCGATAGAAAACTACAAAATCGTCGAGAAGGTCATCAACGAGGAGTTCAAAATATGGAAGAAAACCGTGCCGTTTCTTTATGAAACGATCCAAATGCGCGTTCTCAGCCACTCAGTGCCTTCTTGTATGTTCAAGTGGTTGCCCCAGGTGTCGATTCTGGAGAACATGGGATTGCTTGAGGCCCAGTTTTTGTTGAACGATGCGCAGCTGCACGAGATCCAGCTCTGCAAGGTGAAGCTTCCTGCTACGCTTTCCCCCGAGGTTCTGGAGAACATTCCAATTCCGGCACCCGGACAACAAGGCACAAAGTTTGAGGTTGTGAGGACATTCAAAACACTGGGCAAGTTTGTGCAAACAGACCGGTCGTTGGACGTCAATTCTCGCAGCGGTGTGGCTGCATACTTTGAGCTGGACGCGAATTTGCAGTTGTTGACCTGTGAGACTGGCACCAGCACAAGCGTCTCGAATTTGCACAAAACCCTTGAAAGCCCCAACGTGAAGTGGTACCACGACGAGCTTGTTACGGGCAGTGGCAACGAGGCCATTGTGTGGGACTTGCTGGCCCAAAGCAGCAGGGCCACCGTTTCTGTGGAAGACTCGGCGATAAACGATTTCAGCCGTGGAAGCAACCCCAACATTTTTGCAGCGGCCGTCGAAAACAAAAACTCAATATGCATTTTCGATCTCCGAGACGCCAAAGCACCAGTTTTTGAGCTCACAAATACACACAACGACACCTTGACGAGTTGCGCAATGCATCCTGGCATCTCAAGCTTATTAGCCACGGGCAGTAAAGATAAGATCATTCTGTTGTGGGATTTGAGATACTTTGAGAGACCTTTCCGTAACTTATTTGGCGTTAAAGGCGAGATCAAAGATTTAAAATTCGACAAGAACCAGTCAAATGTTTTGACTCTGAGTGCCTTGGACCGCCGTGTCTACGTCTGGGACTTGAACGAGATTGAAGCAGGTGACTTTGACGAGGAGATTTACGAAAAAGACCCAGAAAACGAGGATCCATGCTTGAAATTTATTCATGGTGGGCACTTGAGCCAGATAAATGGGTACGATTTGCACCCACTGTTGGTAAATTTGTATGGAAGTGTGGATAACGGGAACTTGTTGGAGATATGGAAACCATTTTTTGAAGAAGCCAAGGAGGACTCGAAGGACGAGTAAAGGATATGGGATGGGACTTGATGTGACGTGATGTGATGTAGTAAAATTTGTGCCAGTATGTCTGCAATATTTGAGGCTTTAAAACAGGCTTGTTTTTGGGGTCTTAAAGACGTCAAACGTGCAAAGTACGTGTATTGTTGTACACATGAGCTGATTTTGTGATGAAAAAGCGATAATCTGGCCGTGGTCTAGACCTAGATATTGGTAGATTTCTGCAAAAAGAAAATCCCGATCAGTAACATGGCACAATGGAATATAGCGGGAGTACTTGACTTTCTGTAAAGTATAAAGGCCAATTTTTGTAATACCAGTAATGCCAACACTCAACAGAGCTCTTAACAGTTTTTTTTCCATGCTATCGTTTCTTTTGCAAAAGAAACAATCTATTCCATTTAAGTTTGAAAAATTTGAACGGTTTTTCGGTTGCTGATTACTAAATCCGATCTCATCTCAAAACTGGATCAATTTCATTTTTTTTTTTTTTCATTCTAATCATTTATCAGTTTTTTATTCTTTTGCCATGACAGACGACAGCGATTTGATTGAAGGTGGTGGATTCATTGTAGAGAAGAGAAGACGCTCCAGAAGAGTCAGCAACAAACTCAAGAAAGAGGAAGATATTGAAAATGCGATTGCACTAGCGGCATCCGATGAGCCAGAAGAGGCAGAAACCAGACCTGTCAAGAAGCAGAAAACTGAGAGAAAGCCCAGAACCGCAAAGAAACCTGCAGCAAAACCGACAAAGAAACCTGCAAAGAAGCCCGCAAGGAATTCTGTTAAGAACACCACAAAGAATTCCGCAAAGAAAGCACTGTCAGCTCGCAAACCAGCCTCACGAGTCATCGATATGTCCAGCGGTTCAGAATCGAGTTCTGAGTCTGAGTACGTTCCAGAATCAGAGCTGGAGCATGAGCTGGAGCCTGAGCCTGAACCCGAGCTTGAAGTAGAGCCTGAAGTAGAGGATCTGGTTGTTCCAGATTTAGCAGCTGATGGCAACGGCAACGGCGGGGGTGATAACAATTCTTTGGGAGTTGGGGAAGATTCTGAAGCTGCTGCTGCATCAACAGAAGCTGCGCCTAAGCCGAAGAAGACCAGAAAAGCAAAAGGACCAAAGAAGCCACGTAAAAAGATTGATTATTTCAGACGATTCACAGAGCTGATCTTTAAGAACCATCCGGATTTGGCCGAGGTGTTTTTGAGACTCAAAGAATCGGCCAAGAGACCTATTTGTGAAGCACCGCAACCGAAAAACATGGACGTGATGATGCTTCCATTCCAGTTGGAAGGATTACATTGGTTGCAGCAGCAAGAAGACAGTGAGTTCAACGGCGGGATCTTGGCCGACGAAATGGGTATGGGAAAGACTGTGCAAACCATTGGCTTGTTCATGAGCGACACAACAAAGAGACCCAATCTTGTTGTTGCTCCAGCAGTTGCTGTCATGCAATGGAAATCAGAAATAGAGCAGCACTCGGCGGGTCAATTGAAGGCTTATGTGTACCATGGACTGAGTCGTACCAATAGTAAGGCCGAGTTGCTCGAGTATGATGTAATTTTGACCACATACGCTGTTTTGGAGTCCGTTTTTCGTAAAGAGAAAAACGGGTTCAAAAGAAACGGCCGTGTTGTCAAAGAAAAGTCTCTCTTGCACTCTGTGGACTTCTATAGGGTTGTGTTGGATGAAGCCCACTGTATCAAGGACAGACAGAGTGGTACAGCACGGAGTGTGAATAACTTGAAGTGCCAGAAACGGTGGTGTCTTCTGGGAACGCCGTTGCAGAACCGTATTGGCGAAATGTATTCTTTGATTCGTTTCATGCAGTTGGAACCATTTCTGATGTATTTCTGCACACGCTGCGATTGTCGCAGTACTGAGTGGAACTTTGTTGGCAACAGTGCTTGTTTCAAGTGTGGTTGCAGACCGATGCAGCACACAAGTTTCTTCAACCATTTCTTTTTGAAGAACATTGTGAAGTATGGTATTCTGCAGGCAGAGTCTCAGGAAACTATGGAGCAGGTCAGAGACACTGTTGACGTGGTTTTGTCGGAAGACACCCCAAGACGTGGTCCCGAGGCGTTTGCACGGTTGCAGCTTTTGCTTCTGCGAATCATGCTTCGTCGTACAAAAGAGGAACGTTCTGATGATCTTGGTTTGCCACCAAAGAGTGTTGAGATTCGGTACGACTTGTTTAATCCTGAAGAAAAGGACTTATACCAGAGTCTCTATATGGACGTGAATAGACAGTTCAGCGAGTACGTTGAAGAGGGTGTGGTTCTCAACAATTATGCCAACATCTTTACGCTTATCACGCGTATGCGGCAAATTGCAGACCATCCGGATCTAGTGGTCAAAAAACTCCACAAAATGATTGAGGACTCGGGTTCTTTGGTTTGTCAATTGTGTGACGATGAAGCCGAGGATGCTATAGAGAGCAAGTGTCATCATAAGTTTTGTCGTTTGTGCATATCTGAGTATATCGAGCTGTTCGATGAAGAACACGGCAAGTTGCAGTGTCCAGTGTGTCACATTGGCCTTGTTATTGATTTAGAGGCCGCGCCTTTGGAAGTTAAAGATGAGGAGTCTGTACACCAGGGCATTTTGAGCAAGATCAACATGGCCAGATGGAAGCTGCTGACCAAAATTGAAGCATTGGTCGAGGAATTGTACAAAAGTCGTTCTAAAGGCTCCACTTTGAAGCTGATTGTGTACTCGCAGTTCACGCTGTTCTTGGATATCATTGACTGGCGGTTGAAAAGAGCCGGTTTCAAAACCGTGAGATTGCAAGGCCTGATGCTGCCGCAACAGCGTGCTAGCACGATCTCGTACTTTATGAACAATGTGGAGGTCGAGGTGTTTCTTGTGTCTTTGAAAGCTGGTGGAGTGGCACTCAACTTGACCGAGGCGAGTCAAATCTTCATCATGGACCCATGGTGGAACCCTGCTGTAGAATGGCAGTGTGACAGAGTGCACAGAATATTGCAAATGCGTCCAGTGCGAATCGTGAAGTTCTGCATTGCCGACAGCATTGAGAAGAAAATCATGGAGTTGCAGGACAAGAAGGCAGATATGGTGAACGCGACTGTTGGTGGCGACGAGAAGGCTGTCAACAGATTGACTCCTGCAGACTTGCAGTTCTTGTTCAGTAGCTGAGCAAGACAGTTGATTGTGGTGTGCCTGGGATAATCGTTGGAAGCCTGTGGTTGCCAACTGCTGCCGGCGTTCAGCACCGTGTATAAAGTAATGTATAACAATTGGTGGTATTCAGTAGAAGGACAATTAATTGTCTGACACTTCAGCTGTCACTGAGGTTTCGATATCATTTTGAATATCGAACAGGCTTAAAACAGCAAGTCTGTCTCTTTTAAACCTCTTTTGTCTTTAGTTTTATTTTTGTAATGTTTGCTTTGAAGAGTTTCAGTTTTCAATAGGCTTTTTAAATAAGTCTTTGTTTAAAAGCCTTTTAATTTTTCAAATTAGTTAAGTTCTATGTATTATGCATAAAGTGGCACTTCTTTTATTTTCTTGTTTCAAAAATTTCAACTTTTACATACTATATTCTTAATGAAGCAGCAGGACAATTTCACACGTAAGATCACAATTGAGCCCATTGACCCATTGAAAGAGAAAGTCGTCGATTCAGTGCGATTGATACTTAGAATCATTCAAAATTCGATTCAGAACGAGCAAGTTGGCGAGATTATAGTGAAACTCAGCAGTAATGGAGGTTTCACGAATAAAAAACGTCCTTTAGGCGATTCTGCTGTTGTTCACACGTTGTGCTTCCCGGGGAAAACAGCGAGAATGACGCAGAAATTTGGTAAGTACACTTCCTGGCACCCTAAAGCACAACTTCGACTACTAACTACAGTAATGCTTGTTCACGTGTTGAAGATCATTTTGAGAAATCTCCAGAGCGGCGATATATCCACCAAAAGAGACGTTTACTATCAAAACGTGCTCTTGTTCAACTCCAAACAGTCCAATTGCGACTCAATTATCACTATGCTAAGTGATAGTTTTGGCGTGAATTGCGAACAATTGGGCATAGTTGCCTCCCCCAAAGGACTTATCTATGGCAAATTTGCACTTGTGCACAACGTCACAAACAACGTCACACTATACGATACCTCAACCATCATCCCGCCGATATTTAACTTTACGGTCAAAACTGATCGAAAATTCGTATTGCTCATAGAGAAAGAAGCAGTGTACCAGTTTTTGTGTACACTCAAACTCAAAGGTTGCTTGATGCTTACAGGGAAAGGATACGCAGATAAGAATACCTTGCTCTTTTTGGACAAGATCTGCTCGGAGAACCTAGATGTCAAAGTTTTGGCGTTCGTCGATAGTGATCCTCACGGAATTAACATACTACTCAATTATCTATACAACAGAACAGTCACTACCCAGATAAAATTGATTCATTGTGGCGTGTTCATGCACGAATACTTGAATGGATGGCTAGATCTCAAACAAAGAGACTTGATCTTGGTCCGAAATATTCTTCAAAGAATCACAGAGCTCAAGCATCAGACTGAGCTACTTGATTCCCTCAAAAGGGAATTGCAGCGGCAAGGATTTCTTGGTAAAAAATGTGAGATGAACCTTATCGGAAAGCCGTCTTCAGGTCTAGGGACTTATGAAGAGTCTGGAATTGCCACGAACATTGGCCATTATGTCACAAAGAAGCTTGAAAGTTACCAGTGTTTGCAATCAAAAAATTAAGCTTGCGTCTAATCCAACTGTGCTCAAAGAGACTGAATCAAACAAGGAGCAAATTACGTAATAGTGCACCAAGTCCGGCGTAATTATTTATCGCTATTTAGCAAGTCAGACAATACGGGAAAAAAAGTAACAACGGAAGTGAATGAGAGTACCGAGGACTTAAACAAGACGCTTTATCATTGATGGAACAGATCAATTAAAGTGTTGCGGTTCATCAATTAAGGCGTTTGAATAGAATTAAAGATTTAGATTAACCTTTTATTTTAAAGGTTTCACAGTTTTAGAATTTGGTTAAACCATCGGGATTATGTCGAATTTTTTTGAGTTGGAAACAAATTTTGTTTTGCTTGACGAACCCGAAGGCGTACAGAACGCAAGGGAGAATGGGGTTACAAATTGTACTATTGTGCAATTCTCGGTGGCGCCCTGATGACAAAACTCCAAATAATGTTTGGGAGTATCGTGTAATCACGACTTTTGGGTATCATCATCTACTGGCACCCCCAATTAATAATTACACCTTGAGTATTGGTCAAATGGTCAAGATTTATTAAACAACCATAATGATATGCATTTTAATGCAACATTCGTTATGATAGTCGCACACACCAACGGTTTTGGTCCTGAGGCGAAGGAAAGGATGAAAGCAAAACAAAGAGCGAAAAAAAAATAAAAAACCCACTTAAAAAAAATAAAACGGAAAAGAAAAAGAAAAAGGAAAGAGGAATTATTAAAAGCGAATCTAATAGCTGAACTCCCTAAAATTTTTCTTTTTTTTTCCTTCTGATTCTCGTTTTCCAGTTTTTTTGAATTTGGTCACAACTCGAACGAGCTCAAACAAACAGAAGATCAAGGCTGGTAAAAGGCACATACATCAAGGTCAATTGAGAAGAACAGCAAATTGTTAAGTCAAGTTAGCAAAGCCCAATTCAATTAAAGAAATAGAAGATGGCTCTTTCCAGTTTTTTCTCGTTTAACAAAAATTCACAAGATGACGATGGCACCAATAGAGAGAATGGTGCAGGCTCTAACGGTATGAACTTTGGAATGAATTCAACATTGTCAAAGTTTCCTTTGCCAGTTATTTCACCACCATCAACGACTGCCATTACTACGTCGAATGCTTACGGCTCGACCTTTACAACCACAAATTTCGACCAGCAGCAGACTGTACAAACTCAGGCTCAACCGCAATCACAAACACAACCACAACAACAGCAAACTCTTGGTGGCAACGAGCAGTACATTGACCAGAATGCAATGATGTTCGCAAACGTCAAAACTCAGCCTGTGAGTCAGCCTGCCCCAGTGCAAACCACGGCTGCCATGAAAGTTGATACAGAGGAACCTGACATTCCACGTGGTGTGTTGACCGTAGTGATAGTCCGTGCACAGGGATTGAATGTGTCTCCAACTCTGAAACCATACGTTGTCTGCACTTACGAGACCTCGGAGACCATCACTAGCGGACCACAGGAAAATGAAAAGGTTCTCACAAATGGTGCTACGCAGCACCAGCAACAAGCTTTGTCGAGACCACAAGCAATTGTCAAGAAATCGAGACCAGTGTACTCGAGACAGTCCTCGAACAAATTGCACACAACATCATCAGCTATTGATGCTTCTAACCCGCGCTGGGACCATAAGGCATCTTATGATGTTATTGGTGCTAGTTCCGAATTAGAAGTGTGCATTTACGACAGTATCAGCGAAGAGTTTTTGGGAAGAGTGTCTTTGAAACCAGATACTATCAACAACATCAACTACAAGCACACAAACTGGTACAACTTGGAGCCACGCAATGGCAATACGTACGAGCAAGTGTGCGGTAGAATAGAATTAGAGTACTCTTACAGTCCAATCAAGAAGAGACATTATGGACCAAATGATTTCCAAATTATTAAGATGTTGGGAAAAGGTACTTTTGGTGAAGTGTTTCAAGTTTGCAAGAAAGATAGCAACCGTATCTATGCGATGAAAGTTTTGGATAAGAAGTACATTGCGAAAAAGAAGGAAATTGCCCATACCTTTGGCGAGAGAAACATTTTGATCAGAGCCAAAAGTCCATTTATTGTGCCGTTAAAGTTTACGTTCCAAACCGACGATGATTTGTACTTTGTTTTTGACTATATGGCTGGTGGTGAATTATTCTTCCACTTGCAGAACGAACGTAAATTTGGTGAAGAAAGAACGAAGTTCTACATTGCCGAATTGGTGTGCGCATTAGAGCACTTGCACGACCATGGGGTTATTTACCGTGACTTGAAACCAGAGAATATCTTGTTAGATGCAAATGGGCACATTGCTCTTTGTGATTTTGGGCTTTCCAAGCTCAATTTGAACGATGACACTGCTAAGACATTTTGTGGAACCACCGAGTACTTGGCACCAGAAATTTTGTTGGACGAAAATGGTTACAATAAGATGGTTGATTTTTGGTCTTTGGGTGTGTTAATTTTTGAAATGTGTTGTGGATGGTCACCGTTCTACGCAAACACTGTACAACAAATGTACAAAAATATTGCTTACGGAAAAGTCAAATTTCCAAAAGACGCTTTGTCTCCTGCGGGTAGACTTTTTGTCAAAGGGTTGTTGAACAGAAATCCAAACCACAGACTCGGGGCTCAAGGAGATGCGAAACAATTGAAGCAGCACGAATTCTTCAACGACATTGATTGGGATTTGTTGATGCAAAAGAAGATTCCACCACCTTTCAAGCCACACGTTTCTGGAGACTTGGACACGTCGAATTTTGACCCTGAGTTCACTGAGAATACCGGCTCCATGATCACGCGGAACAGAATGCAAGGCACGCCGTTATCACCAACACTTCAGGCCAATTTCAACGGTTTCACGTATGTGGATCCTAGTATGATTGAACCAGAACCGTATGTTGGTACGTACAGAAAAAGTGTTTATAGAGGCCCAGGCTCGTTGATTCCTGGTAATCCAAATTTGCCAGCGGATGAGAATGTGATTGACGAAGACGACGACGAGGAGTACCAAATGGATATGGACATTGACGAGGAAATGAGAAGTGTTGATGATTTCGACGTGGACTTGGAGTAATTGATGGGTTTGGATAGAGTTAAAAAGTAATTGCTGCTGGGTTTAATTTTTGCTAAGCGAAGGATGGGAAGTACAGTAGGTACAGAGGAGGTAATTCTTTGAGCTAAATGTATGACAATATTACTTGCGTATAAAATTGGCCTTGACTATCTGCATGATGTTCGAAAATATCAAAAGAAAAAAACAAAGAAATTAATTCAAAATCCCAATTTTTTTTTTTTGATTTTTTGGAAATAAAAGAATTGAAAACATCCAGACCAACACAAAATCACAATCGATGTTGCTCCATTTCTTAATATTGGTGCACACGGCACTTGCCATCTCGTTGCTCAACGACAGAATCTGTGATCCGTCGTCAAATCTCTACTTGCCGTACACGGGGTTCCGGCAGTACAAGCAGAACGAGCTGTCGTTTTTTGATCTGACAATGAGATCTGACATTCTTCTTGTGTTCTGCCAGTTTGGCAAGCACAAACTGAGTCTCATTGACAGCAGCCACGAGCCCGCAGTGAACGTGGACTGGAACAGCATGTACTGCGTGCACGGAGTCTCTGAGATGAGCGAGATCGCACACCTGGGCAAAACACAAAAAGAGCAGCAGCTCGTGCAGATCAACCACAGCGACACAGAGTTTTCTGCGAGCACAGACTGGTACTGCTTCAGGCTTGCGAAACGAGCACAGAAGTCCAGGAGCAATTTTGACTTCAAGTTCAGGCCTTATAAGCTTGCAGGCGCTTTGTTCCAGTGCAAGGTGCCCAAGAGTGTTGCAGAAATGGGCCCAACACAGAAGGTGGTACACCTGACACACACGCGTTGCGAGGACTCGAAGCCTCTGCAGCCCGTGTACTATTCTAACTTGTATCACCAGTTCATGTACGTCAAAATGTCATTCAAGCCCAAGCTCACGCATTTGATTCCGTTCCTGTACACGCCGGCTACTCAGTTTTTTCAAGGCAACTGGACGGGCATAGAGCCGAACCAGGAATACAATGAGACCTGGATGACCCCGGGTTCAGCGAACATCACAGCGAACCTGTTTGCAAAATTTGGGTCTCTTGCGAGTAAAGTGGAGGAATTCTATACCAAATTGCCCCGATTTGACCAGTTCCTGCTCAATAATCATCTGCAGAAAATCAACGACTTTGCAAGAGTTTCTGGATAGCATTGATCTCCTCGATGGTCTTGGCGTTCAAAAGCTGTGCTCTCAAATATTGCTTGTCTATTACAGGCCTGGTCTGGGTCTCTGGCTGAGTTTGAACGTCAGAATTTGTTACAGAGCCCTGCTGGTTCAGAGCAATCTTCTCCTTGTGCGCCACTTTTCTAAAGTTCACAATCTCGCACTGCGTTTGTGACACAATAAATTGTCTGTGTATCGGGTCTGCCGTGACTGGGTTGAACAATATACTGAAATTTTTCAACTTTGTGAGCGCGTCCAAGTTTTGCAAATAAGATAACAGCTTGATCGAGTTCTGCGCCACACTCAACACCCGCAAATTGGGGAACATGCTGTGCAAGACCCGAAAGTCAATGAAAAATATTTTGTTGTTGTTCAACAACAAAGTTTTGGTTCTATAGAAAGTCCTGTTCACAGATGAGTTTGTGTCCACACTGGTGATGCTGTTGTCGCTGAGATCAATGCACTCATAAACGTCTTTGGCGGCCAAAAGCGGCTCAAAGCCCTGCAACTTCTGGTTCCTTAGCAGAAGCGTGTACTCGTGGAGCACATTGTTGTATGTCTGGGCAGTGTCCATGGCTCAGCTATATACCGTGAGAAGGTAGAAAAGAAAAAAATAGCTCGTGAAAGTGGTGTACGGGCGGAGCGGAAAGGGTGTCTGGGTGGTGGACCCTCGCCATTTTCGCAAAAAAGGAAAATTTCGGTACCTTGCTAGGGAAGTCTCGGGATCTGCAGCAGGTGCACTTTAGACTGAGATCGCAGAATATCACGAGTGGACTCCAACAATGATAATTTCGCCAGGGCTTTTTAGAGAGAGTGCAGGTTTTGCATTTTTTGCAGTTTTTGCGACAACTAATGAAAACCAGACGATCTGACCACTTTGCCAGTAACGCACCGCTGGTTTACAAATCGGGCTATCCACACGAAGAGCAAGAAACCTTAATCAAGGCAGGGCAAATCTAAGCAGCTTATCGTCTACAACAATATGATACTTTAGGAAATTAAGCAGAGGCCTCATCAGGTGATATGACTTAACCACTGGCATCTCGGCAAAGTTGTCAAAGCGGTGAATGAAATCGAATGAAAGTGAGTGAAATTCTCTCAGATAAGAGCTTGTTGCATTTTGCGGCCAGACAGTTCAGCATACCGTTGAGCGGAGATGGCTGCGCGAGATGGACGGAGCTCACTGCTCATTAAAGTGCTTCAAGTCAACAATTTGTGGTCAATGGCCAATGTCTAAGTGGTGCTCAGTGGTTGGTGCTCAGTGCGGTGAGATCAATACACTTGCTCTGGCCTCGTGGGATGCAATTTCATGACAAGTTACTGAGCAGTTTTGATTGCTGGGCCTGAGTGAAATTCTGCTCTCAATTTTTCTTAGATGTATTGCTATTGTATCTTATCTCCTGCTGCACCTTGATGCAAGTGTGCTTATTAGAGGTAAAAATGTCTATTTTGGGGAGTCTGACAAAATATGCACTCGGGAACATGATAAGCATAAATAGCTGCCCAGGTCCTATTGGGGAGTCTTCAGCGCAATGAAAATTTCAGCAATTTCCACAGCATTGGCAATTGTGTCTGCGGTCTCTGCGATCGCGGTTCCGCCAAGATTGAGACACTCGCGTAACAGAATCACCAAGAGATCTGAGAAGTTGAGCAAGAGATCCGACGCCAGAGTCACAAGCAACGGCACTTGTGCTGTCACTGCAGCTGACAGCGTAAGTGCACCACACGACAACATCTGGGAGGACTTGAGCTCGAGCGAAGCCGAGGGCGTGTATGAGTTCCTCACGCTGGAGTTCAACTTGACCAACTACGAGAATGCCACATACTACGACAACTTTGTCTTGTGGATTGAAACGCTTAGACCAAACAAGACCGACGCCCTTGAGTACTTGGAGAAGAACGGCAGTGCACCAGCCAGATACGCACGTGCAGTTCTTTTCTTTGGAACTGACGAACACATCAGCTCCGAGTACCCTCTGGGATACTGGGAGACGTATCAGGTGGGGCCATTGCCAATCCTGAACGAGTCTACAGCCGTTCCAATGGACTGGGCAATGCACAAGAACAAGATTCCATACGAGACCGGATACCGTGACGACTTGCGTTGGAACCAGAACAGCGACTTCTACGCCACGCAGTTCACCAGCGATGTTTTGCTTCCAGTATTGAAAGACTTGGTTGACGACGATATTGAGAACTTCAACCAAGACGGGTGCTACGTTGACGCCTGGGGCACTGACCCATTGGAACGTGACGAAAAGACTGGCCAAGTTACCAACTGGGCCACTATTTTCATCGACATCAACGACGCCGAGGACATCATGCCAACTGGGGTGTTTTTCGAGAGCGACCTCACCGGCAGAGACCCAAGCAAGTGGAAGATCATCCAATGGTACTACAACGGTATCTCGTACAGCAGCAACGAAGAGTTCAGAAAGGCCTGGGAGCTGAAGGACTTTGTCAAGTTGCCAAAGGTCGACGTGAACAACACTGACTGGACATTGATTACTAGACCAGAAAATGCTACAACTAGACCAATGGACTGGAAATTAGCACCGGTGCAAATCGAGCCACAAGGCCACAGATGGTCTGTTGACAACGACAAGAGATACTTCACTTGGATGGACTGGACTTTCTACATTTCATGGTCCAGAGACACTGGTCTCACTTTCTACGACGTCACCTTTAAGGGCGAGAGAATCTTCTACGAGTTGGGTCTCCAAGAAGCCATTGCCGAATATACCGGTGACGATCCATTCCAACAACTGACTGCGTACTTTGACAGATCGTACGGTTTCGGAAACGAAGCCTTTGGTCTTATTCCAAACTACGACTGTCCATACAACGCCGAGTTTTTCGACGTGACCTGGCACAGTATGGGAGCCTCCCAGACTCAAAACAGTTCATTCTGTGTATTTGAGTTCTTGGAAGACTTCCCATTTGTGCGTCACACCTCTGAGGACTCCATCTCTGCTACAAAAACACTGTCTTTCAACGTGCGTTCCATCACCACCATTGGTAACTACGACTACAACTTCTTGTTCAAGTTCCACTTGGACGGGACTTTGGAGATCTCTGTTCGTGCTGCCGGTTTCATCCAAGGTGCTTACTACAACAACAAGACTGGTGATCCATTTGGATACAGAATCCACGACGTTTTGCTGGGTTCCTTCCACGACCACGTCCTCAACTTTAAGGCCGACATGGACATTGGTGGTACCAGCAACGTCGTTTCCAGCACGGCACTCAAAGCCGTTGACAAGAAGTTCAACTGGCTGAAGAAAACCATTCTGACCAAGGAGCGTGTCAGAGAGGTTATTGACAAGGAAACTTCGATTACCTGGCCAGCTAACGGTGCAGGTGTTCTCCTTGTGGAGAGCGCTGACCAGAAGAACGCATATGGTAACCCAAGAGCATACAGAATTGTACCAGGTCTCTCCCCGGTGCACCGTATCTCTAAGGGTACCCGCTTGATCAATGAAAATGGTGCTTGGGCCAACGCTGATGTGTATGTGACAAAGCACAAAGACTCTGAGTCAGCTTCTTCATCTGTTTTTAACGCACATGAGATCAACGACCCACAAGTGAAGTTTTCTGACTTTGTTAACGGCGAGACCTTGAGCAACGAGGACGTTGTGGTGTGGTTTAATCTCGGATTGCACCACTTGCCAAACACCCAGGATATTCCAAACACTGTGTTCAACACAGCACAAAGTTCGATTGTGTTCACACCATTCAACTACTTTGACCTGGAGCAACTGCGTGACACTTTGCAACAAATGCAATACACTTACGACACCGACGAATGGAACTTCTACGGTAGTGACGTCGAGTCTTGTGTGTACGACATCAACGCTTTGAGTTATGCTAAGTTCAACTACGACGGCTTGAGTATTGGTAAAGGAACCACAAACGACCCATCGCCATAAACAATGTGTGATGTATATAGCAGATCAACCGGGGCGTGTGACTTCGTACGCTATCTGGAGAATAAAAAATTGATATACCTTGATTTCACTTGCTTGTAGAGAGACCACTCAGTAGTGCTCATGCGTCGAACGTTTCTTGACTTTTGAAGGCGTGCTGTGCTATCCAGTGCACGAGCGTGAGAAAAAAAGAAAGTCAAGTTTGTTTTGAGTGCCCGCCATGATTCAGGACTAGTACTCCTGCTCTGCGAACTGAGCTGCACTGCTGATGAAGCACTACTGTTTTTCAATTTTCTGTATTTTTGCACTTCGGTATTCCACTATTTTAGTTTTTTGCAGTTTTTCAGTACTTCAAAATTTCAGTTTTTTTTTCTGCACTTCTGCACTTCTGGCTGGTTGGTAAACCAGAAAGTGCATTAGCAGTATCTGAGCCCCGATCCTGGTACCCGCCTGACCAGACCCTAGGTGCCGTTTAGGTCCACCCAGTCTGGGATAAGTGCTTGCACTTGACTCCTGATACGACGGCGAAAATAACTCTGGTCCAGCTCTCGCAGGCAATTACACAACTGCCAACGCCAACTGATTAAGTTTATCATAAGAGGTGCCACTTTTATCAGCGAACAATGCACTTGGATCAGTTGATTATCAGACAAAACCCACAATTAAAGTTCGAGCCCGTTGCTCTCCGACTCTCTAGGGCTCGATAGGTAGCAGATAAGCTCACGATTGGCCAGTACTCACTCCGTCGGCTTCACTTGACACCCAATTTCGCTGATTGTGCAGAAAGGGGCAATCCAGCGTTACAGAATAGGGCAATAGCGCGTACCCGTAGCCGTCAGAGTGTCTCCGCATGTGGCAGATGATAGATGGACAACTTCCCCCTCTCGGTGTGCCAAGCGCAAAGGAACACCAAGTGCGCATTTGCTGGCTTAGAGTGTGGCGACTCGCCGGGCGCAGGCTTTGAGGGCAAAATTTACGGTGAAGCTCGTATGCCATGCCATGGGCGATCTGCTGTTGCTGTAACCGCCACCATATCTCGGATAAATTATATCCGGCCCCAATAGCCGAATTCCTATTTGTAAAGCACATTGCCAGTGTGTCAAGGAAATTCTCTTTGAGTCGGACATGTGGTTAGCCTCGCTGCACACGACATTTCCGCGACCTGGACTTTTTTCCAGAATTTCCCACTCATTGACTATTTGTTTGGCGCAGAGACCAAACACTCACTAAGACATCTCCACTTAATTTTGCTCACGTCTTATCATTGAGCATCGGCATCGGTATGCATACTCGCGCAGCACACTGCAGTGAAGAGAGGAAGAAAAAAGTCTATTTTTAAAATTTTTCAGTGCTCAGCGTCAGCGGAACAAAAATTTCTGTATTTTATCGCACACCGGAACAACTCGATGAGGGTTTTTAATCGCAATTTAATTCTGTATTGCCATTTAGCAGTAATGAAATTGAATGAATCTTAGACAGTTTGCCGTGATCAACAATAGATCGAATCATCAGTAGCCACTTTATCAGCTTTTGGATTTTTCCATTTTTTCGGCTTTTTTCTCGCTTTCTTGCATACCGTCCTTATCAGATGCGGCCCCCATTCCACAATGGCTAATATTTTTATACGCATTCCAGTTTACGGCGCAAACCTTCATTTTACTTCATCCTTTGTTTAAAAAGTCACAAGATCCATGGACAAAATTTTAAAAAGCATATTAATTTTGGAAGCTCGAGCCTCATCAGCGTTTATCATTTCAATTTTGATTCATTTTCACCCATCATGAGTGCCCAAAAAGACATATCAGCTGCTGACGAAGTGGTGTCCAACAAGCTGACCAGCAATCTTTCAAGAAAAGCGCCAAACTACCCGGAGGAGGTGACTGAGTCTCCGATCTCAGTGGCCGAGGAAAAATTTGCAGACGCTGACATCAAAAGCGCCGGCAAAGACAACAGCTTTGTTGTTGAAGAAAAAGAGCTCATGCCAAACTCGCCAAACACCAGCGAGCCACTGACGCCTAAAGACGTGAAAATTGGCATTATGCAAAAGATCAAATACTCGTACCCAAAGTGGAGATGGGCCGTGCACTTGTTTTGGGCCTTATTTTTCACTTCTTGGTGGGTCAGTATTCTTGCACAGGACAAGCAACGTCACAAGTGGTTGATCCCAACAATCATTTATCTTTGCATTCTTGCCCGTTTTGTCACAATCTACTTCCCATTCCACAGACATATCTTGAGACTTGCCGGAATCATCTGGGACTACGGGTTGACCATCAGAGACAAAGTCATTCCAGAGAAATTCAGACTCTTGTCCGGTGCCATTCTTACCGTTGTGGTCATGCTCATTGGTACAATGGTTCCTTCAGAGACCAAAGACAGCAAAAGAGTTGACCGTTTCATCTCATTCTTGGGTATGTGTGTTGCTATCTTGGGTCTTTATCTCACGAGTACCAACAGATCCAAAATCAGATGGGTCACTGTGATCAACGGTATGTTGATGCAATTCATCATCGCGCTTTTCGTTTTGCGTACAAAGGCTGGTTTTGACATTTTCAAGTTCCTTTCGGACATGGCCGAGAAGTTCCTTAGTTTTGCCCGTGACGGTGTGGCTTTCTTGACCGACAAAGAGGTGTCCCAGTTGGGAATGTTCTTCTTTGGTGTGCTTCCTGCTGTCATTTTCTTCATTGCCACAGTGTATGTGCTCCTTTACGTGGGGTTCATCCAATGGGGTACCGGAAAGTTTGCCAAGTTCTTCTTCTGGTCCATGAAGGTCTCAGGTGGTGAAGCCGTTGTCGCTGCTGCCTCCCCATTCATCGGTATTGGAGAATCGGCTGTGCTTATCAAGTCCTTGCTTCCATACTTGACCACTGCTGAAATCCACCAGATCATGTGTTCTGGTTTTGCTACCATTTCAGGTTCCGTCTTGATTTCCTACATTGGTTTGGGTATTAACCCACAGGCCCTTGTGTCGTCCTGTGTTATGTCGATTCCAGCTTCGCTTTCTGTTTCAAAGCTTCGTTACCCAGAAGTTGAGGTTTCTTTGACCGCTGGTGACTGCACAATCCCAGACGACACCGAGAACTTGGCCGAGGAGGACAAGCCACGTAATGTCGTGCAAGCCTTTTCCAACGGTGCTTATCTTGGTGTTGTGGTTGCTCTTACCATCATGACAAACATTTTGTGTATCATTGCCGTTGTGGCTTTGATCAACGCGCTTTTGACATGGTTCGGAGGCTTCTGGAACATTAAGGGGTTGACCTTGGAGCTCATTGGTAGTTACATCTTGTACCCAGTGGCCTTCTTCCTTGGGGCCCCAAGAGACGAGTTGTTGCCAATTGCCAAATTGATTGCCATCAAGTTCATCCAAAACGAATATAACGGCTACTCCACCTTGATCAACGAGGCCCCATACAATAAGATGTCCAAGAGAGGCCAATTGTTGGCCACCTACTCGCTTTGTGGGTTTGCCAACTTTGGGTCTGTGGGGACGCAAATTGGTGTTTTGTCCACACTTGCTCCAAAGAAGGCCAACATTGTGGCACAGACCATTTTCTCAGCACTTATCACTGGTGGATTAAGTACTTTGTTGAGTGCCTGTGTTGCTGGTATGGTTATTCACGACTTGAGCACTTTCACGGTCAGCAACAAGAGCTAGTTGTAGTTTTAGGGAATGTATTAATAATGACAAACTGTAAGCATAATGCAGAAATGCGAAATTGCAGAGTTGCAGAATTGCGAAATTGCGTAATTGCGAAATTGCAGAATTGCAGAATCGCAGAATTGCAAAACTGCAAAACTGCAGAGTTGCAAAACTGCAAGATTGCAGAATTGCAGGTATGCATCAATAACAACAAACTGCGATCCTGAGAGTCTGTTCACCACGTGATGCGGGCTTGTCTGCAGAGTATTGGGTACATTGTGGCACTGTGCGAAATTTGCATTTTCCCCAGAATTTCTGCGCAGCTCGATTTTGATTTTGATTTTTGATCGGTGCATTTTTTATCACATTTAGCATTTTGTCAAAATAGACAAGGCAGAACAAGACACGCGAATACGAAGAAGGACGGGCTAAACAGCAACAGCAAGGCCACACAGACATAGCAGAAACGAGAGTACCAGCGAGCCCTCCAGTCTTGTATTAGTTGGATCCACGGATAATTGCACAGCCCAAAACTACAAGTTAGCAAGTACTACTACTACTACTACTACTACTACTACAACTACTACTTCGACTACAAATACACAACAACAGCACAGACACGATGTTTCGTTTCCGCAGGCTTGCAGTTCCGCTCGTCTTGATAGCCACCATCCTTGTTGTTGCGTACAACGCCAGACGGGCCGTGCCCAAGCTGCTGCACATTGCGCTGCTCGAGGCCCAGTTCCGCGGGTTTCAGAAGTTGCCGATGGACGAGAAGTGCGCGCGGTACTTTCACGGGTTGCAGCGCAAGGATCCACAATGGCGCTTGGTGCCCCGGGACAAGTACAGTGCTGTTCTGGACATCGCGGCCGATTTGGACCATTTGCGCGTGTACTTGCGCTGTTATTTGTCTCTGGCGCAGCTTTTGCACGACAGCGAGGCAGCGAGTGAAAGCACGCCACTTGTTTACTTGGCGCTGAACGTGCGTCACTTGCTTCGCGCGGCAGAAACGCCACTGGACTTGGACGCCCACGCACTCCACAAAAAGGTCTTTCCGTACCTCACAAACAAGTTGCCCGTTTTCACACGCTGGTCTGGTGAGCGATTCTACGACGTGCCGGACTTTGGCAGTTTCGACAACACCGTCGGCGAGATGCCGACCACAAAGGACCAGTTTGCCGCCATGGGCACCTTCGAGCACGCCAAGCTGCAGTGGAATCTCGAGACCGTGCAACACTTGCACGCGGCAGCCGTGGGACGCGGCATCGTCGTGACCTGCAGCAACAAGCACGTGGCGCTGCTCCGCGGGCTCCTCCGTGTGCTCCGCAGCCTCAACAACACGCTCCCGCTCCATGTGGTGTTCCACAGCGACCTTCTGAGCAAAAAAATTGGCCAGATTGTGCGGGCGGCGCGCGACGAAGGCCCAGGCCCGAAGCAGGACCTCTGGTTTGTGAATACGCAGGGCTGCGTCGAAACGGGCGATAGGGCGCTTCTGGGGCTCAGCAAGTCCTTTGGAAACAAGCTTCTGGCCACGCTTTTCACAACTTTTGAAGAGTTTTTGCTCTTGGACGCAGACACGGTACCGCTCGTGGCCCCGGAGACTTTTTTTCAAATGACGCAGTACCTGGAGACAGGAACGGTGTTTTTTCAGGATCGCACGGACTTGCGGTTCAACACCCCACGGCAAACACTGTTTGTGAAGCAGTTGTTGCCCAAGGATTTGGAGTCGTTTGGCATTGAGGCGACGCGCGCGCAAGTGTTGCAGAACCGGTACTTCCAGCACAACGCGTACTATTTTCAGGAGGCCGGGCTCGTGGCCATGAACAGGAAACAGCACTTTGCGGGGCTCTTGACGGCGGCCCACTTGCACACGTTGTTGGGGCCGGCTCTTGAAGACAAGCTCTGGGGCGACAAAGAGCTCTACTGGCTCGGTTTGCTGGTGGCTGGGGACGACAACTACGCGTTTAACAAGTATGGAGCCGCCGCTGTGGGTCAGCTTACAAACAACACACGGCACTTGCTATTCAAAAACACGACCGAGTTGTGCTCCACGCATCCGGGGCAGATCCTGGACAACGACGCACAGACGCTTTTGTGGATCAACTCGGGGTTCCAAACGTGCAAGGACTTCAAGTCGATCCTGTGGGATAACACGCAGGAGAGATACAAGGGCATGCGCCGCTACAAGCTCCGCGAGCTTTACAAGCTGCCGTTGCACATCGAGGCTGCACTTGTACCGCCAGAGGCCTGGACAGAGTTGGCGCCGCCGTTTGACCACGCTAGCAAGGGCTGGCAGCAGACACAGTACTGTTACAGCTACTTATGGTGCGCATTCAAGGACGTCGGCCAACAGCAGGGCCATCTCGTGGAGTTTGGGCCTGAGGACGTGGCAAAGTACGAAATGCTAGGCCGCGTCTGGACCGAGGAGCTAAATTTGAACTAGATTGTGGAATTTGACTCCTTTTAACGCCTCTACGATATCGAACCAGTATTGGGTTTTAGCTGCTATTGATTCGCATGTGCAAGAGCTCGGCCCATGTGAAGACAAAGCACGGGCACGACTTGACCCGCGATTTCGGCCAGAGTGTTGATGAAAAAAGGAAATCGGCAAGAATTATTGGGTGAAGAGACGCTGCAAAGGGAACCAGGCTTGTGGGTTGGCCGGCCAGCCCGGATTCTGGTGTGCTGCCTTGCAAGGAATGCCAGAATGTGGTTTACCACCAAAATGTCGCGCTATGACGTCATCAAATCACAAAAAAGAAACCCACAAAAGCTTAAACCGACACCACGGCCACAAAAGCGCGTCATAACAGTTAGCGCGGGAACAAAGTAACGGTAGCACTATGATGACATAGCAAAAGGCTCTAGCGGTCTGCATCAGTAGCGCGGATCCTTTTGCAATTTGATAGACGGTGAGCTCCGTGCTACATAACCATAGAGGCGAGCCTCAGGTACCCGAATATAAAATGGGGCAAAAATACGTCCACAAAAAATACGTGCACTAGAAATAAGTCGAGGAAAATTTGGCAGAACAGGAACGCGAGAACATTTGAATTTGCGAAAAAGCCAGACAGAAAAGATTGCACAGACACTGACACTGAAACAGAGACACGCGAAAAGGCACTAACACACAGGCACAGACTGAGTGACACATACCACAAGAACAATAACCTTAACACAAACGATGTCATTCTACAACAGAGGCTACAACTCGCGCTACAACAACCGCCGGGATTTTTTTGAGAATTTCGAGGACGAGAGACCTAGACGGTACGGCCCCAGGGATGTGGAGGAGTACTACGAGGGCTTCAACAGACACAACCGGTACGGAAGACACGGTGATCTTGAGTTTGAGCGCGAGCGCGAGCTCGAGCTCGAAAGAGAACGTGATAGAGGCGGTCGTGGCCACTTGTCGAATACGTTTAGAGGCCTGCACAGACAACGGCGCCAGATGCTCATGCGCAACCCTGACGAGTATGACATCGTAAACAACTACTTACCGGAGTTGCGCACGCCACTCCACAACCCGTTTGAGATGGAAACAGACGCCGAAGGGTGCGCGCAGGTGCCGCCAGAAACCACAAGGCGGGAATTTCGCTCCTTGCAAAGGCAGTTTGCCAAAATGGATGCCGACGGGAACCGAGTGATTACCGCAGACGAGTTGCGGGACCAGCTCAGAAACCTGGACGGCACTTACTTCAGCAGAAGCGTGATTGAGCTTATTTTCCAGATCTTCGATGTCGACAATTCTGGGTACTTGGATATTGCAGAATTCTACTACTTGTTGAAGTCGTTGAAGTACTGGAACCAGGTATTCCGCCGATTCGACGTGAACAGGTCCGGGCTGATTGACTTCAACGAGTTCATTGAGGTTTTGCGTTACTTTGGGTTCCGCTTGCACGCGCGCACCTGTGCCGTGATCTTTTACATTTTCTCGGACGAGCACCGCAGCATGAAGTTTGACCAGTTCTTTGAGGGCTTTTTGTTGTTGACGTACTTTTACAACGAGTACGACGGCCGTGGCGGCATTGAGGAGTTCGAGGAGTACTTGTTGGACCGGTTCCAGCGCCACCTGTACAGAGCTTGATACAGTTATTGGGCAGTGCAGCACATAACAGACACTGGGCGTCAGCAACGTGGCGGCCGCAGTATTACCGGTCAGATTCATATGGTTAAACTCCGAGAGTATAGCCCAATCTAAGCAGTTGATATATCTATAGTTTTTTTTGGCTTATGAATATAGATTTTGATGATTGTTAATAAATTGTAGTGAGTGTACCGTCTGCATCAAGTCCGCCTGGTAAACATGTTGTGGTTTTGACTTGAGGGATGTGTAGTAAACTTTTCATGTTGATTTGTTTGTTCCGTTGCATCATTATTGGGATCACGTATTTGTATCATAAATGGTGCAATGAACCAATTTTGTGGGATCTATTTCCAAAAGCTCTTGCACCAGAATTGCCACATATATCATGCGTGTCTCTATACTATCGTTTCTGAACTGTGGTACCTATTTTTGGACAATAACAGCACCATTTCCATCTATTGATGCCATCTATCGATGCAACCTATCGGCACCGCTAACCGATATATTTATGATTTTGCTGGATCTCTGCAACTTTTCCAGACAGAGAGATCACATGGGTCTGGTACCAGTACATACAGCCGTACTTCAATATACACATTCTAATCTATGAAAATGTCAACAAAAGCTGTACCAGCAAAAATGGCCGACTGTTTTAAGTGTTTTCAATTTCAAAATTTGACCACTTCCTTGGCAAACAAAACCCGTTAGTGTTACTTGACATATAGAGTCAGCGGAGCCTGTATCCAGGATAAGTACGAATCTTTGGTGATCGGTCCCTAAAGTAGTATTTACAATAGGTTACAGTTCATTTTCTTTTGAAAGTAAAAGATAACTCTGATGTCCATGCAATTCTGTTCCCAACCAAGGCCCAGGTTTCCAGCGAGGCCACCCTGGTCAGATGGTTCTTGATTGTTTGGTCAGCTGAGAAATTGGAAAAGAGTGGACAAAAGCAAAAAAAACCGAAAACAATTTCTGGATTCGTTAACAACTATATGGCCTCTGCATATGTTTGTTGCAAAATTGTGCGGAGCCGCCGATTCGCGTGCGCTTAGCAAAACAAAACGCGGGATGTTTAAATCGATTTTCCCCCAATCGACTTGTGCGCAATGAACAGAAACCGAATAGAGGACTCGCAGATATACAAATCGGCCATGGAGATGTACGCGTTGGACCAGGCTCTCACGGTGGAGGACCGGCGCGTGCTCCGCGACTTTTATGGCGCCGTTGTGGACCGTTCCCGAGTCACAAACGCCGTGGCGTTCACTCTGAGTTGTGTGGGGGCTTTGGTGCTCAAAAAGTACACTGAGCAGGCCGTAAAGCCCAACATGTACAAGTTGCGGTACGAGGCCTTGATGGCGGGTGGCGTTACGCGGCGGCTCCAGTGGGCGCAGTTCTTGGTCCGCAATTTTGCCACGGGAAACGTGTACAAATTTGGGCTCAAAGTTGCGTTTTTTAGCACACTTGCTACGGGGATTGTGCTGCCCATAGCAATGGGTTTGACGGCGCGTCGGATGGCGAGCCGGTTTGCGTTTGAGCTTGACGCCCGTGACAACGTCAATCGCGACAATGTGATGCGATTTCTCGACCATTCGGGCTGGCGCCGCGCTTTTTTGCTCCAAAACTACTTTGCCATCACCGCCGAGGACCCCAGCAAGCGTGCGCCAAACCCCAAGCTGTTTTTGGACGGCACGGCAACCTCCACGGAGTCGCATGACCCAGGGGCAACGGCAGGTGTGTCCAATGAAAGCAGAATTCGGTTTGGTGGTGGTGGCGGCGGCCACGTTGGTGGGTCTTTAGGTCCAATAAACGGCGAATTTGGTGGCGGATTTGGCGGCGACGGCGAAATAGGTGATGGCAAGGTTTGAATGGGTACCATTGTGGTCAGATCCCGGGGCCGGGGCCAGGGCCAGGGCTATGGCGACGTTGGTGGCAAATAACGACAATAATGACGACAGTGTAAATAGGTGCGTTTTGGAGTGTAGGTACAGAAAGGGGGTGTCAACACGGGTGTCACGCTGCGCCTAAATGCTACATTATGCCGGCGGACGCACATATCGTGATGGGCACACCTTAGGGACCTATTTTGGCACCGTTTCTAAATAGGGTATCACCTTTCCAAGGATTGTCGCGCGTACCCTTTTTTTGGCGATCAATTGAGGACAGGTCGAAACTTGCGCCCGTAGACTGAAAATTCCCCATTTTTTATCACCACCACTGTCGTCACCACGAGAAAGACCCACAACAACCTGCAAGACGCGTTTTCTCAAGGTCAATCGATCACTAACTGCGACAGAATCAGAGCCACCGTACCCTTTTTTTTAAGGTTTACAATTTTACTACGCAGTGCCGGAGTCACCACCGATAAGCAAGCGAATTGAGGCACACGCGGCAGCGACGACCTGCTAGGCAAAGAGCAACAGAGAGTGCTGCAGAGAGCAACAGAGAGTGCAACGCGAGAAGCAAGTTTTTCTATAGTAGCGCTATAAAATTTTTAAATCATAATAACGCTACCCAAAAAAAAAGATTTAGCAACGTGAGCAACGTGAGCAGCAACGCACAAGACAATTAGGTGCGCTACGAGTCACAGATTCACCCATTTTGGACACACAGAAAGGCAGAACCAGAACCATAGACCTGACCTTAGCCAATTAAAAGGTAAATAGCGCCATGTCAGAGAAACGCAAGTTGAGCGGATTACAAACCGCGCGGGCGCAGGCGGCGGGCGGGGCGGGTAACCCGCGGGGGCTCCGTGTGGTTACGAGCCCGCAGTCCAGGTTCCGCCAGTTTATCACAAAGCTTTTTCTGCCAACACAACAGACACTGCCTTCCACTAGTGATAACAACGCGAAAAGCGCCAAAGACTACATTTTTTTGCCCAAATCCAGCAAAACATCCCCAAACAGCAGTCCGGTTAGTCCGATATTTCGAAGAAGAATCCGCAAAGCAAAGTCACTGTTTACCATGTCGAATACAGTGAGCGAATCCCAGGAGGGCGAGAAGATGCCCAACTTGGTGGGAAAATCCGTGAGAAACTTCACTGACATGCCGTTGCTGGCCGGTACAACGTCCACGACGTTTTCCAAGCCTGCCACTGGTGGTGGCGGGGTCAGCAAGGGTGTTTCCATTGACGAGTTGATTGAAGAAGGTGCTTTGATCAACAACGACGATGACGAGGTGCTTGCCGACTTGATCGACGCCGAGGGCCACGTGAAGAAGAGCTTGGACCCGACATCGAGCTTTGTGTCACGGTTGGACCCTAACAAGGACAAGGAGGACAAGGAGAACAAGGAGAACAAGGACACGCAGCACGCCACCGAGGACAAGGACAAGGACAAGACCCCGGACAAGGCCGAGTCAAAGAGTGAGGCCGAGGCCAAAACCGAGGCCAAAAACGAGACCGCCACAAAGGACGAGCTGGCCAAGTCGCTTCTGGGTGGCGCGGTCTCGAGCACCAGCACGGGCACAGGCACGGCCACAGACACCGACGGCGCCGCCGAGACCATTCCGTCGCTTGAGCAGCTCATTGACGACTCAATGACCGAGTTCCAGGTCTCCGAGGAGAAGATCTACGGGTACACAAACTCGCTCAAGCCCAAGGCCGCGGCCACAGCAGCCCAGGAGTCGCCGTTGGCGGCCGTACACAGCCACGACGACGCGGCCAAGGCCGCTAAGCCAGCAGCCAAGGTGTTGGCGCCCGTGGCCCTGTACTCGTCGGCACAGTCGGCAACGTTGCATGCACAGGACCCACACCCGCCAGAACACATCTTGGAGATGGACAGCGCCTTTGTGGCCCCTGCCGCGGCCCGGGAAGGCTCGGAGCTCAGTGTGACCAACTCGTACCAAGCCGGAGGCTCTGGCGCCAGTGCCAGTGCCAATGCACGGGATTCCAAGGGCACAACGGCGTCGGCAATGCCAATCAACTTCCAGGTGCCAAACTTGACCAACGACGTGAACAACCCAAGCACGTTGGCCAACTATGAGGTTTCTGGTGCCGTGGGCTCGAGCAACTACTTGCAAACCTTGTCGAAGACGCTTTCGTACCAAAGCACGCATTCCGAGGAGTTGAGCAAAGTGCAGTCGTACAAGAGTGTTTTGGAGAAGGAAGACTTGAAGGACGAAGGGGCCTTGACAAACGACCAGAGCCACGACCCGGAGATGGAGGAGACTCTTGACAACTTGTTGGACAACATCGACAAGTTGAACTTGGAGACCGAAGAGCCTGAGGCCGCGCCGGCAGCTGTGAAAGTGTCGGAGTTGACGGTGAAGGCAGCAGAACCAGAGTCTGCGGACAAAGGGCTCAAGGAGACCAAGACGGCGGGACCTGAGGAGCCTGTGGTGGAGTCCAAGGCTGAGGCACCAAGCACTCCAAAGAAGACAACGATCCCAGAGATCCTGGTGGATATGCGTCCCGAGGAAGATGCCGAGCCGCCAAAGCTGCCGTTGGAGAAAATGGCCGACAAGATTTTGGCGGAGCTGGCTGAGGACGAGAAGGTTGAATTGAAGACAGAGCCAAAGAAAGTGTCCCAGGAGGTCGACGCAGAGACCAAGGAGGTCAGCGGAAAGTCGGCAGAGACCAAGGAGTCCGTCGGTTTGGAACCAGCGACGAAATCCGAGGAGGCACCAAAGGAGGCACCAAAGGAGGCACCAAAAGAGGCACCAAAAGAGGCACCAAAGGAAGAGCTGAAGGAAACTGCTTCCATCAGCGACCCAGTGGCCGCGCTTGACGTTAAGCCTGCCAAGAAAGGCGCCGATAGAACCAAAAAAGACGAAATCGAAGACTTGCTTGGAACCAACCTCACCAACGACCAGATCGAGGAGCTCGAAAAACTCTTGGACAGAGACATCTTGAGCACTTCCAAGTCGATCACAGCATCCGGCCCTAGCTCTGTGAAAAGTGCCACGCCCGGGATCTCCAAGACTCCTAGTGCCACGTTGCTTCCACGTCCAGAGTCGTCAAAAGAGGCTTCGGATTTCGACGAAGATGTGCGTCAGCAGGTCATCAACGACTTGAAAGACCAACCGGTGTACATCTACACCTCATTGGCCGGCGGCGGATTCCATATGATCCCAAGAACGAACAGATTGACCACAATCTTGACTGCCAACAAGGTGCCATTCACCTACAGAGACTTGGGAACTGACGACGAAGCACGCAAGGTCTGGAAAACCTACGCAAACGGCCGCACGTTGCCAGCCGTTGTGCGTGGCCGTGATGACATTATCGGAAACTGGGAGGAGATTGACGAGTACAACGAGGACTACGAGGTGCGTAAGAGAATTTATGAGATGTACTGATGGCAGCACGCGTGCCAAAGTGGTGCTTGAGCTGTGTTTGATTGGTGCGGAATAGTAAAATATAACAAGGGTCATATTGTAGGAGCGTAGGTTACTTTGGCAAGTAATAATCTGCTTCTGACCGTACTCGGCCAAGCTCCCGTATACAACATCATCAAAGGTCTATGTATGTGTAAGTAATCACGACTCTCGTGTCTAGTGATGGTAATGGTGTCTCTATAAAGTGAACAAGGCCGTTTTCTGCTTTCCAAATGGATACACGATCATAGAGGCCGTAAACAAACCCACGGTGATGCCGATGGCTACCTGGATCATGGAGAAACCAAACGACAAACTTGTGGAGCTGTCGGAGCTCGAGGACGTGCTGGAAGAGGTCGAATTTGCAAGGCTGCTCACGATCTGGTTAGCACTGGCAACACCGGCCAACAACGAGCTCTGGCCCGCTATACCACTAGGAACCTGCACAAAAATGGCCGGCAACATTGCAGAAATGGCAAGGCCCTTGGCGACTCTCAGGTATAAATTACCCATCACACCAATGACCACGGCAGCCAAGGCGGCAGTGAACTCTGACGAGCTGGAGAAATGCAACGACGAAAAGTATGAAATCACGTAGCCAGCACTTGCTATTGTGACCTGGGCTGGAAGCTGTTTCCAGTTAGCCTGGTTGATGAGCGCCAAACAGACCGAGAATAAAGGCACAAACAAGAATCTAAACCAGGGCAGCGGCGACAGTCTAGAGCACGTCAGAGCATCCACGGCATTGTGGTCAATCCAGCCGTACAACGCAGCACCGATTGTGATACCGAATGACAAGAAGAACGAGTAAATGATGGCATAGAACATTCTCACCGAGCCGTTCACAATGTTTCGCAGCGAAAGCTCCAAAGCACCGGTCAAAATGATGAAACCAGGCAAGATAAGCGCCAAAGAACCCTGGGCGATTGCACTGAAGCAAAAGATTCTGCCATCGTGGATAGATCCCAAAGCACGCGCAATAAAACTCACAACAACAGAAGCACTGACTTCGAAGACGTGCGAGTAAATGGCCCTGCGAGGAGCAATATAAAATTGAAGGATACCAACGCAGATTCCAATCAAAAAGCAAATAGGCATGTCCACCCAAGACCCGCTGAATGCGAATGGGCAAACCACTGCAGAGCCAAGACCATAAAACAACACGTTGGCCCATTTTGGATACAACTGCGGAGAGTTGGTCAATTTGTCCAATTTTTGTTCGGCCTCATCAGAGCCCATGATGTCGTGAATCACAAACTTGTACAACGCGTGGGCGTCGTGCAATTTTGACAAGTTCAAGCCCTCTGACGTACGCACAAGTTGCATTTCTGTTGTCTTTGTTGCTGGATCATTGAACGCAACGATCATACACCCTGGGAAATACAAAAACAGGGAATCTATTTGCAAAACACTCAGAATCTTGACCATGTACTCTTCGAGTCTATGGGGTGGTGCACCATACTGCATGAGTGCTGAGCAAATTTTGAGTATAAATTGCTGTCTCTGCAAATGAGTTGTAACATGCACAGTGATCTGCGCCTCTAGCTTGTGTTTATGTTTGCGGTGCCGTTTGGGCTTCGTCTGGTGGAACAGTGGCAATGCAACATTTGACGTGGACTGAGTTTTTGGCGGCAAAACGCTGAAACTGTTTCTTTTGCTGTCTTGGTTGCTTTTGAGCGAGTTGCGATGGCCCAACAAGTTCTCGACCGAAGCAGATCTCAAATGGCCAACAACTTTGGGGAGTTTGTCCTTCTCAAGCTCTTCAGCTTTCTCTTTCTCGTCCTCTTCGTGCTCCATGTTGTACAATTTGAAAAACAGTGACAAAAACCCATCTTGCAACTTGTCGGGCGCCGGCACATCCAAGTCTCGCTGCAAATCGTCACTCACAAACTTCTTGGGAGCTTTGCTGTAGAAAAACTCTGCCAGCGACAGCAGTCTCTGGAGCTTTGGTCTCAAAAAGAAGCTATTTCTTTGTTCTTTGCGTTTCTGGTCCGCTTTGTTGGCCTGTTCTTTGCTCAACTCGTCGTTGTCCGATTCTGGCAGGGAATTCGACTCGTTATCGTCGTCCGCATCACCATGGCGTGGGAACCAGGGCTTGTCCAGGTACATTCCAAGCGTGGCTTCTTCGTCTCTGGGTCTGCGTCTGTGGAAAAATCTCTCGAAAAATCGGTGCTCCAGCTCCGGTTCCTGCTCGGTGCCAGCGTCCTTTTCCGTGTCCTGTTCTGTCTTTTCTGTCTTCTCCTCCACGTAGTTGGCCTTGTCGTTCCGTTTCGAGTCAGAGTCCAAAGAGTTCGATGACTCCAGCGACGAGTAGAACAAAACGGCCTTCTTCTTCCTCTTTCTCACGCCTGCTGCCGGCTCAGCGTCTGCCGCGCCCTTATCGTTGTTAACAAATATCTCTGGCACTGCTGGCGTTGCTTCAGCCTGCTTTGGCTGCTCGCTGGCGTCCCGTGAGCTCGTGGACGACGACTCGGTATCGGATTCTGGTACTGCCTCGGCCGCCAAGGCGCTGATGTCGTTTCTGCTGCCCTTGTTCAACGTCATGTCGGCGTCTCTTTCAATCAGGTTCAACCGTTTGCGTCTTCCAACAATCGGCGGCGACATCATGACGTCGTGCTCGGCAGACAACGTGCTGAGCTGGCTGGAGCTGTGGAACGTCGGCAACGACGGCCTTGTTGAGTGGCTCACGGGGTCGTGCTCGGGAATAGCCATCGAGTCTTGTTTGACTTTCAAAACACTTTGACTCGACTTCGACCTGTAGTACCCGGGCCTCTCCGGCGTGAGCTCCTTGGGCGTGTTTTCCATCGGACTCTTCTTGGCCATTTTGTGTTGCTGTCTCTTGTTGGGCGCAGTTAGTATCCACTTTTGATTGTCCTTGTCCTTGTGTTTGCCCTTGTGCTTGTCCTTGTGCTTGTCCTTGTTTACAATTGTTTGTGCTTGTTGACAATTGTCTGTGTCTGGTTTGCACGCTTCTCTTGGTAGCAGCTTCTGGTGGTCAGTGGGTGTGAAAGTTGCTCAATTGTCTCCAGCACATGAACTATATATATATATATATATTGTTGTTCTTTCTTCTTTGTTTCGATAATCTGAATTGATTTTTTTTATTTTTTATTTTTTTTTGTTCTTTTTTACTTTTTTTTTTCGCTACTATGCACTGCCTGCACCTGGGAGATCTAGGTTTTTCATCAGCCACACTGGCCGTTCTGAGAACAATCTGTTTTAGGAGACAATGTCAGCACCGATTTGCCATTATCGCCAGCCAGCGTTTCCGCAGCTACGTGACTCTGGTCTCAGGCACAAAACCGCGCTCAATCTCACTCCCAAAAGATCCACAGCAATTTATTCAAAATTCCGCTCGCTACCTTTTTTTTGCTGATTACATCATTTTAAAATTTACCTTTTCATGTACCTTATTTTTTTTTTTCTAACGCACTTATTGTAGCGGTCACTAAAATCTTAGGCAGCTGGAGATCGGCTTTTCGTGCTTCCGGCACAATAGACAATGTAAGATAATTAGTGGAGGAAAGGGGCTCGCCGCGGCGAAAAGTAAGGAAAAAAATATAGCGCGCTTTTTTTTTGTTTGCGTCTGTGTGTTGCCAGGCAGCGCTGCACTGCACTGGCACTGCATGGCACTGGCAACGTCACGTGAACGAATATTGGGCCCATAATTGAGTCCCAGTTCCCCCAAGTTCCCATCAGTCCATCAGTCTTAGTCCTTTATAAAAAAATTCTTCTTAGTCCAAAATCTTTATCCTAGTCCAAACGTCATATTTGGCGCGCGGTGGGCGGCGCGCGGCGGGCGTGTACGCAATTGAGCAACAAAAGTATATTAAAACATTCTTTCTCAAGCACCTACGGCGTCTTGAACAACATGTAGGCTCTGTCACCAACGTAGAAATAGATGAAGCGCCCGGCCTCGTGCGAAATGTATGAAGCAAAGTCGTTTCCCACTATCACGTGCCACACCTTGCCGTGGTGCTGGTCAAGGTACTTTTTCAATTCCGAGGCAACAACTTTCTCGGACTTCGAAGTGTCCTTGGCAATCAAGTCCACCTGCTCAAAGATCTGCTCCTGGAGCTCCTGCGGCATGTCCAGGCTCTTGATGATTTCTGCACAGTTAGTAACTGCTGGTGAGACAAACCAAACATAAACAAAGACACACAAGGCGTTTCGTTGTGTTTGGGGCGTTGTGCGCGGCTGCTGGGGCACCAGGCGTCATGATCACGCCGTTCTGGGCCCCGGGCCGTGCTCTTCCGGGCCACTATACTCACTTTTATCTGACATGGCAACTGGTTTTGTGGATTGGGTAGGATACAGGTTTGGCGACAAAAATGGTGATTTAGAGAATATGTGTGGTGCACGGGTGTACTGCGCGGGCGCGGCATGCGCGGTTTTGCGCGGTCGGCGCGGAAAACGTGACTTCAACTACATCAGCTCAAACTCAAACTCACCTTTGAATGCTATATTTACATTTAAACCGCCACCGCGCTATTTACACCGTTCAAATCACCTTTGGCGCCAACATCGCAATCTTGCTGTAGTCCTTCTTCACCTCCTTGGCCACCACGCCACTGATTCTCGTGCCTATTGGGTCTCCGTTGTTCTTGTTGATCAAGACACACGCATTGTCGTCAAACTTCACAAACGTCCCGTCTTTGCGGTTGTAGTGCTGTCTCTGTCTCACCACCACGGCGTGCACAATGTCACCCCTCTTCACTCTGTTGGCGGATGCTGCTCCCGTGATAGTCGACGTGATCGGTCTTGCCTTCTGCACAACAACAACAATTCTGTCGCCGATTTTGGCGTTGTTCATCGGCGACTTTCTCATCACCTTGATGCACTCGGCCAACTGCGCGCCCGAGTTGTCGATCACCTTGAGCATTGTCTTGAGATAAATCATTCTGTGTTCCTGGGTGTCTCGATGTCTGCTGTGCTCTGCTGTGCTGTGTGCTGTGCTGTGTGCTGTCTCTCTTTCCGTGCCGTGGCCTCGATTGGAGAATTGCCTGGCTGCAAATTTTGACAAAAAAATCTGCTTGGCCCGGGGCTCGCAACCGCGTACCCGTACCCGTCGCCATTTTTTGGAAGAATCCCCGGGCTCGCAACCTCCGCGCCCGCGCCCGCCCGCGCGCGCGCTCTGGGCCCGCTCCGCTCGCTTTTTTTTGCACCGCGAAATGCCCAGCACTATTCTGTTACGCACTTTGTTTCCAAGCTCACCATGAAATTCCCAAATATCCGCAAGATCTTCTCGTCGTTTCGCACCGAGGAGGAGGAGAGAGCGTACTCGCGGCGCGCGGTAAGTGTGGCGCCTGTCGTCAACCGTTTTCTGGCAGCAGACTAACTGGCAGTTTTTTAAGTTCTTCGGGTTCCTCGGTTCCTGTGTCTTGTTCTCGTTTTTCGCACAGAAGCTCGCCATCAAGTACGACGTGTAGGCAAACACACCTGGCTCGCGTGTCCGGCTTCGTTGCCTTGTCTCCAGTTTTTGTTTTTGTTCTGTGCTGGTGTTGTGTGTGTGTCTTTGTTTGTGCCAGATTTTTGTGCTGGGCTTGTTTCTGTGTTCTTGTTTGTTTTTAGCCGCGCTTTGGGGCCACCCCCCGCCCGCGCTCAGCCTGCGTTTTACTGCCCGTGCGCATTCAGGAAAATTTTCTGGTGAAAATTAAATCCGATATAAGCACTTAGTTATTGCAATGGGCACGCTCACTCTAGACCCGGAAAACCAGGAGAATACGAAACACGGCTTGACGGTGCCGCCACAGGAGACGCACTTGCCGGTTGTTGCTCCGTTTGAAGAGTACGATTATGAGGCCCTACCGGATAATACGAGCTTGGTCGCCCAGCTTTCTGCTGGCGCCTTTGCCGGCATCATGGAGCACTCCTTGATGTACCCAATCGACGTGATCAAGACCCGGATGCAGTTGGTAAGATCCGGCAGCTCCGTGCAGCCGGTTTCCAGTGCTGTGTGGCGCTCTTTGGTCAAAGTATCCACGCTGGAAGGTGTGTTGGCGCTTTGGAAAGGGGTCTCGTCTATGATTTTGGGGGCAGGTCCTTCACATGCAGTTTATTTTGGCGTTTTTGAGTACACCAAGACCCAGTTGGTCCAGATAGCTGGGCGCAACTCGGGCAACTTGGGCGCCAACTTCGTCACCCACGAAAACCATCCCTTGATTGCTCTGATTAGCGGTATATCGGCAACCGTGGCGTCGGATGCTTTGATGACGCCGTTTGATGTCATCAAACAAAGAATGCAGTCGACGCGCCAGAAAACCAGCATGTTCAACGTTGCGCGCAACATCTACACAAAGGAAAGCTTGAAAACGTTTTGGATCTCGTATCCGGCCACGTTGCTTCTCAACATACCATTTTCGGCCTTGAACTTTGGTGTTTACGAGTACCTGAATTCGATTTTGAACCCCACGCACGATTACAGTCCCTCACTGCACTGCATATCTGGTGCCATAGCCGGCGCCACCGCTGCTGCTATCACGAACCCATTTGATTTCATCAAGACGTTGCTCCAGACCAAGGGAATCAGCAAGGACACAGAGCTCCACAAGGTGAATGGTTTCAAAGACGCATTTTTGTACGCTGTGAAGAAGGAGAACGGCGGGTGGAGGAACTTTTTGAAGGGCATACGGCCGCGGGTTTTGTTCAACATCCCGAGCACCGCCATCCTGTGGACGACTTACGAGGCCGCCAAGTCGTACTTGTTTGCGCACCAGCAGGGCAGCAGGGCCGAGAAGATGGCCTGAGCCCATAGAAACGGAGAGTCCTCGCGCGGCGCCGTTTGGCGCGGCCTGGCGCGGCCTCGTCTGGTTTCAGCGCTGCCGTTGCTGCTGCCGCTGCTGCTGCTGCTGCTGCCGCCGCCGCTACCGCACCAGGGCCGTCCCTGTGTAACTAAATAGCCTGGGCCTCTGGCGTGTGCGCACCGCCCACGTCGCGGGCCAAGATGCCTGTATAATATAGTGCCGTAAAGGAGTTCCTGTACTTGTGGTTTTGAGCCCCGCTGCCGCGCATGCGTTTTTTCTTATCTCAAAAAACGATTTGGGCATTTCATTTCTCTTGTTTGACACCACAATGACATTAATGAAAAAGCCCTCACTACAACAAGCACAGTACTACACGTTTGTGGTGATTGGGTTGGCACTTTTGTGGCCCTGGAACTGCTTTCTCTCGGCGTCCGAGTACTTTGCCTCTCGATTTCTCCACACGGGTGGCACCCAGTATGCCAAGTTGTACTCGTCTACGATGATGAGTGTCTCGACGTTGCTCCAGTTGGCTTTTAACTACTTTTTGCTGCAGAAACAGGTGGGCGCAGACTACGGGTTCCGGTTTGTTGCAGGGATTGCGGTCTCGTGTGTCGTATTTTTGTTGATTGCCGCGAGCTGTATCATGTTTCTTGGGCTCGGGGCCGGGGTCTATTTTGCATTCTTGATGGTCATGGTAGGTGCGAGCTCATTGTCTGTGTGCAGTGCGCAGAACGGCTCGATGGCCATTGTGAACGTTTTTGGCCCAATCTACGCCCAGGGCTTGATGGTGGGCCAGGCCATTGCTGGCGTGCTTCCCAGCGCCACGTTGATCATCTCGATTTTCGCCGTGGGCAAAAGACCCGTCCACGTCACGAACGTCGAGAAGGACTACGGCGTCATGACGTACTTTTTGACCAGCACTTTGGTCTCGCTTGTTGCGTTGGTCATGTTTTTGGCCTTTGTGAACAAGAAAAAACGCCACGCGTACGCGCCCTTGCATGATGAGCCAAACGACATCGCAGACGACTCTGAGTTGGAGGTCCACGAAGACTTTGGCGAAGACCTGTTGGTGATCGAGCACGAGCACGTGTCGTTCATGTACTTGTTTTTCAAGCTTCGCAACATTGTTGTCACGCTTGTTCTCATTTTTGTCATTTCGTTGATCTTCCCGGTCTTTGCTTCAAACATAGAGTCCGTCAACAAGCCTGCGATCGAGTCGCCTACCAAGCTTCATTTCAGCGACTCAAACATCTTCATCCCATTTGCATTTATGATTTGGAATGTGGGCGATTTGGCCGGCAGAGTTGCTGCTGGTTGGACGTTTTTCCAAATGACAAACGAAACCTTGATGGTTATGTACGGTGGCGCCCGTTTGATATTCTTACCATTGTTAATGGTTTGCAACCTTTCTGGCGACATCGATCTTGCCTACATTCGTTCAGATTTCATCTACTTGTTGATCCAGTTTTTGTACGGATTCACCAACGGCCATTTGTGCTCCAACTGTTTCATGAACGTTGGTCCAAAATTCGAAAAGGACAACGAAAAGAAGGCTGCTGGTGGGTTTACTACTGTGTTTTTGAGCATCGGCTTGGCTCTTGGAAGCTTGTGTAGCTACTTGTTTGTGGCTATAATATGACGTTAGAGTTTTTAGTCATAATATTTATTTACATTCATTAAATCTGATTTGTGAGTTTTACACCTGGTATATCTAGGTCTATTAGAGCATTTATTAGCTTAGTCTTTAAATTTATAAACTTTTGTATCTATAAATACATCTGTATCAAAGAAATGAAAATGAAGAACATCGATGTTTGCAATTTGTTCGATCCACTTGAGAAAAGAATTCCTGATTCTGTTGCAGACACTGATGAACTTGCGGATGATACCGATGCTGTTGTTGATGCTGATGCTGCTGTGGTAGCGAGCGTCGTGGCCTCGGCATCTAATGTTGAAGCGGCAGTTGAATCGGCAGCAGTATCGGTTTCAAGAGCGGCGGCTGTGGTTTCAGTGGCACCGACAGAAGCCTCACTTCCAGCAGTAGCCTCGCTACCAGCAGAAGTGGAAGAGGCAGTAGAGCTGGCAGCAGTCACTGTTACGCCATAAGCGTCGAGCGTTTGTTGAGTGCTTGAGGACAATGTGGACACAGCTGATGAAACTACTACAGCACTTGTGCTGTTCAATGGAACGTACGTTGTGTACGCAACAGTTGAGCCAGACAGAGTGGAAGTAGCAACAGAGACACCAGTAGAAACAACAGAGGTGGAGCACACACCGCTGGCGCATGAGGTTGAGGTAACAACAGTAGTAGAACTGGCAACCGCGATTGCAGTGGAGGTTGAAACGGCTTTGTACACAGTGCTGTTGCTAACTTTTTGAACAACACTGTATGTTGATGAACCAGACAAAACATGAGTTGCAGTCAATGGGCAATAAGTGGTGTAGTGTGTGACAACACCGCTGACCGTGGTGGTAACATGAACGACACCAGTGGTGACTGTTGTTCCAGAAGTGGTCAACACAGTTGTCTTTGAAGCAGTGGATGTAACAACCGAGGCCTTCACAGTAGAGGTAGTTGATTTGCTAGTACTGCTAGAGTTGCTATGAGTGGTGTGGGTAGCTGTCAATGGACAGTAAGTGGTGTAGTGTGTGACAACACCACTGATCGTGGTGGTAACATGAACGACACCAGTGGTGATTGTTTTTCCAGAAGTAGTCAACACAGTTGTCTTTGAAGCAGTAGATGTAACAACCGAGGCCTTCACAGTAGAAGTAGTCGACTTGCTAGTACTGCTAGAACTGCTGGAGCTGCTAGAAGTGTGGGTGGCTGTCAATGGACAGTAAGTGGTGTAGTGGGTAACAACACCACTGACTGTGGTGGTAATATGAACAACACCGGTGGTAACTGTCTTTCCAGAAGTAGTCAACACAGTTGTCTTTGAAGCAGTGGATGTAACAACAGAAGCCTTCAGAGTAGAGCTGCTAGAACTGCTAGATTTACCAGAACTGCTTGAGCTGCTAGAAGTGTGGGTGGCTGTCAATGGACAGTAAGTGGTGTAGTGGGTAACAACACCACTGACTGTGGTGGTAATATGAACAACACCGGTGGTAACTGTCTTTCCAGAAGTAGTCAACACAGTTGTCTTTGAAGCAGTGGATGTAACAACAGAAGCCTTCAGAGTAGAGCTGCTAGAACTGCTAGATTTACTAGAACTGCTTGAGCTGCTAGAAGTGTGGGTAGCTGTCAATGGGCAGTAAGTGGTGTAGTGGGTCACAACACCACTGACTGTGGTGGTAATATGAACAACACCGGTGGTAACTGTCTTTCCAGAAGTAGTCAACACAGTTGTCTTTGAAGCAGTGGATGTAACAACAGAAGCCTTCAGAGTAGAGCTGCTAGAACTGCTAGATTTACTAGAACTGCTTGAGCTGCTAGAAGTGTGGGTAGCTGTCAATGGGCAGTAAGTGGTGTAGTGGGTCACAACACCACTGACCGTGGTGGTAATATGAACAACCCCAGTAGTAACAGTAGAGCCAGAAGTGGTCAAAACAGTGGTTGATGATGCAACTGATGTGGTGACATCCTTCTTCTCAACAGAGCTTGAACTTGAACTTGAACTTGAACTTGAGCTGGAACTTGAACTGGAACTAGAGCTAGAAGAAGTCTTGCTAGTACTTGAGCTGGAGCTAGAGCTACTGCTTGAAGGAATTGCTTCTGTGGTGGTGTACTTTGTCAATTCAAAGGTATTGGTTGCGTCCGTACCAAATCCACTAAAAGTGGCACTAGAGACTGCACTTACCAGAGTTTTAGTGGTTTCACCTGTGATGAAGTAAGCACCAGTGTAGTCTTTCACTTCAATGACTTGAAATTCAGCAGTTAAGGCTTTGCCGCCAGTTCCAATTGACTCGACCATGAAGTTGACAGTGGATGGTACGTTATAAGGGTAGTGGTCCTTTAAAGAGCTGTCTTTATCGGCATCAGTCTTGTTCAAGGTCTTGAGGGTAGTTCCATCAATAGACCATGTAATTGTGGTTGCTGTCCACTCGATGGTGTAAGTATGGAAACCTGTAGTCAAATCAACTCCCATGTCTTTTGTGTTAGCGTCGTCTGAGACACCGTAAAAGGTTGGAATAACTTTCTTAGGAGAGTAACCGCTGACACTGATACCGAGAGTTGAACTTGCCGAAGAGATCTTGAAAGATGTCAAGGCAGCACCACTTGCAGCCTTGGCGCGAACACTGTATTTACCGTACATTGTGTTAAACTTGGAAGTGATTATGGAGTTTTTACCTGAACTTTCAGTACAATTAAGCTGAGCACTTGAAGTCAAAAGCTCAACAGAATTCTCTCCTGAATGTGTAAACAAGTCCACAGGATTTGGTGACACGCTTTTGAAAAACTCAAAGTAAAGTTGATCTTTGGTCCCCACTGAAGCATCGATATACTCATAACCAAGCGCAGCTTGGATAACCAAGAGTATTGTGAATATTGTATATAACATTTTGTCTAATGGTACTGATATCTAAAAGAATGGTTTTATCAGTAAAAGGGACAATTGTATCTATAATTTTAGCCTTCATTTGGCAACGTTCTCGTTTTTATACACTAATACCAAGTTCTCTTGTAAAAAATAATGTTTCATGTTGAATACTAAGTGCGTTTCCGTTTCGAATACCAAATTAGTGGCACTAAAATTTATAGTGAAGCCTGAAAAGCGGATTTTTTGGAAGTTGAGAACAAGGCGCATTGACTGATAAGTGCTTTTTTTTGGCAACTGCTTCAATGAAGCCCCCCTGTTGATACAGCTTTCGAGTCTTGGTTACAATGTTTTTCAAGTCTTTCCTGAGTGCAGAAACCGGTCAGAGTGCGCTGGTTGTCAATCATGGCTATGTGGTCTTTCAAAATTATTACTATTCATTTATGGTAATTTGCTTTTGGTGACACAACTGAACTGAGTCAACAGCAATATTATTTGGGAGAAATGTCGAGCCTGTGGTTCAAAAAAATTCCTTGAAACAGTTCTTGCTCTCAGCATCCTGCAAATCAAGACAGCGCTTTCTGATTTCTCTTCAAGGTGAAATCAACACTGTTTCGCATCGCCGGTAGAATGACGCAGTACCATACTTATGCACCCTAGGTAATAAATTTGGTTTTTTGAAACAGCGGAAAAATTCCGCTTTGGGATTTCCAGTTAGTGCACCCACCATTAAAATGTGAGTATAATCATCGGGGCGAATTCAAAGTTGACTGGACAATGGTACCTTGTATGAATTAGTAGTTTCACCAAATGACCAAAAACGGGTTATGTGATGGTTGCGGTATTTCGCGGTTTGTTGACTCTCCGAAGTGAGAAAGTCTATTTTACCTTCGGGGCAAGATGATCATCGGTTCGTCTGAATAAAGGAGTCCCAAAAATGCTGGGGCCAGTGTTGGGTGTGCCCAAATCATCCTTCTTTCAGCCTTTTTGCTATATTTCGCAGCTGATATTGTTCAGCAAGAAGCTTGTGTAGTTCGCGTCTGACCACCACAAATACAAAACTGTCATGAGCCATTTTAGCTCTCAAACACAACTCTTAAGTAAGCCATGGCATGGCCATCGCAAACTCATATCAAAAGAGTTAAAATGCACAGCTTTTATATCTAGCTCGTAAATCAAATGACATGCTCAAAGAAACATTTTCTACTGAATTTCATTACAAAAGATCAGCATTTGGGAGCATGACATTGGGAACAAGTTATTCAGAAATAAGAGAATATGAAATAAGAGAACAAGGACCTGCATTGCAATTTTCGGCCTGGCATATTTTTTTTTATTGTTTTTCTTTTTGTTTTTGTATTTTGTTTTTTCTTTTCTGAGTCATCGCAGTATTTCATACTATCCCAATTGACACTACCATGAAGCATTTTATCTCGATTTCGCATCTCACGACACCAGAGTTCAAAAACTTGTTGCAAAAGGCTGCCTTTTTGAAACAGCAGTTCAAAAGCAACGTTTTGCCCGAGCAAAAGCTTGCGGGAAAGACTGTGGGATTACTTTTCACCAAGAGATCCACGAGAACAAGAATATCCTCAGAGGCAGCAGTTCACTACTTTGGAGGCCACCCGTTGTTTTTGGGATCTCTGGATATCCAATTGGGGGTCAATGAGTCTTTTTACGACACCACAAAGGTCGTTTCGTCAATGACCAGTGGGATATTTGCTAGAGTCAACACGCACAGCCAGATACAAGAGCTCGTAAAGCACAGTTCCGCGCCGATTATCAACAGTCTCTGTGACACATACCACCCATTGCAGGCTGTCTGCGACATATTGACCATCCAGGAGCTGTTTGGTACAGATCTCAAGGGCAAAAAGTTGACATGGGTGGGTGACGCCAACAACGTCATCAATGATTTGTCGGTTGCTGCATTGAGAAGCGGCATGGACGTTTCTGTGGCAATCCCAAACACGTACACATTCAACGAAAAAGTCGCTGAAGTCGCGCATCAGGTTGCTGCGGAGTCTGGAGCCAAGTTTGAGGTTTCCCACGATCCTGTTGGTGCATTAGAGGGCTCCAACGTGGTTGTCACCGACACGTTTGTGTCCATGGGCGAGGAGTCGCAGAAGGCGGAGAAATTGAAGGCGTTCAATGGGTTCCAGGTGAACAAGGGGCTCATTGGCGGCTCAAAAATCAGCAAGGACTGGATCTTTATGCATTGTTTGCCGCGCCACACCCAAGAGGTGAGCGACGAGGTGTTCTACAGCGAGAACTCTGTGGTTTTCCGCGAAGCCGAGAACCGTCTTTACGCTGCTATGGCCGTTGTTGACGAGTACTTGTGATTGCGATTGCGATTGTGATTGCGGTTTGCGCCTGGAGGAGATCTTATAGACTACGAATTTTAAGACAGTATTTGACATTCTTTGAGATGAAATGTAGCGGCTCGTTGTGGGTTTTTGCGATGAGAAGCTTTTTAGAAACTCGGCTACCGTTTACACCAGAATGTAGGTCTATGTAGATACTCACACAAACGCTTTGGGCACTTTGCCGAAAAACGACCCTTGCAGATTCGAACCAAGACACCCACGTAACGGAATGCTTTTCTGGCAGCTGCACTATGGCAAGTTTTAGCAGGATCTCATGCATGTATTTTTGCCAAGTAAAAGCATTTTCAAGCATTGGCGAAACTGTGCGAACAGAACCGTAGTTGACACCAGAAGCCCGGTTTCATAGTCTACAGCGCACTAATACTCTATATCTATTATCTAATGATTTTTAGAAAAGAAACGCCCACGGTGGTGCAAGACCTACGAGAACACGAAATAGGCCGAGCCTTTGGTCACTGAGACTGTGCACCCGTTGTTGCCGCCGGTGCACACGCCGTTCACGTAGGAACAAGAGCCGCTGATCTCGCTGCCGGGAGCTGCTTCAATACGCACACTGTACTTTGGAGCCTTTCTGTTGTTGACGTTGGGAGCTATGGACAAGTAAGTGTTGGAGCCGTCAAAACCGGACCCCAAAACCACAGGAGCCCAGTTGCCGATGGTGCCACTGGCCGTGCCCCACTGGCAGCCTTCCTTGGCACCAATGCCCAAGTCGTTGACATAGTACTGAGAAGAGGTCTTCATACCCTTCCATTTGAAGTACGTGGTGCCGTCAGGAACGGACATTGGTGCCTTTTCACCAGGTGCCACCTGGGTCGGGATGTTCATGTTTTCTGATCCCGGGTAGTCAGTGCGGCACAAGGAGATCTGTTTGGAGGCCTTGTTGACGGCGTACGCACTCAGCTTCCCCCACTCGCACAAGTAGTCGCTGTTTTTGTTGGTTCTGTACAACTTGCCGTCAGTGCCACAGAGCAAGCCGCCACGTGACTGGCCGTCTGAGGGCTGTGTAGTGGGCCACTGCGTCTTCAGCATTCCTGGCTGGCACGCGTACGAGCAGAGCAACCCCTTTTGGCACAGTTTGGCCGTGGCCGCTGTTGCGTCCTGTGACTGGATACTTGTCCAGCCGCCCAAGTTGACCCATGGGACCTCAATAACACCCTGGCCCGTAGGGACCTGCGAGCACGATATGGTGCCGTCAACGAACTTTTTGGACGGGTTGGTGAAGGCCTTGAGGTCGCCAAACCCGCCGGTTCCGCTGCTGCTGCCAGAGCTGCTGCCAGAGCTGCCAGACGAGCTCTCTGCAGTGGTGGCCTTGGCTGCTGCTGCCTGGGTTGTTTTCACGGCCTTGGCTGCTGCCTGGGTCGCCTCTGTGGTGGCAGCAACAGCCGCGGCAGCTGTGGTGGCAGCGTACCCGGCGTCTGGCACCGTCATGGTCCAAACAGCTACTTTGCCATTAAAAGTAGCGCTAGCCAAAACTACCTGGCGCTTCGCCAATTTTTTGGCCTTCACGGTTTTTGTCACTTTGTGGTATCTCGTCACGGTGGTGCGTTTTTGGGCACCTGGGGCCACGGTTGTCGTGGCAGCACCAGCAGCTGCTTTAGCCTGGCCGCCGTAGCCGTTGGCAGGAACAGTCTGTGTCCACACGGCCACCTGGCCGTTGATTGTTGCGGTCACCAAAACGTTCTGGCGCTTCTGAAGGTTACTCGACTTCTTGACCACTTTTGTCGCAGTGTGGTATCTCGTCACGGTGCTGGCTGCTGCTTCTTGGGCTGCTGTCGCTGCTGCCAGTGTCTGGGCGTATCCGCCGTCGGGAACAGTCTGTGTCCACACGGCCACCTGGCCGTTGATGGTGGCTGTGACAAGGACCTGAGCAGGTTCTGGTTCTGGTTCTGGTTTTGGTGCACCTAGTGCAAGCCCACAGTTCATGAGGGCTACAAGGATGTAAAACGGGTTCATAGTGACGAGTTTTGCAGATCCGGAAAATGCGGTCGGCCAGTGCTTATGTACTTATATTTATATATAGATATATTTTATATACGTGACGGTACGCTGAAACCATTCTTTCTCCCTTGAATATAAAACGTACTCTCGATCAGTAGCGTTTAATTTCCCGAGGGTCTGTTGTACACCAAACTTGTGGGCACTCACCTAATTATGTCCGACGTGCATGAAATTTTGTAGAATTTTTGGGTCGCACCGTTTTGGTGCAGTGCTAGTTTTGGACCCAGGGTGGGTTAGCGAACGGGTGATTGTCTAAGCACAGTAAAACTGAGCCCTGTGAAAATTACAATCACGCTAAAAGAGGCCAAACGGGGCTGCGTTTTACTATACAAAAATTATATAAGGTAACGTTTAGGAAAGCTAAGCTTGCACCCAAAATTTGGGGTGCAGGGTGGTGTGGTGGTTGGTCCACAACTACGGACAGCAGGACTGGAAACCAGGTGAGTACTGACTAGCCCCGAATTTTAAATGAAATCAGTGAGCAATACGACGCAGCCTGCAGATAAACTACCAATTTGATCTGAGCAACGTCAAACTTTGGTGCAAATCTCAGTTTTTTAACCGCCCAGCACACTATATATATAGGGGGCAGCTGGCTTCACACCGGCTTTTTGTTTCTTTTCAGTCCACAGCGTGCTGCGCGCAGCATGCTGCGCGGTACAAAAGTTTCTTAGTACGGTGCACGATGCATGGTGTCTGGGTGTCTTTGTCTTTGCAATCGGCGACAGCCGCGAATAATCGTCTGCCGTAGAGCACAGTTCCTGGCAAATTCTCGACACAAACCTGTAACGTGAACATCACACCGCGGCCACCAAGGCCACAGAGTGCACAAAGTGCACAAATCGCAAACCATGAGCTTCGCGCTGTGCACAGTATACAAACGTCACTAAAAGTTCTGGCTTAGATTGCCCGATACCGAATCAGCCGTGCGTATTTTCTTTACGTCACTCGCTTTATACAGTTGCTTATTTTTTCTGCGACACATGCACAAACCTTGTTAGCAACCGGAGCTCAATATGTTCACTGAAATCACCCAAGGTACGGGCACCCACCCACCCAGGTGTGCAAACGTGTTTACAATAAAAAAATGAAAAATTTCAGACTGAGTGAGTGGCCACAGACCCAATGATGGCAATTGACGAGAGTTTTATATTTTGAACAGAGTTTCTCGACCCGGTGTTTATTTATAGAAGTAATCATGGCTTGTAGCGCGGTTGGCATATTAATTGGCTGCAATAGGTTCAAATTTGGGGTCCGGGTGGGGGCAGTGAGAAGAAAAGCAAAATAGATCGAGTCTGGACTCCGTGCGAAAGTTGCCCCACGAAAATAATTTAGTTGCCCAAAATGAACCTGGACTATACAATCTGGGACTAATACTAGAAGAAAAACAAAAAATTCCATCGGGTTACGTGATACCGTGTTAGTCCTCGTTCACGCACAATGACGTAGTTAAATTAATGCTGATGTTCCTTTTTCCCATATTTGCTGCAATAGAACAAGAAACGACCGAACGAGAACAAGAAAAAAAAAATCTCCCAGCACAATAACAGTGTTTAATGCGGTGAGCAAAAAGTAAAAGCGACAAAAAAAAAAGAAAGTAACAAAGAAAAAAAAGAAAAAAAGGAAAAGAAAAAAAAAAAGGAAAAGAAAGGCAAAGGGCAAAGGAAAGAACAAATAAACACCAGATTATATATCATTTTGAAAGAGACTGTGTGAGTACAGCAGAAATCCAGAAAAGAAGGGAATTTTCAGCATATTTAAATTTTGTCCTTCTTTTGTTTCGCACAGTTCAGATTGGCCACTACATTTGCGGAGTAATTTTCTAAAACACACGAGGCAACAAAAAAAAACAAGCACAGGTCAGCAGCTATCGAAGTTACACGAATAGGAGTTTTAGAGAAGTAGATACACAGTATATAGCTCAATAAGTTTCGAGAAATGACAACTTTAACGTCGCCAGTGTCGCCACTGTTCTCGGGAAATGACTATTTCAGCATGATACCCAAACTGGCGCTGGAGTCTCCGAGCAATGAGTCAGACACGAAGATCAAGCGCAGCTTGTCCAAGTCACTTAAAATCAGTGAGATCCCAAAGAAGTTGATTAGCAAAGCCAAGGGCAACACAGACGATAGCCATTCCGGAAGTGCCACGCCCACTTCATCCACCTCCACATCCACCCCCACGTCTGGAAATTCAAGCACAAACGTTTGCAACAACACCACTACTAACCTCAGCAGTAGCAATCTCAGCAGCAGCAACCACAACAATAGTCACTCTGGTGTCAGTGCCGGAATGATGGGAATATCGCATGCGGCTATGGGTCTTCTGTCGATGTCTATAGAGTCCAAAGTGCCAGCTTACGTGGCGGCAAAAAACGCTGCAGTTGCAGCTGCTCAAAAACACCAGACCTCTCAAGATCAGCAGAGGTACCAGCACCAGCATCAGCAGCATAGGCAACTGCTGGTTCTGTCACTGACCCTGTCGCAGCCCCAACTTCACAACCGCTCTTTTTCAAATCTCAGTTTCATGTCACACGGCCACCAAAAACAGGGGTCAGTATCAAGTACGGGCAGTAATTTCTACCATTCGCACAGTAATGGCTCGATAACGAGTTTGCCAAATATGAGTACGTACTCCCTGAGAAAGTCTGTGAGTGAGGCTAGTTTCGAGTTACCACCAAAATGTCGTATTTTGAGCATCGAAGATTTGGCCATGTTGTTTGAATCAAATAAGATTGTGAAAGACGAGACGAGGCCTAATAATGGATTTCAAAACTTGATCATTGTGGATTTGCGGCCGTTTAAGCAGTTTGTGAAAACACGTATAGGAAATGCCATCAATATTCTGTTGCCTACTACACTTCTCAAGAGAGCCAATTATACGTTGTCGAAAACGATATACAGTTTGAACCACCTGGAAAAAGACATGTTTTTACTGTTTTTGAGCCAGCAAGATGATAAGATTCGGAGAAATTTGCGTAATTTCAAAGAGGAGCTTAATGGCATTCCATGTGGGCCATTTGGGCTTCCTGCAGTTGTTTTATACGATGGCTGCGGTGTTGCAAGCTCATCTGCCGGATCTGGTTCAAAAATCAAAGCTCTGATGAGTCTCTCACGCACTGCAGCAAAATTTCTAGATGGTCTGTGGAATGCGCCAGTGTTTGTGTTGAAAAACGGGTTTGATGATTTTGCTGCAAAGTTTTCAAAGTTTTGCGATAGCAGCGACCCGTACAAAACGACAAGCTATCAAATGGTTCAAAACAAAATGGCGCTTACTTTAGATACAAGCAGTATCAATAGTAATAGTGGTACTTTGAACAGTGGGAGTTTGAATACAGCACAATCGTTAAGTGGAAGTTCCGACAGTGGTACGACTTCACTGGCGCTGCTGATATTGTCCGGGTTCCAGCTCCCTGCTGCAAAGTACTTTTTTCGCGTGAGACAAAATGACGAGCAGCTCAACGTGTCAGAGTGTACCGGACACATGAGATTGGAGAACATTGAAGCGCTCAGTACGAAGGAGGTTGGTAAGCTTCCGCACTGGTTTTTGAACTTGGTAGTGGAAGATGTCAGCACCAAAAAAGTTAATGTTAAAAGATTGGTGGAACAGTTTAACGAATTAGAAGCTAGCGAGAAGCACAGACTTAACAATATGGTTGATGAGTCTACCCTGGGAGTTGTTGTGGGTTTGGAACTTGGTCACAAAAACCGGTACAAAGACATCTTGCCTTTCAAAAACACGCGTGTTCTGTTACCTCTGACGAGGAATGGATGTGATTATATCAACGCTTCTTACTTGAAAAGTGTGAATATCAACAAAGAGGGCAAAACGCTTCGTTATATTGCAACTCAAGGTCCGTTGCATTCAACAATTGGTGATTTCTGGCGAATGGTTTATGAAAACCAGGCACCCCTCATCATTTCTCTTACTGAAGAGAAAGACGGAATGTTGGAAAAGTGTGCAAATTATTGGAAAACACAAGTTGCAAAGGACAATGGTGAAATTCGCATTTTTGAGGTGGAAAAGCAAGAAGTGACGCCAGGCTTGATTTTGCGCAGAATTGAAATTTACTTAGATGAAGGAATCAAACACGAGGTTGTCCAGATCCAATTACACAACTGGTATGATTTGTCTTCATTTACCAATTACGACGAGTTATTGTTATTGGTTTACTTGAAAAAGTACATTATGAGCAAGTATGAAAGTTTGAAGAAAATGGGTGATCTCCCAACAGTTGTTCATTGCTCCGCAGGATGTGGAAGAACAGGTACGTTTTGCAGTTTAGATTCCACAATTGGGTACGAGGATATTCATTATATGGTGGACTCAACACCAAAGTTGAGCAAGTTTGAAGTTAACGAAGAGTTCGAAATTGATCCGGTGTATGAGAACGTCAAGATGTTCAGAGGACAAAGACTTCTGATGGTTCAGACATTGAGACAGTATTTGCTCATTTATGACACGATGTTGATGTATTATCGGTATAAGCAAAACGGTGAGCTAGTGAAATTTGACGTGGGGTTCAAATTTGGGTTGTTGGATAGGTTTTTCAGCGATATGAGCTAAATTTGTATTATATTATGGTGTATATGTATCGAAGGAAAGAATAAAGGAAATGATAAAGTTATTGTTAGAACGAGGCTTGGCAATTGTATGTGGCTTATGCAGCCCATTTGATGCCAATCTGTCTCTTCAAGGTTTGTTCGAAACCATAAAACCCTCAAAAGTGAGACACTCCTCGAAGTGTAGAAAAGTGCAGAACTCAAAAGTAGTAAGTCAATGGCACGCACAATAGGTACCTCCCCATGCCAGACTGAGGCTGCTAAGTCAGCTCAATTGTACAACCTCTGTGTACCCGCTGTGTTTCCACTTTGCAAACACCTTGTTAAAAACCTACAACGTCTGAACATTCTCCACTGAGTACCCACAGATTCCGTCTTGCTGATCAGCCCCATTTCATGGTAACTGTATGCAGCGCATTTCTGTGAATAGTCGGTAATGTTGTTGGACCAAAACCGTCGCTTTCAAGCTCAAACGCCCTCATCCTACCTCGTTTTGCTAGACTCCAATACCGGGTGCGCTGATGCCCAGAGCATAGTAAGGAGGCGTCTTCGTTTATCTCGCATCCACTACGCAGAAAGCACTACAGCAAATACTATGAATTTTTTGTTTGAAAAACATTATGCACCTATGGACTAGTGGAAAAGTGTTCCAACAGGAGCACAGGTTCGAACTCGACAGCAGCTTGTGATTTTTAATCGTCAGACGCGTCTGTAAATTTGACAACGTTTTGGTCCCGTAGCAAATCAACGATTTTCTAGGTTCACTCGTCTGAGTAACAGTCGACAATCATGAAACGGATTGTCGTTAAAGACAATCGAGGAGCGTTTTCTGTTATGGGAATTACCGGCAATCAGCCGCTCTGCACTATCCTACGGTGATTTGCAATACTCTACGTGGGGCCAAAGCATTTGTGGAGATCCCAGCTGGAACCTAAACCCGATGAGCATCGGAAAAGTAGCCAAACACAATCCATCGCACCTGGCAAATTTGTGTCACACAATTGTGGCGACGGACCTGGGTGCATCGGGCGTCTAGCAGCGAGTCTGGAAAGACCCCAATCAGGACCAAATTTTGCTGTGTGTGTCACGTGACGTCGCGCACACTGTCGCAGCAGCTGGGGCACTACGAGCCGAGATCTACAAGGATGGAGCGGAATGACAAGGTGGGAAAGCAAAAAAACCGGATGTTGGGAAATGATTATCAACGTTACGAGTCAAATTCACTGAAAACCGCGTGGATGGCCAAAAAATGTTGCTTCCGAACAGCAATAGCTAAATTGATAGGCAATAGAAAGTTTGATGGGGCATTTAGCGACAAAAGTTTTTTTTTAGGCTCTAAAGTCAGATTCTGAACCTGGCTGGGATCCAAGCAAGACTTATTGTGCACTTAGCTTCTGCTAATGATGCCAGGGCCGTTGTGCTAAGTTTTATATTATAAGTCTAGTGCGCGGCCTAAGTGCCTGCACTTGAGACTTAGCTCAGCTTAGCCTAGCGAGCAATTACGATTCTATTTGGAAGTGTGTACACTACAGAGAACTAACCCTAAATTACATTACACCATTAAATAAAGAACAAAGAGGCATTAGCCGTACCCAAAAAAAACCAGGCTACAAGCCAGAACCAGAAATAACAAAAACTCAAAGCATTTAGTGACGGTACAAGTCGTGTCCAATTGGAGCAGTGTATCCGTAACTCAAGTACCCGCCATTCCCGCTATTTGGGTCGGCATACCCATAATCTGGTGCTGTGGCCGTTGTTGTAGAGCTTGGGGCCAGCGTAGACGTGACTGGTGTGCCGTAGCCCACATTGATTCCCGGCGTTGTTGGCGTTGTTTGTGAAGAGCTTGGTGCACTTGCACTGTACGTGCGCCATTCCTCGTGTGGCTGACCTTGTGGTGGTGGTTGCTGTGGGTATGAAAAGCTGGCGTATGACGTTGTGTTGAAGCCCGGCTGAGGTTGGTACATTTTCATCTGGTAACTGTAATCGAAGCCAGGGTTGCTGACACCAACGCTGGTGGCTGGTGCGGTAACTGCAGGAAGAGCATCTGGTACAGCAGAGTCATTTGCATTTGAGGACTCGTACACAGATCCAGAACCACCCTTTTGACGCTGTAACTTCATCATCTCTTGCAGTTTTCTCTTGCGTTCACGCAACTTTGCGCGGATATCTTTGAACTCGTCTGGCTTTCTCTTAGGACCGTGGCTCTGAGTCAGCACATGTGCGTTCAAGTGATTCAAAGTACCGTATCCCTTGGTGCACCCTTTCCAGTTGCACTGGTAGATTCTCTCAATCTCGTCGTGTTTCCGTCTAGGTCTCTTCTTTTTCTCACCTTGCACGCTGCTGTTGTTGGCCATGCTGGTGTTGTACCCACTGTTCATGTCGTAGGCTACAGCACCGTTGTTTTGTCCGTGAATAGGCGACATCATGTACTGAGGCGCGTTATTTTGTGGCGCGTTGCCGTAGACAGGGTAGTTGTAGCTGGTGTTTGGCTTGCTCAAAGATGGCAAAGGCAACTGCATCCCGTAGCTGTAGCTGGAAGAACCGGCAGCTGGAACTGGCGTGGCTGTCACTGAAGAACCCAAATTTGTGGCAGAACCTGACGAAGCTGCTGAAGTCGCCGAGGCCTGTGTCTGGCCAACAGAAGCAGTGGCAGATGCGGCAGATGCAGCAGATGAGGCGTCATTGTTATTGTGCTGGGTTAATGGCGCGCCATTTGGCGTTGTGTTTGGAGAAGTGGCACCAGCATTATGTGACACATTGGCACCAGCAACACCGCTAGTGTTTGCCGAACTCGGAGCAGCAGTAGCAGCACTGGCCCCAGATGAGGCTGGATCATAAGGTCCAAAACTCGAATAATGATCGTGGAAATTTGTCGAGTAGGTATCTCTATTCATACTAGAATATGTTATGTCAGTCATATTTGAAATAGTATCACACTCGGTGTTGTGTTAATCTTTGAATGTTTTGAAAAAAAAATATTGGATAACGAGAAATTATTTGATAGAAACAGAACAAAAAAAAGTACTAAAATGTCTGGGTATATCAAGATTTTATACAGAAGATTGCACTGAACATCAGTATATTATTGAAGGGAAACAAGAGGACAAAGAAGGACTAATGAGACTTAAAGTTTGGATTTTACTTTTTTTGTCCCCTCTAGATAATATATTGATATGCAAAAGCACGCAAGTGTAAAAAAGTAAAATTGCATTCTGATACAAGTGTGCATGAATTCTAACTTATGGGAATGACTGCCGAAAATGGAATTTTTTAGAAAAGCTTAATTGACCAGATTGTACAAGATTTTGGGGTCCATGGAATAGATGCAAGAGAAAGAGATGAAGGCTCTCAGAGAGCTCAAAAAACATTTGATTTGGATTTGGATTTGGCAAAGTGCTCTGCAGTGTACACGTAGCACCGCGTGTAAATTTTTGATATAAATAGCTTCTCGCAAGAAGCCAGCACTGAATACGATACTCAACAGCAGATAGTCTGATACATTGTTTGCACAATTTCTTCGTCACATTACCACGCTGCGGTGTCGTATAATTATTGACACTTACATAGAGGTGTTTTTTTTTTGTTTTCTTTGTTATATTTGTTTTTGCTTCCTACGTTTGCCTTGCAGTACAGTACGCAGGAAAGGACGGTATTAAGGGAAAAACCCATTTGCGCTCGTTCAAATGTAGCTCAACTCCTATCTTCTACCGGAATTTTGCTTCTATTCAATACTGCATATTAATGCGTATAGCAAGTGACACTTGAAATTTCAAAATTACTACATTTGGTTCAAAAATTAGGCATAAGAAAGCAGAAAAAAATAAAACAATTCAAACAAATAAAACAATTCAATTTTAAACAACAATATTTTTAGTTGCATTGCAATACTGGAATTCGACTAAAGTGTCCGTCAATGTCAATATATAATGAAATTGTTTTACTTTTTGAAGCAAACTTACAGATTGGGCAATTTTTAAGAGACTTGTCCGATTCAATAACTTAATGAGTTCATGTTGTTGAATCGTGTAGCGTAGTATAAGCGTCATAGACATCTAATTGGACTAGAAAAAGACCTCAGACGTTGTGATATCGCGAACATTTGCCTTGCATAGTGCGTAACGCAGCTCATTGCAATTGCAGCAAACCTCAACGACGTTTGCGGCCAAATCGCTCAACTTATCGGGTACAGAACCGCACAGTTTGATGCTTCTACATTGAGGAGCTGTTAATATTCTTAAATCCGGGCACCGGTTTATCGGGGTTTTAGAGTTTTATGTTTATCGAATGAGCTTTCTGTTTCCATCGTTAGTTAGTAACCATTCGTGGGGAATCAGAAATGATCTTTGGATGAGGTTTGGACTTTTCATACAGTATTCACAAAGAAAAAAGTAAAAAAAAAAACAAAATATTATTTCTTGGGCCACTACGTTTTGAATGTGTAACTGCAGTGCTGCAAATCGTTGCCCGATGATTATTGGCTCGAGGTATTTCTAGAAATAAGTGATATTGTGGGTGTTAGAAGATGTTTGCGTAGGTATTTGAAAATTCTTGATTCTATCAAAAACAAGGTCCCAAGTCTTTCCCTCTTTTGATTTGGATAGATTGTGCAATAAATGCGATATGTTGGTTGTTTCTATCTTCAAAAAAAATCCTGGTCCATAGTAGTGCTTATCTCAGTTCCGGATTTTTTCTTTTTGAGCTTTTACTTTTTTGGGTGCTTACATGTATACCTCGAATAATGTTTCCAGATATGGCCATCGGTGACAAGAGAAATACAAAATTACTATAGCATAACAAATTCTCTCACGTGAGTTTTAATTCTTTCTTTTAATGTATTGTTTGTTTCATTTTTTGCCTTTTACTTTTTTATGACACCACGTTTTGAACACAATACTACCGAAATTATCGATTGTGTCTTCTTATCCAGTATTTTAACTCTCAATGGTCGTTCTCTACTTTATGCTTTACTTACTTTACTTTACTTTTTATTTTTGGTTTCTTTGTTTTCTTTGTTCTTTGTTTCTTCCTAACTCCGTTTCTTTTTCCGTTATACTTCTTTTTTTGCTCTAGTCCTGCTGTCTGGACTTGGTCTAAAATTTTTTAAATTCTGAAATCTCCAGATCTCGTCCAGTTTCCTTCCTGGTTTTGTGGTATATCACTCTCGTATGTACGAAAGCATTAAGATTAAAGTTTCTGAGCCTTCACCTATGTGAAGCATATGCGGTCGGGTAGCCTAGTCTATGCATTTGTTTTACTTTTTTTGCTTTGTTCCTCTTTACGTTAGTTTGCCCACAACAGCGCTGTTAACTTTAGCTAGCTTACTCGGCTAAATTACATATCTCAAATCTTAACAAATTTAGACGCTTCTTACTGTATCGGCATTTTAAATGTTGCACTAAATCTTGACTTATATCAAGAAGAGTAAACAAACTGATAAAAATAAACTAGCTTGGGCACTAATAATACTTCGCCAGCTGTTTGAGAAAAAGAAAAAGAAACTCGGGCACCAAAACCAGAAACAAATAATTGATTTACTCGGTGACGTTGCAATTAACCCCTTTTACGGTTCACATATGAACACGAAAATTATCTGACTAGAACGCAGTAACCCCAAATAGAATAGCAAGAGAAAAAAAATTTTATCAACTCACCCTTTTTGAAAAATTGTTGCATTGGTACTGCGTCGGTACATTTCCAAATTTAGTATTCGGTACAAATAGAATTCAACCGAGGTCTATCAAAGTTCAAGTACAGTTTACGCACTGCATTTGAGACCCAAAGAATGATAGAAAATTAGAGTCAATACAGGGGATAAGAGAAAAAGAACGGAGAAAGAGAAAAAAATAAAAAACTGATTAACAAAATAAAAGTAAATCAACAAGATGTACAACAATGTACTAAAACGTAAAGTTACTTTTTTACGTACTTTATGTACGTAAAATCGAATTTTACTTTTTTTATTTCTCTTCTGGTGCTGGATACCCTTATTTTTTTCCAATTGACTTTCGCCCAATATATATCTCATTTCCTATTGCTTCAATTAATCCACAGAGCAGCCAAAAAAGTGCAAATTGAAAAGTCAAAAAGAAAAAACTCGCAAGATATTTTGTGCTTACATTGCCTCATTTAAACTCACAAAAACTCGTAGCTCAGAGCGCAGAGTGCATTAATTCCATAATTCCAGTTGCGACCCAACCAACTGTTGCCGCTCCAAAACTACGCCGTTTTCAATTACACTACACTATAGACACACGGATCTCGTTTAGTTCTTTGTTAGTTCTTATTTAGCTGGTCTCAGGTCATATTCTTCCTTCTATAAGACTAGACAAATTGAGTCGTAAATTCTGTAGATAGTAAAGTAAAATTACATTTAGTGAGCCGTTTTGTGCAGCGCATATGTTTGCTCTATTTTAGACAAATTATCCCGTAGCACGCTAATTGATTGAGATTGAAGCGTGCGCGCTAAATTTGAAGATTGTCAATTAAAGACGATGACACATAGAGTGCAGTGCAGAAATGTTTCAGTTTTGCACAAGGTTTGCAAATCGGGCTTTGAGAAAACGACTAACAAAAACAAAAGTTAAAAAACCAAATAAAAGTAAAATACAACACGTAAAAGTAAAAACAAAACAAAAGTAAAATACAAAAAGTACAGAAACAAAGAACAAAGCAGAGCCAAAAGTAAAAGCGAAAGATCACAGCATATATAACGCAAAAAGTAAAATGATAAGCAACACCCAAAACCTTAAATTTGATATGCCCGTTACTTCAAATTCATGTGATTATTGCAGTTTGAGCACCCGGGAATACAAAAAAATAACTGAATTTAGTAACAATTTAAATTAACCAAGCGCATAATTGTTGGCCTGTCGTTTATAAACTTGCTCGTTTTGGAACTTCTCTGCATCCAACCACCAGCCAGCTAATAAATGACAAATTCGGAAACTTTTAAGTCTGCGCGACAAAGGCTAAAAAAAACGAAACGATCCCAGCACAAATCAAGTCATAATATTGGTGTGGAAACCGAGCGCTGTTTCCACGTGGGATCATGGAATCATGGAATCACGGAGTAGAATCCAAATACATGTGTATACAAGCATCCGGCATTTTGAACACAAAGCAAGGGTTGCCCGCCACGCAAGTTGGTGCATAGAAGAGTTTTTTTTTTCATTTAAACTTATTTGCGCTACTAACTAATTCACTCGCCTCATTCACTTGCCTTAGCGCTGCGTTGTACAAAAAAAAAATCATCGACTTCGAAATTGGCGCTTGCATTTTATGTCCGCGCCAATGCTAGATTCACGCTAGCATTTGACAGCTAGCTTTGTTCTCGTACATCTAATCGTGCGAAGCTAATGTAAAGCATGGTTTGTGGTCTCCAGTCACGGACTAAGATTGGAATGTGCATGAAGCCAATTAAGTGTCCCACAGGGACATTTTGTCATAGTGACCGCGGCCACAGCCACAGCCACGCCATCCGGCTGTCAGTTCTCTGGGTACCTGGTCTATTTAACACTATTAGGCCGCGATCTGCTTAGCCGCGATCTGCTTAGCCGCGATTTGAACTTTGCGCTAGAATTTTGCAGCGGGTTCCAGAAAGCGGCCTACTGAAAACGGGCACACAAGTGTGAAAACGTTGACATTGAATTTGAGGTTGAAGCTACGGACGATTGGAGTGCACTGTGTTCTGTCTGTAACCAAGTTTAAGCAGCATTTGCTAAGTGGCATGGGAACGCTGGGATTTGGGCTCTGTTCAGCTCTGGGGAGCTGTCGTTTTTGTCTAAACTTTTCAATCTGTGAGCAGAGGGTCCACAATCCGAGCTGCAGTGAAACAAACCCACAATTGCTTGCAGCCATGACCAAAGTTCCAGAAAGTCTTTTCAGCAAGAAGCCAGAACCACTGACTGTCCGCGTATTTGTGGTGTGTCTGGTGACTGTTCGGTGAGCTGAAGGGTACTATGGAAATGGTGCAGGGCAACTAGGTGGCCACAGCATGACGACTGGCAGTGTGGCAGCACCTGGAGAACTGGTTATGCTACTGTTTCGTTGTCAACAGATAGTGGCACTGGCTTGGAACCACATGCTGGTGCCAGAGCACGTTTTCATGGACACAACGGAGAGCTTGGGAAACTGGCAATTTCAGTGAGTTTGACTACGGTGATTCTGACAACACTGTCGATACTGTCGATACTGTCGATACTGTCGATACTGTCGATACTGTCGATACTGTCGATACTGTCGATACTGTCGATACTGTCGATACTGTCGATACTGTCGATACTGTCGATACTGTCGATACTGTCGATACTGTCGATACTGTCGATACTGTCGATACTGTCGGTACTGTCGACTCAGTGCTCCAAAATCAGTGGTGCACCTTGATCAGACTGCAAAAAGCTGAATCTGATGTGGACTGAGCAAAAACCGGTGGCTGTATCTCATGATGCACCAAGCTTGTGTAGTTTCTTCCGTTTGCAGACGTTGTAGAATCCTTCAGAGCTTGTTGGCCTCATGTTCTACCTTTTGCTCAGTGTTTGCGTACTGTATTAAGCATGTATTCATATATGGAGTTTGTCTAGCTGCACTGCGAACTACTGGCTCAAAGACCCAACTTGGCCTTGATCTCCTTGTTTTCCTTGCTCAAGGCGTCCACAACTTGCAACAAAGTCTCGATCTGTGTGTTCAATTTGGCAACGTCGGTCTCAACGCCTTTTTTGTCTGCCGCAGGAGCAGCTGCTGCCACCAGCCCTTCCCGTAGAGTTTTGTTGAACTCGTTCAAGTTGACCTGGAATTCTGGATCCAGTCTTTCAGCAATCCGCTGCAATTTGAGCCCCTGTCTAATGGTGGTTTCGTGAAACTCATGGTCATCATCGGAGTCGTCTCCGGCCTTGTACCCGTCTTGTAAGTCCCACTCATAGTCCACTTCGTTGGCATCGTCACTCTTGTTCTTCAACCGGTTGTACTGGATCCGTTTGCTGTCGCGCAACTCGGTCACGGCCACAATCACCAAAATTGGCGAGTATACAGCTTGCAATACGTAGAAATGGACCCATTCCAAGTCCATTTCACCCAATTTCTCAAATGGCATCAATACTGCCAGCAACCCCCATTCCAAGGCATTGAGCGGTGGGATGTAAACGTTTTCGTCAGGTGCACGAACGTAACGCAAAACTTTGGCACTAAACAACGCCAAGTACTCGTTTGCCAGTTGTCCCACAGTCTCCTTGTAAGCATTATTGTATAATGCCAGAAGAATCTTCATGAGCATCACGTTAATCAAGAACCGGAACACATAGTAAACGTAGACTGAGTACGGAGGTGCCAAGTTGTCAAACACCGGAAACTGCAGTCCCGCGATAATGGATTTAATCATTGCGTGCAAGATTCTTGAGAACATGGCAGTTTCTCCGTCACTAGTGTCCAACCCAAGAAATCCTTGTAAGAACCCGACAACGACGATCAGAAGCAACACAAAAAACAAGATACTCTCCTTCATCATCTTCAGGATCACTACAATGATCACCCCCACGTACTGGAAGCAGTCCAAGTAAAACAAGAGTCGTGTCCACATAAACGGCGCAACACAACTCAAAAGCATGTAGCTTGTCGTTTCAGCGTCGGCAACAAGTCCCGGGCACCACCGCACGCCCAAGGCCACCAATATAAGCGCGTACATTGTGTCGTTAAAGTAGTTCCAAAAGCGCAAGTAGTTGCCGCCTGCTTGCCAGATTTTTCGCACCTCGTCGCCCACAAAGCACACGGTCATGGCATAGAAGGCGGTCTCCCACCCGGCGCATTCGTTTTTGTCCTCGGCGTTCACAATTATGGTGAAAACGGCCAAGTACAAGGTCAGAACGAGAATCTCAAGGTAGTTCTGGTACTTTGGCGCTCTGAGTCTGGAGGCGTGGAAGTGGCTCTTGAAGTCTGGGGCACTGTATCTGGTCGAAAGCTCAAACTCCGTACCGTTCTTTCCGCCCTGGATGATCCAGCCTCTCCAAAGGTACTTGATACACTTCTGGAATCCGGGAGCAACCAAGATCGGCACCGCGTGGGCGTCCACGGCCATTTCCAATGCATTAAGCGGCCTTGTGTCCTCATCGTGGACACACACCGAATATTTGGCGCACAAAACGTCGATAAACAAGTGCTCCTCGTTGGCCTTTTCCAGACCCGGAGTGGCCAAAAAATGGCTAATCAAGCTGCTTGCAAGGACCTCACACATATCGCGGCGGCTCTTGTTTGTGTCGTAGGAGTTCAAGTCCGTTTCCATGAGCTCTGCGTACCATCCGTGCACAACCAATAAGCAGAAAACGACGCTCGACTGGTACTTGCGGCTCAGGGTCCCTGGCTCGCCGTTGCCCTTGCCGCCACAAGCGTTCAAGGTCATCTGCACAACTTTTGGCTGCTTGGCCAATTTGGTCAAGTCTGAGGCTCCCTTTTTGGTCGGCACCGTCTTGTCTATCAACTGTTTGAGATTGATACAGATCCGCAAGACCTGTCTTGGATTGGGTTTCCCCAAAATTTCGACCTCAGACACTGGGAGCTCCATGTTATTTAGCTTTGTTGTTGCTCTTTTGCTGCCGTTCTCTTTGTGCTCGTTCCGCCAGACGCTCTTGTCTGCTGCTGGTGATTTTGTCAAATATCAACAAGTATACACATGTCACAATTTATATACGTATCTTTTGATCCCGCCCCCTAATTCCATGTTGAGATCTACACCCCCGCCAGATAAGATCAACCATTGTGTAGAGCTATTCGGGCCCACTATGCTGAGTCTGTGGCGCGCTGGGACAATAACTGCCGAACGACGTGTGCGCATGCTCAGAGAGTCTTTGGTTCTATTCCCTTGTCTGCTTTTTTCTGCTGGTCCTGCGGGTTGTAAGCACGAGTCCAAAAGTATTGCCCGCTACAGACTCGTACGCAGGACTGCGGTTGTGCCAAATTAGTGGATACGTCAATTTCCCAAGTGGCCACGCACGCCAAACTGGTGCTTCTGCAGCCGCCCCCGCGTGCGCGGTACCCGTTGAAATTTAAGAACCCGATGCGACCTCATCTGCCCAGTACAACGTCATTCGTGAATAGCGTTCTCCAACACGTCTACTAGTATCATCATGTGTTAGTGTACAAGATCTTGTTTGCACATTGTGAAGCAGCAGTGACTCCAAGCAAACCGTCGATATCGGGTTCGTCGTCCAGCTCCTCTGCTTATACCAGTGCTTCCAATGCGTCCAGCTCTGCTTACAAGTTTAAATCTAGTCGGAGCCAAAGCTGCCTTTAGCCAAAGCTGTGTCTGGTTGTACTTTGGTTGGTAACTGTTTTACGGTATGAATGTTCGGTACGTTTTTGAAAGTTGGCTATTTTGCTGGTTTAGCTTTGCTTCTTACACTTTCGGTCAAAGACGCGTAACGAAAACGTGCATACATGCTCAAACTTTACAAATATATTCATTCAATCTTTTAGTGTTCGTTATGAGGCATCCGTGGTCAAACAAGGGATAACCTTCAAAAGTACACGATCACAAAGTTGCTACTCACAGGCGGCGCCTACCAGTTAACTGTAATCACGTCCTCCAGCCTCCCTTGAATCTTTTGATTCACTCGGTAAATCGCAACCCCAGTGCACAATCACATGTGCTTTTTGAGGAATTCAATGACTTGCTTGCGCAAAGATGCACCTGATTCAGTAGGGAACAAGTCTGGGGCATGTGGGCATCCCTCTAACACTGAGAGTGCAATCGAAACACCGGCGCTGCTCAACTTATACGCATACGTGATGTCCTCTTTCAAAAACACATCAAGTGCGCCAACAACAATAAAAGTTGGTGATAACCCTTTCAATCTCTCAACATCAGCATTTACTGGCGAAAAGTGTGCCAAATCAACCTCCAGAATCTTGTTTGAACCCAACTGTGCGTTCCAGCCAATCTTATTGAACTTGTGTGTCCAAACGTACTCTCCCACATATTTGTTGTCGTAATGCTCTGGGTCTTCAGAAGTCTTGTAGTCCAACATTGGGTAAACCAACACTTGGCATTTTGGCACATAATCGGACTTATCCTTGATATAGTTTGCCACGCAAGCAGCCAAACCACCTCCAGCGCTCTCGCCGTGGATTGAGACTCTCTTTGGGTCCACCTTGAGCTTTTCGCTGTTTTCAACAACCCATTTGAAGCCCGCGAAGCAATCTTCAACGGGAATTGGGTATTGGTTTTCAGGACACAATCTGTACTCAACGGAAAACAAAATAGTTTCCAACTCGTCGGCCGTGTTGAAATTGTTAGAAAACAAAGAAGCTTTGCCACAAATAAACCCACCTCCATGAATATGGAAAAGGGCTGGCGTGCGGTCGCCTTCTTTGACATTCTTTCTCGCATCATACGCCAAAACCTTGACGTGCTCGTTCACCTCGTACGTAGTGACCTTTCCCGGCGCCTCTTTGCACATTAAAGCAAAAAGTGGATCCATCTGCTTTCTTATTTCCAAAGCAGAGTCAGCATCGGGAGGGCTTGCTGCTGTGATTATTGGTTTGAGGTCTGGTGCTAACAAGTGTTCGGAAAGTGGCATTTTGTTCTTTTCTCGTAGTTAATTCGTTGTCGTAATTTTTGCTTTAAATTGGTTTAAGCTGTTTTTTGATTTAACTCAGATCAATTGAACTTCATTATATTTTTGCAGTCCTCATCTTTTATAAACTTTTGTGATCCTGTGCATTGTGGGGGAACCGCCGCAATTTTCCCCTCACCAACTAATTTCATTGTCACACTTTATACAAACTAACTTTCCGGAACTGGTTTTTTAGCCCGTTCCGTTAAAGCTTTCTACCGAAAAGCCCGTGTTGGACCTAGCTCCTCTCCAATGAATACTGGTCAAAGTTTGATGCAGGCTGCATGTAAAAAAGCTTTGGTTTATAAAAAAGAATACATGTCTGTTGTTGCTAAAAACGTCAATATACTAATAGTTGTAAAAGCAGCACATGATGGATAATCACGTGATCTTGTATGTAAAACATTCACGTGGTGATAGTGAACTGCCACGTGATTTTATTTAATTTATATAGCACGTGAGTATATTGGGTCACGTGATTGATATTGGTTTTTGTTTTGTTATCACGTGTTGAGCATGTGATCTTGTAAATTTTCCAAAAATTTAATTACCGCAGTCATGTGAGTGTTTCCCTTATGCTATTTTTGTTATTTATATGCTATATTTAATAGACTTTTCTGACTGAGTGGAGCCAACGTCAAATACGAGCAAGAAAAAAACAAAAGTGAAAACAATGCGTAAGGTTTTAGTCTTTGATGAGGGTCATTGAGACACGTGACTATCACACTTTTATAGTCATTTTTGCTATCTATGCCAAACACTAGACCGTGGAGAATTCACTAACAGTCAACAGTATGTCACATATGATTTGGTGGTGTTTCACCTTATATGAGGTGAGATTTTCGAAAGTAGTGAAAACAACGAGTGAGTATACGCTACTCTGAGTAATATGACACGTGATCAGATACTGTGACCATGTGATTAAATCATATAAAATTATATGGTAACGTGACCACACTATTATTCTTAATGATTTTGCAAATCCACAAACCTAGCATCAGACTTTTCTAACTGTCGTAAATTTATAACTCTAACGTCAGACATCTCTAACTTGTTTATTCACTATTTAGACTTCACTTGTCTTTCAAACTTAGACTCTAGAGTTACCACGTTGCCTTGTTTAAACTCAGAACTTTGTTTTTCATACAAGGCACCAGGTCACGTGTTTTCAAAGTCGCGTGACTTCTCCAATTACATGCTACAGGCACGTGATTTATTAGAGGTTCCAATTCAGACCAGGGCGCCTCTATACAACTCTCGTAATCACGTGATAGTTACACCTTATATATCACGTGATCACGTCATGTGATCTTGACATGTCTTGACAGGTAATCTTGACAGGCGACCTTGATATGTGCATCAGCGGGCATGCACATGCGTTTTGTCACACATTATAATAATTGT